>JAVDOI010000174.1:2500-308868 GCA_032191485.1 Leptoclinus maculatus
ACAGTCTGTGGTTTAAAAGAGCATATTATAGATCATATTCTTGATAAAGAATGTGTCACTTATAGATTCATTTCTCTGCACTTGATCTTTATCACTTAATGCAGCCAAACCATCTCAGACGTACAAGATAAAGTATTGATCATTATTGAAACAAGGTTTTAGGTAAATTGTACAAATGCTTATCAGCCTTCAACATTGGAGCTGCAGGTTTTTTTATCATCACTAGATGCCGCTTGATCGTACACCCTGATGACGTCACGTTTGTAAAAACCCAAACCTCTCTGAACAAATAGCTCTCTCGCCGGGTGCGGTGGCGCGCGCCTATAATCCAAGTTACCGGGAGGCTGAGGCTGGAGGATCGTTTGAGCTCAGGAGCTCTGAGCTGCAGCGGACTATGAAGATCGGGTGTCCGCACTAAGTTCGGTATCGGTATGGTGCTCCTGGGGGAGCCCGGGACCACCAGGTCGTCTAAGGAGGGGTGCACCGGCCCAGGTCGGAGACGGAGCAGGTCAAAGCCCCCGTGCTGCTCAGTAGTGGGATCGCGCCTGTGAATAGACGCTGTAGTGCAGCCTGAGTAACACAGCGGGACCCAGTCTTTTTACAAACAGCATATTCTAGTTCCCATGAAAACGTCCAGAATCCAGTTGTGTTTGTACAGCGCCTCCACTTGGAGGAGAGGAGCCATGAGCATCAATCACAGCAGTCAGTGCTGCACCACAGATACAGCAAACTAACGGGGCTTTCTTTATGACGTTCAATGAACTTGATAGAGAGGTGAATAGTCACAGACAAACACTTTTATCTTTGTTTTTCTGTTCAGATAAAGAAAATATGTCCATAACAATTCTTCAAGGTATAAAAATCTGGATCACAAACATTTAAAAATGTGTTTTTCTATCTTGAAAGTTGGGGGACATGTTGGGAGAAGGAGAGGACACAAACAGGAAGTTGTAGCTGGACAGGAGAGGAAATGGAAAGAGAGTTGGAAGTATATGAAGAGTTTAGTGCAACTGCTGTGTGGCCTCTTAGACCTGTCTGGGTATTAGAAAATCTGTATGTAGATCTGGAGTCACTTAAATTCATGCACAGGAATTAGACTGTTGACATTTTTACAGATGGATCAACGGACCAGCAAACAGATGCAACAGCGTCTTATGTAGCCGAGCCACCAAGTGGGATTTAACAAGAGAACAGCTCATTGCTTTAATGTGTATTGACTTGGAATTAGACCAGAGGGAGCAAGTTCAATTTTTATTTATTTGTCACACTTAAAATCCTGATTTGAATGGTTAAACAAAAGAGGTCAAAGGGCCAAGATGAGAAGATCCTGTGGTCCAAATAAAATGACTTCAGTTTTATTGCCATTGAGATACAGAAAGTTTGACTCTAGAATATTCTAAATGTTTTCCTAATCCCACAAGACAAGAGCAAAAAATTGTTGAATTGCTTCTCTTTTCTTCTTTGCTATCATGTTACATGTCTTGTGACCCCTCAGATTGATCTCTGGAGCTGTATAGGCGGATGCAGATCTTCAGATGTGTTTTTATTTTGAAAATAGTCGGCCTTAAGTTAACACTGATTGCGTTTATTTTAGTTCCACCTCGAAGCCAGATTTTAGGTCAGCTTCTTGAATGCACAGAGGGCCCACAGAATTAGAACAATTATATTTCAAAGAGAAAACCATTGTTATCTTATTATAGGGAAGGGGATCCCTAGTTACTTGGCCAGAGAGGGATGCCCAAAAAAGCTGTCCACAAACCTTTTGCCGGATGCATCAGTGGCGGCAGACGGTTATAAACAAGAGGTAGGCTCACTGACACAAGTGTCACACTTTGGCACCAACCTCTTTCACTGTGCACAGGACCAGGATGCTGCAGAGAGGGAATTTGCTCTGCAGTGCCCAGATGTGAATGTACTGCTGGACAATGCTGTCAATAATCTGCCACAGCTTTTTAAAGATGGACTCAAATGTCTGATTGATGTTATAACAAGAGATTGTCAGCACTGATGTTTTTATTTTAGTTTCTCTTGCATTACCATCTACTTGTAAATAGGTTAAATATAGAATGGGAAATGAACAGTTAGCGGTATTGTTACATTGTTAACAGTGGTATAAATAATCATTCGAAGCTATACAATTCACCTGATTCTAGTAATGGCTTTTAGTTCTTCTTATAAGTGCTGTAGATAAGTGTAAGATTATTGGTTCAATTGACAAATGTCTTGTCGTGGCGTTTATGTTGCAGATGGGATGGGGTTGTGTTTTTTTACATTTTGGGGGTTGAAAGGGAAAAAAAAATTCATTTTGATGAGTATATATCTGTCACTCCTTTACCCTCGATTATATTATGTATAGTTTTGTTTGACTAAGTTTTATTTTAAAAAAGATCAACTTTAATTTAAAAATGTCATTTTTAATCTGTTATGGGAAAAACTGGACCTGTAACATCCACTGTTACTAGTCTTTCACATGTGTTTATTAAAGAAAATGAAATCTACTCAAACTGAGGATGGATTTAGTCCTCTCTCCGACCATGGACACTTCACTGATGATAATCATTTTTGGACAGAAGAGTGGTGTGTTTTGGAACAGCTCTTGTAAACCAAAACTGTGATGATTGAAATCATGTGAGCAGATTAACGGAAGAATCAGAAGAATTGAGATACATCAATACAAGTCAGATACAGGAATGTAATCACAATGCAATAACGATAAAACAGACTATCAAAACGTACACGGACCTCCCAGGGTCATCTGTCTGATTCTTTTGCTTGTTTTGTTGCAAAGTATATACTCGCGCCCGTCCAAACAATACTCGTCTGAGCCGCTGGTAGGAGCCTATTCAGAGCATGCTGAGCTATGATTGGTCAGTATGCGTTCGCGGAGCGGGGCTTATCGATAGGGTAAATTTCATTGGTTAGCACAGCCATATTGCTGCTCCTATTGGTCCGACTATCTGTCACTCAGACGGTCGTCGGGGTCATTTCAGTCCATCTGACTGTTGCTTCAGGTCAGTCTACCTGCAGTGTGTCAAGAATGGCGGGACGTGTACTTCTCCGAGTCTGTACAACAACAGTGCAGCTGAGGAGCAATGTGGTGGCTCGACCGTTACACCGTGCTATAGCCACAGCTAAAGGTAGGAGTCTGTTTATTACAGACGACATTAAGATATATATATATATATATATATATATATATATATATATATATATATATATATAGTAGGACGTCAGCTCGCTGTCACTGCTGATTTATAATGTAGAGAAGAAAATTACGTTGAATTTCAACACAATTTATTCGCAGCAATGAAATGTCATTATGGTCACCGTTTGTGCTGTGGGACTGCTATGTACCACCGACATGTCACTATATGTTCCGCCCTAATGTGACTACTACGTTTGAATCAAACAATGAAGGTCATTTGGACTTTAACTCGAGGAAAGGCCTTTGATAGACACACCCTTTCTGGTCAGATGCCAGTATCCTGATATGGGACAGGGGCAGGCTGGTGTGGGTGGCGAGAGAGTGCCGACGTGCAGTTTCACTGACTTTCAAGTAACGTTAGACATACAGCCCAACTGTAATGTGATGTTAACCCATCCCATATATGTTTTATTTGTCAGGAGTACCAACAGATGAAGAACAGGCGACTGGGCTAGAGCGACGTGCTCTGCAGGCCCTCAAACTGGGAAAGGTTGGCTACTTTACACACTGATGTTTTTATAAGCTCTAATACTGTGCTTAAATCTTAAATGTACTAATTTTCTTTAAATTCACAATACAGGATCCCTACAGTATGCTGAAGCCCAAGGAGTATGCTGGCACAAAGGCGGAGCCTCACATTGTGCCATCCATTGGAACCAAGAGAATGGTGGGCTGTCTTTGTAAGTGATGTACATTAAAGACAAAGTCCAGTGATCTGTATGAATGCAATGTGTACATTACAAACCAGGTGATCCGTGATGTAATTCTCTGCAGGTGAGGAAGACAACACAGCTATTGTGTGGTTCTGGCTCCATGAGGGAGATGCCCAGCGCTGTCCTTCCTGTGGTTCCCACTATAAACTGGTCCACCATGAGTTGCCCCATTGAAACTAAATTTAACACAAACGCTGTACAAACATACAAACAGGACAACACAGACGTCCATATTCGCCTCCTTCATGGCCATATACTGCAATGTGTGCATGTCATTTATCATTAAAATGTAAACTTGAACTGAACTGTCTTGATACAAATCTGTTGTCAGGTTTTTAAAGCAGGGAACATATCCATGGTGCTGTGACAAAGGGCGAGTTCAATTATTTAAGCTAAACTGGACTACTTTTAGTGGTACTAATCTCATTGACATTGACATGCTGGAAATACTTAAATATCAGTGATCATGTTAATTAACTTTTAGCCAGAATTCCCAAAGCTACAATGTTGCAATAAACCTGTAATCCAGGAGACTATACTTAAAATTGCCTACAACAACCAGACAGCATTTTATCCCCAAAGTAACTCGCATGTCTTTCAGTGGCTGTACTTTGTTTTTATTTGTGGATCGTTTAAGGCTGACAGCCGAGAAAATCCACTCAGGATCTAAAAGCAAAACGGTTCACACTGCTCTCAATCAAATGTCACAACAGAACTTATGTCAAACATAAAGGGAGTTAGTGTACATTGTCTGGGTTCAAACATGTAATACACAGGGGATGGACACATCATCATAATCTGCTGTAAAATACACGACTCACTGCAGTAGCCATGCAGCAACTACTACCACAGTGGAGCTTAAAATGTTCCATTTTTGTTGAGACTCAGTCAGAGAGGTGTTGATTTAAATCTGGCCATTTTGAGGCCACAGTGTATTTTTTCACCACAATAGACATGATTGAAACATCTCACTATTGCATTACATCATAAGCTTCAGAAAGGTAGTGCTACTGCATGCCATTCTATTTTACAGGTGTTAAGTGTTGCTGTATGCATACCCTGTACTCTATATACCAGTAGTTTGCCTCATTATACTCGTCGTATCCAAAGAAGAATACATCTACTGGAGCAATATCAAATGTCAATTGACTTGGAATAGAGCATCAAATACTGTGATGGCATGGGGGGGGAAAAAGCTGGGAAATCAAAGTCAAGATTACCTGTGACAGTCTAGACATCAGACTCTTAATCAGTTTTAGTGCCATGCGGCCTCCTCTTTCCACCCAGTGTCCAATTCTTACAGCAGAATTCAGGCTGCGAAAATGAAAACATTTGGGAATGTGGTCGCCCTCAACAGTCTGGACATGGAGTTATAGGCATTTCTGTGTTCTATCAGGCAAGATTAAAGCCTTGATTGTGATCTATAGCTTGTAGAAGCTTCCCACGGAGTGTTTCCAGACTCCTGTACTTGGGTAGGTCCAGCAGGTTGAAGCAGGTGTGGGCCACAGGTAAGTATTGCTCCCCTCCACTGGTGGGCTGGATCACCAGCTTCAGGCTTTTCATGCCCAAAATGGGTATGCGGTCACTTCCTGTGAGGAACACTGTTGAGGCAAGAGACGTTTCACATTTCCAGCTGTATTTCACAGTACAAGACAACTGAAATACACTTGAATAATCATTTTAAAATTGCAGAATTAAGGTGGATTAGTTTCCCACAAAACACACGAGTAAACTCGGGTTGCCAAAACCGCAGCTTCTGTGATATTTTCGATACATGGTGGGCAGCACTTACAGAGAAATTGCTTTTTCTTCTCTAAAGGAAGACTGTGGAACACCTCCCAGAAGAGCCTGATGGTGGGATTGTCCGTCCAATACTCCCCTTTGTATTCAGTACTCTGAAGGGTGAGATACAAGTTATTGTTAAAATGACAACTGACAAGTTTTGTAATACTCAATGTATGTTTATATTTTGGGTTATCAAAGATTTTAAAATAACTCTTTACACAGGCAAGAGATAACACATTTCCTCTAGTTATAGAAACTTCATTTAGTCATCTTCAATAATGCTGGTTTCATACAGAATCCCATCAAATTATCCACTTTCAAAAGATTACATTACAAAGTCCACAAAATGAGTTATCATAATATGAAACAAGACCTTTTCGAGCTCCGTCCAGTCATAGTTGGTGTTGCCAATGACCATGGCTTGCAGTTCATTTGGCTGGAACAGCTCTAGAACCTTTCCCCCGCACACCTTGTGGAAGCCTGCGTAGAAGCACTCAAACAGCGGGGCCACTGATGTGTTGAAAACATAGTCTACGTATGCAGAGACAAAGTCCTGCCTACAGGGGGAAAAATGAATTCATATAAAAGTAAAGTGATTTAAAACACGTTGCATGTAAAATAACAACAATATGACTAGGTTTCTAAAACAGAAAGAGTAATGCAAATAATAAAGAAGCTGATTCTGAAAAACAAATGTCCAGTATTGCAGAAATGTGTGTTGAGTTGACAGTTCAGTCTTTGAATGGATTAATAAAACAGAATGTTTTAACTGGTGAGCTTTAGAGGTGGTAGGTGGATTTTGTTATCCACGCTATCCATTTCCTCTGTTTCCAGTCTTTATTCTAAGCTAAGCTACATGGCTGCTGGCTCCAGCTACATATTTACCACACAGACGTGAACATGGTATTGATCTTCTCCTCTAACTCTGCTACAGGTTATCAGGACAATCGAGACAATTGTACCGGTTTGATTTATTGACAGTGATGTCTTCGCCGTTCCGTACTAGTTCCAAGACCTCTGTGGCACCATAGTTCTCCTCTGTGATCTGAAAATGTAGGCAGTGTTCGGAAATCACAACTATTTATGTTTCACGTCACGAGACTGCGGTTTGTCAATCGTCTTACTGTGAAGTTCAAGCAGAAGGTTTCCTCGAGGTCGTCTTCTGTGTGGTCCAGCAAGTGCTGCAGACTCCTAGTTTATGAGGACACAGAAATATACACATTTTACAGTATTTTCTTAAACAGACGTTAGGTGAACTCTTTCAATCAACACTCTGCGTGGTAATATAATTGCAACATTGGATGCAGTTAATGAGTTACCATGGTAAACTGACATTCTTAAACATGTTAAATGGGAACCTCAGATGACTGTTCCTTGATCTGACCTTCCCACATCTGGCATTATCTCTTTCAGGTCATCTAGTGTTGGCTTCCTCTTCAGGAGCTTCCTGTAAAGGGCCACGGGGAAGTTGAGTTCCACTATCGTGAGATTGTAGATGGCCAGACCACAGATTACCCCGATGAGGTTGAACAAGTCAATGTCCTCAAAGGTCTGTAAAGGACCGTCACACCTTTTGTTAGAGGGCATACTCAATGTGTCTCATACATTCATTTATATACAGGTAAACAGAAAAGGTACGCATTAAAAAAAAAAAGTATGCCTATACGTTGTACGTCCCTCCAATTATTTAGCTACTAAATGTAATAGCAAATGCATATTATCAAGTACTAACAAAAAACAAGCGTAACGACTGTAAACAGGATTTGGAATGTACCAATTTATAATACGAAAACTACTGCAGTGTCTCTACTGTCATTAGGCACACACGCACTTTAATACAGCTAGGGATATTTCGGCTGCATGAGCATACAAAGGTTATTAATACAGGAAGTACCTTGTTTGAAAACCAGATGAGCCTGGAGTCCTCGTAGTAACGAAACATCCCGTATTTTGGATCCAGCAGCTCTTTCATTATCAGGAGGAAGAACTCCTTTCTCACGCCTCCTGCATCGACTGCCTCTTCTCCCACGAAGATCACCTGCCATGAATGTCGCAAACATTAGAGCAACAGCAGCACCTTTTGGTAGCCCAATAATGACTCTCTTTTTAGCTCAGCTTTGGTCTCCACCAACTCCCGGCTAAATGCTCCACTATGTTCACCAGCTAGTTGCTAACTTTCTCTGTTTGCTGGATGCTGCTGGGCAGGTAGTGTACAATGGGTTTTAGAGCTTGCTTTTTCGCTGGAAACAGCTGCCTGCTGCCATCATATGAACCAAAACAACAAGCTGAAAGACGCTAAAGCACTGAGGGGAACTACAGAGTAATTTTCTATGGGTTCGTCACTATGAGCAACACCTTTCACATACACTTCAATCATTTGCTCCATTGTTAATGGACAATCTTGATTATGGCAGCTTTTACCTTGAGTGGTTTCTTGTAGTCAACATTCTTTGACTTCCTGAGGACTTCCATGGTGTCTCCAACAATATTTTCTCTCCGAACGATGAGGATGAGGCACGGGTTGACAGATTCAACCGCTGGCAGGAACATGGAACTGAAGTTTTGCATCTGTGCCTGGTCCACTGCCATCTATCGATATAACAAGGGGATGATGCATGATTGAAAAACATTCATATGTTTCAAAGATTCAACAGTGCAGGGTGGCATGTGTCAAATCCTTTGAAAGCACTAGATTCAGCTCCTTATTACCTGCATCTGTATGACAGCATCAGTCTGAAGCAGTGTGGTCTTTGCTTGGGCGTCAAACACAAAGGGATACCTGCAGAGAGTCACCACACCATCATGACCCTGGGGATACAGAGGCAGGAACAAATGGTTCATACAAATGCCTAAACACAGACAAATGTAATTACGTGACATCAGCAGTAGACTCACCAATGGGTACATCTGCCTCTGAATCCATGTGACGTAGTCGTTCCTGATGTCTATCAGGTCATCCAACTCATGGATGTAGAATTTATCGTACTGAATGATGTGTCCTGCTCTCTCACTCACCTGAAACCACAGAAACATGTGTGTAATCAACAGTTCTTCCAGGTACTGTAGGATGTAAATGCGACAGCTGTTGTAACACAGATCCATGCGTTTATTTTTTTTGTCATTTCTCACCATGTGCAGGATCTCCAGGAGTCGGAGGGACGTGTCCAGGAAACAGGTGAAAATTCTCTGCTCTACCGAAGGAATGCCCATCTTGTGCATCTGAAGCAGATACACCACCACTTCCTTGTACAACTCAACCAGCCGCTGGAAGACTGAGGGCTCAAATGTAGACCACCAGTTTCCTGGCGCAAAGACAAGACCAAACATGTTGTGGAGAAAATATGACTAGCAGAAATTGTTGGATCATGTGTGGCATGAAGCATAAAAAACACATTCTTCATCCTACCTAGGACCTTCAGTGGAGCCTCTTTCAGACTGAGGAGGGATTTGGCAAACGGGATCGCGATGGTCACGTAATTATTTCGGTCCCAGAAGAGAGGGCATTCTGGAAGAGTGAGGTAGACTCTCAGGGCTTCAATGTCTGGAGGAGAGTTGCTGAGTTTGGGTATTAGGTTCTTTTCCAGACTGGCAGCAATCTGAGGGAGACAGATTAAAGCATATAGGTCTGTTATGATTAATGCAATCTTGGAACCCATTAGCTATCGGTCTGACGACGGACACGCCTCTGGGGGCAAGGGGATAATTTTCTGGTGTTTTGGTGTAGTCAGCAGATATCCAGGCCTAGACTTCCTTTTCCGTGCGCTGCTATTTGTGCAGAGTCCGATTGGCAACTGGTTTTGAATTTAAGAGACGACGTGTACGTCCGGATTATTTTACAAGAAGCCCGTTTACAAGCTCATTTTAAAACAATAAAAAGCTAAATCCCTGTCAGACAGTAGCCAGTGGGTTCCCAGATTGCATTTCGGCCTCTTTTGATCTTCACATGGATTGTTTACCTGCATTAAACCAAATACTGCTCAAACCTGATTGGTCAATACTACTCGGACAATAAACGTTAACCATTACACGGTCGATGCCAAAATCTTGTCCTTTTGCCTTCTGCATTCATATGCGGAATCTGGTTGTAGAGATTATGATTAATGTAATAACCCCTAATTGATTAATGACCTGACTCAATGCTTGTATCATAAACACTGTTTATGAAACAGTGTTCAGGTGTGCAACGACGACATACTCAGGGGATGCAGGGTGCTAATGGCCGAGTCGGATCAATTCAGTAGGAATGATTGATTTATGTTCGGTACCAGGGGTGTTGTAGTGAGGAGAATAGTGGAACAAAGTACCCAGGGCCCCAACGTGGGCAGTGCCCTCAAAAAAAGGCCTGTATGTACAAACTTCAGGTTGCACTCTGCTGTCAAAACAAAATAAATACTTGAGTTAAAGAACTGTATTATGCTACTACTATCTTACAACAGACTGGACAAGCACTTGTGTGATTAGACGTAATTCTGAAAATAAGACATGATTACAATGAAGTCTTATTCAGTTGTCTATTATGAAATACAGTAATGCTTTCTAAATGTGGGAGCCAGAGTAATATTTTTATTTCATTTATTTAATTTATTACACTATATTTATCCCGTTACGGGGGAACATTTTCTCTGCATTTGACCCATCCCTGTATATAGGGAGCAGTGGGCTGCCAATGACAGGCGCCCGGGGAGCTAGGGGTACAGTGTCTTGCTCAGGGACACTTCGACACATGACACGTCCTGCAATTTCTCTGTACTTGTCACTTACAAACAAATAATAAATAATAATGGGGGCCCACTGAGGTTGCATATGTACAGGGACCAGATTTGTGTGCCATGCCACCGACGGTTATACAATATATCGCCATGTAAACTAAATACAACTGTTTCCAAGCACCAAAACAAAACTATACGACAAGATCATACAAGCTGTTGAAAACGGTGTGAGAAATTGAAATCCAATATTTGTTTAATTGTTTGTGCAGGTGGAATGCCATTCTGTACATTTACAGCAAGTATCAGTACAGTACAATATTAGTACAATTAATAAACTAGTGGAAAAGCAGTGACGACTGACCTGCTGAGCGATCTCATGGTGATCTTGTCGGATCACTCTGTGCAACAGGACGCGAGCCATGTTCACATCCACCCCTGAACATTTACTGCTGGTACTGTAGTGATCTGGATGACTGTGTAAGAGAAACAGATCTATTGGTATCGGTAGCTGTACAACAAGTCAAATACACTTACCTACAAGAGGGAGACTGAATATTAGAAACATAATGTTATCGTACAGGACACCAAACCATAGAGTTGAATCAACACTGTAAATGAAGAAGATAGATGATACATATCATATAAATAACTGGATGAATCACAGGACTATCGTACTGGACTGCATTACATTGGGTACATAAGACCTAGTAACTCTGGCAGCAGCCATCTCCCAGCTGTTAGCAAACTGGCTAGTAGTCAAAACACACTGACTGATGAGAATTCAATGACCATTCATCAATGAAATCGTATCGTGATGAAATTATTTATCGAGATATCTTGAGACAATATTTCGTCATCTAAATTGATAATGACAAGCACAAATTAAATGAGCACAGCCCAACATGGGAGTAGGTCTGATACTTCTAGGCTGCTAACATGTGCTACGGAGTTTTTCACTTTAGACATACAGCGGGTAAAATAAGTATTGAACACGTCACCATTCTTCTCAATAAATATATTTCTAAAGGTGCCATTGACATGACATTTTCACCAGATGTCGGTAACAACCCAAGTAATTCATACATACAAAGAACTCCAAACAAATAAGTTCAGAAATTAAGTTATGTGCAATAAAATGGAATGACACAGGGAAAAAGTATCGAACACGCTTACTGAAATTGATTTAATACTTCGTACAAAAGCCTTTGCTGGTAATGACGGCTTCAAGACGCCTCCTGTATGGAGAAACTAGGCGCATGCATTGCTCAGGTGTGATTTTGAACCATTCTTCCACACAAACAGTCTTCAAATCTTGAAGGTTCCGTGGGCCTCTTCTATGAACTCTGATCTTTAGTTCTTTCCATATTATTTCTATTGGATTCAAGTCAGGTGATTGGCTGGGCCATTCTAGCAGCTTTATTTTCTTTCTCTGAAACCAATTGAGAGTTTCCTTGGCTGTGTGTTTGGGATCATTGTCTTGGTGAAATGTCCACCATCTTCATCATCCTGGTAGATGGCAGCAGATTTTTTATCAAGAATGTCTCGGTACATTTTTCCATTCATCCTTCCTTCAAATATATGAAGTTTGCCGTATGCTGAGAAACAGCCCCACACCATGCTGTTCCCACCTCCAAACGTCACTGTTGGTATGGTGTTTTGGGGGTGATGTGCAGTGCCATTTGACCTCCAAACATGGTGTGTATTATGGCATCCAAAGAGTTAAATTTTGGTCTCATCTGACCAGACTCTATTCTCCCAGTATTTCACAGGCTTGTCTAAATGTTGTGCAGCAAACTTTAAAACGAGCTTCAACATGCTTTTTCTTCAGCAATGGAGTCTTGCGTGGTGAGCGTGCATACAGGCCACGGCGGTTGAGTGCATTACTTATTGATAATATCTGATAATTCTTTTCACTCCTCTGTCAGAAATCTTGCGAATCTTTCCACTTCTGGATTATGGCCCCAACAGTGCTCACTGGAACATTCAGAAGTTTAGAAATCCTTCTGTAACCAACGCCATCAGTATGCTTCGCAACAATAAGGTTGCGAAGGTCTTGCGAGAGCTCTTTGCTTTTACCCATCATGAGATGTTTCTTGTGCGACACCGTGGTAATGAGACACCTTTTTATAGGCCATCAGTTGGGACTGAACCAGCTGATGTTAATTTGCACTGACAAAGGGCAGGATTGCTTTCTAATTACTGATAGATTTCAGCTGGTGTCTTGGCTTTCCGTGCGTTTTTGCACCTCCCTTTCTTTATGTGTTCAATACTTTTTCCCTGTGTCATTCCATTTTATTATACATAACTTAATTTCTGAACTTATTTGTTTGGTTTTCTTTGTATGTATGGATTATTTGGGTCGTTACCGACATCTGGTGAAAATGTCATGTCAATGGCACCTTTAGAAATATATTTACAGAGAAAAATGGTGACGTGTTCAATACTTATTTTACCCGCTGTAAATAGTATCTGAATAAAAAAAGATTAAGCACGTGAAGAAAAAAAGCATTGGATTTAATAATAATCAAGACTTTTAGACCAGAAAAAGCACTTTGTCTAAAAAAAAGGGGATTACCTCATTGACAGAAAGGATCCATTGAGGCAGCTCGCTGAGGAGAACACAAGCTCAATCTCACTAAAGGAAGCGTAGAAGAAAAGTAATTAGTGGGACAACTTTTCACAAGAAAATCTCCATAAATAACTTACAGAATCATGACAACTTGTAAAAATACATCTACAGTGACCTTAATGCAACAGTAACATGTGGTCAGCCACGGTTCTTGTGAGGAGAGGACTTTACTTTGAGATTTCTAGTGTGAGTCTTCCTGGTGAGTAGTTACACCACTTGTGTATGATATCCTCATTCAAGGTGCAAATCTTTCTGTGGGGATCTCGTATCCTCGCATCATCCATGTTCTGGAGTTTCTACGAAAAAAAAAAGGTTAAAAGTTACAAGACCAACATATTCCCTTAGAATGGTTGTTAAAAAAAAAGAGTCCCAAATACCAAATCCGGGGCAGAGAAATACTTTTATCACATGTTAAGAGACACACTTCTTGAAATGTATCCAAACGATTTGTTTGCATGACAACTTACATTGGAAGTGCAATAATGAGCAAAGCTCTGGTCTCCTCCGGCATAAATCCTCTTGACATAACAGCACGGCTCAGAGTCTGCAATGTTGAGTAATGGCAGCAAGAAATAAATGTATGGATAGATGAGGAGGTTGGGATGTATATAACTATGTCTAAATATATATAAATATATAAAAAGAGAGAGAGAGAGAGAGAGAGAGAGAAGAGAGAGAGAAACACACAGAGACAGAAGGAGAGACAAAGAGAGAGAGCCTAGAAATACAACGTCTTAAGGATCCTTCATATTTGTGATATTAACATGAATTGAAATGTGTTGCTACAGCTACAGATCCCACTGAGAATCAACAACCAACCCTGTAGCTTTTTGCAGCTTTGGAATCCTTGTTTTGGTTGTCCAGCCTATATGGTTGAGTGTCTGTGTGTCTCACCGGTCTACAGACATGGGCTGACAATACAATACATGATCTGCCTGAACAGAGCGAATAAACTAAATGAGTGGCTGACGAAGAAAGTCATCTAGTGAATCAAACCAGGAATGAAGTCAAACGTTTCTGTCACAAGAGCGTTATAAGCTAGTTAGTATATACAGTCAGGGCCATAATTATAATGGCATGTTTTTGTTGAATCCATTAAATTAAAGCTGAAAGTCTACACTTCAACCACTTATTAACTGCCTAATTTCAAACCCATTGGAGTCGTGTAAAGAGGAAAACATGTTTAATTGTGTCACAGTCCAAATACTTATGGCCCCGACTGATGTGAGTTTTGTTGTTTTGATCTGCCTCAGAAAATACTCAAGGCAGCTTTATTTACAGCGTCTCACCTGTATCCTTGGAGGCCCCCCAGGGGCCTTTGACAGTGGCAGGGCTTTTTCTGTTGCAAGTGGAGCAAATACCAAGCTGCCCGTTACCAGCAAGCCCAAACGAGTCCATCTTTCCACAGGAGGGTGTGAAAGCCAGGGTGTGCTGCCTTTTAATTGCACAGTGATTTGAAAAATGTTTAGTTCTTTTATGACATTTCAATGAAATTCAACTATACACATTTTCCTTTTACACTATCAATACACAAACGTATATGAATATGAACGTACATGTTTAAAATAAAATGTGTACAAATACACATCAATTTTACCTTCCACATGAAATCTGCGTGACTACATTTCCCATGAGCTCAAACACTTTCCTAGGGTTGATTTCGTGGTTTGTAGAGTTATGTCCAAGTTGTCCGTATCCTCCTGCTCCAAATGTGAACACACCTCCTTCCTGTAAAAACCACAAACAAGTTGTTCCTCTTCTTCCCAAGAACAAGAGTATGGCAAGGACAAAATGTTCACAGACAGCACAACACACACAAACACATACCACTGCAGGTTTATCAAATCACCAAACATGTTATAACTTAACTTAGTGAGTGCTGCTGTGTGATCTTCTCCACAGGAGATGTAAATCACTCTCTGTGACCTGAGGGACTTCAGCAGGGCTGGGAAAAAACGATCTGAAAAAGACCATCTGACAGTTAGTCTGACTTGAGGGCTTGAATGCTCATAAGTAGTAGTAGTAGTAGTAGTAGTAGTAGTAGTTTAGGGTTTTGACCACCCACCATTGCAGTCATTGAGACCCAGCTGACCAAACTTGTTGCGCCCCCAACCGAACACTGCTCCTGACAGAGTGAGAGCAAAGCTGTGCGCACCACCTGCTGATATCTGAGCAAAAGGAATGCCCTGCAGAGACTGAATCATCTGGGGCGCAGAAATGCTCTGTCCATTCATTCCCAGCCCAAGTTGTCCATATCGATTCTGGCCCCAGGAGAAGACTTGGCCCCCTATGGCAAGAAATAAACACAACATAGAATGTCTAAATATGTAGAAAATATAATAGGCTGAATGAATAAATGTGCATTTTGTGGGTACAAACCATCCTCACCTCTTGAAAGTGCATGGGAATGCCAATACCCACAGGCTACCTGAGCAATTTGTACATCTGACAAACTCTTGATATTTCTGGGGGAAAAAAAAAAATAGCATTGCGTGTTTTTCTATTTTTTTTTTATCACTTCACATGTTTAAATAAATCTCATCATGTGCATCAGAATGTAATGTAAGGTAAGTTACTTTGATATTTAGATAAACATGTTTATACATATTTGAATGTGTCATTACACAAGAAAGCATGAGCAAATAGTGTGTTATTCAAAACAAAGAAAAAAGGGTTTTAGGCCAATCAGTTAAGATGAAACATCAGTTTCTGAATTTACCTAGGCACACGAGCACATTCCTCAAAGTTTTGTAGGCCCAACTGCCCATCTGAGCCCAGACCCCATGAGAACACCTGCCCTTTGTCATTCAGGGCAAGTGTATGGGACTCTCCACATGACACTGCCAGTATGATCTGTGCATCCAGGGCCACAACCTGTTCTAGTAAAAGACAAAGAGAAATGTGATTAACGATTTCACAAAGTGTTTATACATATATACAAACACACACCACCAACCTGGTTTCTTTCTGGACTTCTCATGCCCCAGCTGCCCGAGGTCATTGCAGCCACAGGTGTACACTGTCCCGTCCTCCAGCAGGAAGGCTGTGTGTCTGTGGCCACACCCCAAATCGCACACTTGCTTCCCGTGAAAGAATTCACATTTTCGTGGCTCAACCACAATCTCTTCATCAATCCCACCCAAGCCTAACTGTCCGTAGGAAGCATTTCCCCAGCACAGCATCGTAGCTCTCCCCTTTGGCTACACGAGCCAGCAGGATCCCCGTCTCTGCAAAGACGAGAGAGACACCTCGGCTAATATAACCTTACAGAGCACGTTCAGACACCCATAGTTTTGGTTGCAAGATACACTTCAGCTGGTATCACCTAGCAAGGTAACGTTAGCCGAATAACGTTATGGATAACTAACATTATCGCTAACACACATAAAATACTCGCGTGCGTGTGGCTAGCTGTCTTGTCTAGCTGCTCGCTGTCTTTAGGATTGAATTGATACAACACAAGATATCAAAACGAGCTCGTAGCTGTACGGGTAACATGTAAACAGATTAGCCAAGTAAGCTACAGTTAAATGTTCGGTTACGGTAAGTTAGCTACATTACCGAAGAACGACTTCCGTTTTGGCCGTCTGGAATTCCAAATTAAAAGTGCACGTCTAAACATGTTTAGAAAATGTTCTACTTATTAAAAGAACATTTTACCCACAACTAAAAGTGCAAAGTAATGATGAACCCAATAACAGCCATTTTTTTTCTAAGACATAGCAATGTATGCATATATTTGTAATATTCAAAACGGAACGTTATTATTCTTGTTCTTATGGTTCTGACAGGAGCAATAAAGACAGCATGCCTCTTGACGTTCGTGTAACATAAAACAACGTGGTGACATTGATTTAGCGTATCTTTTCTCCAACAGTGCTGTAATCATACTATGGCTGAAACGTTAATGTTAGCAAGTTAACGTAATCTCAACATAATGTACGTTAGCTGAGTTGATTTAGTAAGCAGACAGCATTCCTAAGTAGAGCAACTTAAATATATAGTAATCCCTTACGTTTTGTGGAAGTTACCATCAGGTCTAACACGTTATGATTACTATAACTTTAAAGCCAAATACCAAATCTTACCAACCCGCCAGATCTGACAGTATTATTGTCGTCCAGGCTTTTAACCGCTAGCTGCTGATCCGACTGTTAAAAACGCAGACAAGCACACTTTCAGCGGCCAACAGCAAGCGAGTTGTGGTTATTGCCCAATACCTCCCCTTCAGTGTCTGTCAACAACTGCTGCACGGGGCTGTTAAAGAAGCCCAAAAAGTCAGCTGCACTAGACTCTGAATGTCCGTTTCTTCTTTCAGAAGTAAAACTCATTTTGTAGTAACATGGCGGCACGGCGTAAAAGACAATGCAGCTGCGATTTACAGTTTCACTGGATACCCAGAATACTGTCAGGATTATCTGATCACCTTCCTTTCAAAGGTTGGTGTTGCTGAAGTGTAAATGTGTTGACTTTTAATATGAAGGCAAACTCGTTTAACCGGAAGTTTACGCTTTACTTTGTAGAGGGGAAGAAATGTTGAGATTCATCCACAATGTTCTCGATGGGGCGCACACGCGCATGCGCCTTCGCTAGCCTACATATATGCAGTTATGTATACAACACATGTATGTGTACGGTTGTGTGCAGGTTATGTGAAACTAAAAGGAATGGTGAAAGTGCAATACGTGTACATACGCGTGGGAAGGTTCTTAGTGCTCATATTCTTATCAACTATCATTGAAAGACATAAGATATAAATGCCCATAGAAAAAAGACAATTTAATATGGAAAACAATTTACCAATATATTCCAAGAGGCTTATATAAAGGAATCAAAAGAATAGTAAAGTTAAAATCTGTACTACAAAAACACTAGAATTATAATATATGAGATGAGATTATACTTCTTAAAAAATTCTTATTTATTATATACAATATTCTAATATTTTTATATTTTTCAAATGTTGCTAACCTCATGAGTTTATGATGTCATTAGAAGGATCTGGAACTTCCCTGCTGGACCTCATTTGTCTCCCTCTGTTGGTGTCTTAAGCACTATTATATTAACTAGCTTCGCTAGCAAAGAATATCCAGAATAGCTTGTCTTTGGTGATGCCACAGAACAACAATAAAAACAAAACTAACTAATAGTATAGCAATACTACAATAAAAAAAATCCTATAAAAGTAAATGTACAGAAATATCATCAAAATTGTACTTAATGTATTAAAAGAAATGCTGGAATATGGCCCTGGAGAATGTAACAGTATCATTAAATATATTTTGGATTGTTTACACTGATGTGTTCCCATATTAATGTTGTAGTAGGTCCAAGAGGAGCTTTGAAATATTGTCTATACTGTTAGGTGGTTCATAATAATGTGTTTTATTTTAGTCTATTTTACAAACCTAAATTTTGTAAGAAAAATCAAACAGCAGTCAGAAAAATGTAGTGGAGCAAAGAAGTACGATATTCCTTTCTTATTATTCTGGAGTAAAAGTACAAAGTGAAATCAAATAAAAGTACTCAACTTAAGTACAAATACTTCACAACTTTACTTACATGAGTAAATGTACTTGTATATGTATGTTCTTCATAGCACTTGCCATAAAAGTATTTGTGAACAACCGCCACACAAAGGGCTTCATTTGGATTATTTGATGGCAGTATATGATGAATAAATTAGCAAAAAACTGCAATACATTGTTCCTTTCGATCAATACACTTCCAAAGTAGGTTATGTAGTGGTGACAGATGGTGATTCATCTAATGTTTTCCAAGTTTTTCGCAGTGGTGCATTCAATTTGAAATCATAGATCATTCAATTCAATTACATTTATTTTTGTATAGCCCAAAATCACAAATTAAAAATTTGCCTCAGAGGGCTTTACAATATGTACACATTTGACATCCTCTTGTCCCGGAACCCTCACATCGGAACAGGAAAATCTCCCCCAAAAAAACCCCTTTAATGGGGAGAAAAGAGGAAGAGACCTGTGGGAGAGCAATAGAGGAGGGATCCCTCTCCCATGATGGACAGAAGTGCAATAGATGTCATGTGTAAGGAATGAACAGCATAACAGAATTACAACACACAGCATAACAGAATTACAACACTTGGGCCGGTCGTAACTCCTTTCTTTTATTGCTTTACGCAGGTGACAGATACATTCTAAAGTTCAAACTGCGTTAACACTGAAAGGCAATAATAGCCTCCTTCCATAACAATAGCCCATTCTACGCAGTCGTTTGCGTAGCAGCACACGTGTCTCGTGATCAACATCTTTCAATTGTAAAAGCAGGTGCTTGTTAAAATCCAGTTTATCCTGTATTGCTGGTTCTTCATGGGTTTTTCCTTTGCAACTTACGCACTCTGGTCCGATGTCTCAGAGCAGCAGGAACTTATTTCACTCACATAAGTTACAAATCAGCGCACAAACAGGACAGAACCAAGAGGAATAGACATGTTGCACTTGCTGGGAGTAAGTAAAAACGTCTTTTTACATTATCTTAATTACTTCATGTCAACTAATCAACGCTTTTGTCGACTGTTGACTGTGGCTTATGTTATGTTGATCAGTGTTTTCTTGTAACATGCTCAGGTCGTTGCTGGCCTTATCTTCATCATAATGTGCTTTTCAAAAGGACTCAAAGAGGTGAGTTTCTCTTGTGTATGATTTTCTGTTTAAAAATGTAATTCAGATAAAGAATAAGATAAATCAACATTTAAAAGACAGGAACAAACAAAAACAACACCACAGCCGGTAGAGGAAGTGATCAGTGTTAGGAAGAAGGAAATACAGTGTGATTCCCGGCAATGATGAATTATTTCCTTTGACAGGGAATTAAACCTCACAAACTACAACTATCTGAAACATCTGCCAACAACAAGAAAGTGAGTAACCATCCAAAGTTAAATGATGGAATCATTTGGGGTAATTGAGATGGTATATTTTACATTCATCTTTTCAACAGAAGGATTTGACAGAAGAAGATGTGCATTTATTGGCCAAGATCCTTTCACTTGGATTGGTGGATGCAGATCCAAACTATCTCCACCATCTTAAAGGCTTCAGAGACCTGCGTGGTGCCTGATTTAACACATCAGAAATAAGGACATTAACAGAAATGGAAGGACAGTACACATCTGGATTTTTGATGGCATCCAAATTCAGCATTGTGTTTTGGATTATCACAAGTCCAGTTATTCCTGCAGCCCGCAGATGTTTCATCATTAATGGAAAATATGCACTTTATTACAGGTCCAACATGACATTGGTAGTGAATTACAAAAGAACTCCCCTCTGTGTAGAGGGGAACTCACTAGTGCTTATTATCGATGGGATAATGTTGATGTTGGATCCTGACTGCTTCCTGTATTGCTGAGTGGTTCATTTGTGGAAAAGAGCCTCTGATTGAATTCAATCTGCCTCTTTTTAAATCAGGAACTGCTTAAAATGAATATAATAATAATAGTCATATAGAAACAGGAGGATTACTTGCTGTTGCTGTCAGTGGTACTTGCTTTATTTGGCTTGCTTTGAAGTTTAAATTGCATTATTCAAGTGTTTGTGCAATGTAAATAGCCCACTCCTTTATTGAGCTGTAAAACTACACTCTAATATTTACATCGACGTATGTAAGTGTTACACAACATAGCTGTTGGATGCAGTTTCATGACAGATTAACTCCTTTGAAGTGAAACTAAATCTATGTAACATAAACCACTACTGTGGCTACAATGGACAATAATGGAAAACAAATTATAGCTAATTTTAGCTGAATGCTAAACCGTAATGTTAGTTAACGTTTGCTAAATAGGAGTTTAGCAACTAGCCCAACTACGAAGCTACTAATCATACCAGACCAACAAAGGTTGTAGCATCAACATTTATTTGTATTAATGTATTTATTTGAGCAATGTGGCCTTTTATTGCTTATAATTCTAACTTTTCATCTGAAAGAGGAAGATTGTGTTACTATAGTTTAAGGGATTATGCCTACTGTTTGATGATATTTATGTGGCAGAGATGCTGAATTACTTTGCATTTGTTGTCATTTTGTTCATGTCCTTACCTAGAGTAAAGGAGACAAAAGAGAGAGAATGAAATGAGACACAAATTAACATGCAATCCTATGTTTGTACCCAGTGATAAATTCAATGCCTCTTACTCCAAACATGGCTGTTGAGCTTGTCTCCTAGCACGTAGAGCAATGTCACCACCGTCATGTTAAAAAAGAAGAAGCCCATCACACCAGCAGTGCTGAAGTGCGCCAGAAGGGGGTACACCCAAATCCCAACTGACAAGTACACCCATATAATCCTGCAGAACATGTTAAGAGAGAAACAAATAAACAGTATCACTGTATCTGCCTGAGCATCTTGTACTGTCTTGTCTCAAAGAACTGTGCAAAATATTCACTGGCACATAGTTTCCACCCATTGGCACTGAGGACACAGATTGTAAGATCGTAAGAGCAAAACAGACAGCACAAAGAATCTCCCCCTCAGCATCAGGTATATGTATGGTTTGTACCATCAGACACACAAGGATCTGTAGGCAGCATTGCAGTATGTGAGCCAACTATTGAAGGTTTAAAGGAAGTTTTTATCCCTCAAGCTGTTTGTGTTGTGAAATAATAAACACTGCTGTACTGAACTAGTCTGGACTAGTTATAGTAAGAACACTTATGTGCTTTCAGACACATTGGGTTATGTGAGAGATTGATTTAATCTATTTATTATTAATTTATATCTTCATTTATTTTATTTATTTATTCATTGTATTTATTTATAAATCATTCTTCAGTCCTCTTTATGTTAGTGTTTCTTAATTCCTTTTACCCCTGTTTAGGCTTTACAATTTGTTATTTTTTAGTCAAAGACATCTTTCAATTTTATATTTTTTTTTAAGTTTGAAGAGTCTGAGAGCATGTCTATCAATCTGCATCCATTATAGTGACTTTGAGTGACCTCTTATTTGTGCTTTTTATTGGTCTGTCATATTATTGGTACACCCCACTGACCAGTCCTGATGCAAAGTGTTTTGTTTCATTACTTTTACTCAGTGCAGTGCTGCTGATCAGTATTTCTACATCCGGTTCAAATAATATTAGAAATTTGATCCCAAAAAAGATATATGAAAGATCCAGTCAGTTTCAAATGAGCAATATTAAATTAAGAAGGATTTCATTGTTTTAAAATGCTGTGATATTTGTATGTCAATTATATACATGACAATTAAATGTTTCGTCATGATTGTGCTGCATATGCTGACTCCACACTTACCAAATTAAGTATGCCGAGCCCACACCTCCTAAAGCTGCCAGTGCATATTTGGTCTGTGGGTAGATGTGAGGCTGCACCAGCACTTCTCCAAGTAAAGCAGGAAGGACAAATGTGTGCTGAGAAAACAGGATGGGAGTAACCCATTATGAGTGATGGTTTATGACAGGAGAATTAGGATTATTAAATTTTTGGCATATGTTTGTTGAAAATGCAGTTTTACAAACCATAGCATGGTTTATCCAGGGAGGAAAGAAGGTGTCAATTGTAGCTGGGTAGACTAATTCTCTGTCATAGGCAAAGAGCGTCCAGAAAAGTAGAACAACAAACTAAACGAAATACATAGAACATGGCGTTAACGTAACATTCTTATTTAATGATTAAAAAGATGTAGGATTTTAAAACGTTTTTTCTCACCATGCCCACAGGGAAGGCAAAGACCGAGAAGAGAAGGTCTTTACATCTGCTCAGAGTATTCTCTGATTCTTTCACAGCTTGTAGATCATTCAGGGCCGCCAGTCCAAAGAATGACATTTGTAGTAACTGAAATATTACAAGCGACATAATTGTTTTCCATTATCCATTTTCAATTCTGCAA
This sequence comes from Leptoclinus maculatus, assembly GCA_032191485.1. Taxonomy (NCBI): domain Eukaryota; kingdom Metazoa; phylum Chordata; class Actinopteri; order Perciformes; family Stichaeidae; genus Leptoclinus; species Leptoclinus maculatus. Next base: position 25,426 of record JAVDOI010000174.1, read on the forward strand.
TATACGTTATTGTAAACTATTACTACTATTATTATTAGGTAATATGGGTGATGTACTCACCAAATTCAAAAAAGTAAGGTACTTCCAAGGTCCTCCATAAACAAAGATTCCTGGTGGCAAATCCTCTCCCTCCTTCGCAATGAGACTCTTCACAACAAATGCATACCAGCTGAATGCTGCTACGTGGTACACTGTCCTCAGGGTTGAAGTCATTCTAGTGTACAACCAACAAACCAACACAAATAAATGAAATGGCAAAAACTACTCTTCTTGAGTTTCCCCCTCAAAGTGAGGTACGGTGAAGGCAGTGAAGGTTATTTAAAGATTAGTGTAATTCAGCACAAGCTTATCAAGGCGTTTTCGAAGCAGCGGAGACAAGAGGGCCACTGTTTCTTATGAAGCATAGGAGTCCTTCTTTCACAGCCAAAGCCATGTAGCATGTGACTGAAGGCACTTTAATTTACAATGAAAGGATAGTGTTTTGCAAGAGAAGTCGTGCCACATTACGTAAGCTATTTAGTCCAAGTTAAGTAAGAAAATAAGTTCAAGTTAAGTAAATCATGATCATACACAAATACACTTGAATTGATCTTTACAGAATAGACTAGACTAGAAGGTGTGAAGCTTGTCAAAGTTAGAGTTGATTCTGAGCAGTCATAACATGTCCTGAAACCCTGAAGGTGCCATTGAGCAACATACTAAATGTCCGCCAGCATCAAGTAGGCTGTTTAGAAGTTGACCGTGACCTCTGACCTCCTTGTAGAGGGGCACACATTTTTATTTGTCAAATTGTGGAATTGAAAAAAAAAATGACATCTGTTATTTGACAGATGACAAATAGACTCAATTTAGCTTTTTTTTTTAGATCCAAGAGAAGAACAATTGTTACATTTGTTTTTTTGGATTTTGTGTTCTGGCAAGTATTAAAGTGTTCAGGGATTTGCATGATGGTCATGACAGATAATTTAAGGGTGGTTGTTAAAAAGGGTGTCTGTTGCTTCAGGGCTGTGTGGACTAAGGAGCCAATCACTGGCCAGCAGAGGGCACTCCTCCTGATTCATGTGAAACAAAGAAGACCAGCTTGCTAAAAGCATAAAGAGTAGCCAGGACACAAAGACATAAGCTGTAGAGGCATATGTTTATTAAAGAACTATTACGTATATCATAGGTAACATGCTGTATGTTTTATCTGTATACATATTCCTATATTTTTGTATTGTTTATGGTTCTTTTCACAAACCACACGTCCCATTATTACAAGTTATATGCACTTTAAAATGTGAACTGCTCTCTGTAAAGGCAAACCCAGAGTTCTGACCAGACGTTCCACAGCGATTTGAACTATCCAATCTCCACAAAACACGTTGACTATTTCTCAGTGATGCTAGAGGAAAGGTCATTGTGGTGAGACACAGTTAAGGGATGCCTTGTGTCGGCTTGGGAATTGCATGGGAAGTAAGTCATGTTTTCATTAAGCGGAAAAGAAATACATGCTCATCAATCCACATTGGACAGCTGATTTTCAATCACTTCGTCAATCAAAAAACATTTAAAATGTCATTCCTGTCTTATTTTGGCAGATGTTTCAAACCCGATTACTCACAAAACTTTCCAGGAAGTAATGTCTTTTGCGGAACATAAAATTGAAGATGGAATTTTAAGGACAGATAAAAAAAAAAAAAGAATGGGTGTTTTTCACAGAAGACATTTTGACATGTCACGGCAGGAAAAGCAGAAGTGTAAGTAATACAATGAATGATGGCTGTATTCCATTTAGCTGCTTCTTCAGGGTCCTGGTTTTGTTCATGCTGCCTCACGGTCACACTGTCATGGCTTACTGGTACACTTGAACACCTGTACTTTTCATATTATGACAAGTCAAAATGTCTGCTTTACAAAAATGTCTATATATCTAGAGAACTTTCTTTTGCAAAGTCAGGCACACAAAAGCCAGAAAAACTTTCATTTCAAAATTTCATTTACAAATGGCAAGTGTATAGTATTAGAAATTTCTTGTTTCAGTGTACAGCTATGACAAGTTTTCATTGAAAAAAGCAAATAACTATGTAGTCAAATACCCCTCTGGCATCTAGCCAATCGGGTAGCTTTGGCTTTAAACTCATAAAAAGTAACATCTTTCTTTATGTTTGTTTGTTTCACAAATCATCAAATTTGCTGCAGTTCTGTTCAGGTTTGTTTATATATTTTTCAATTCCATGTTTGATTCAGATTAGAAAGACTTAAAGCTACAATGTATTCACACCAGAACACCACCAGTCCTGCATGCATAGACATTTATATATTCACTGGCTTCACAAACACGTGTTAACGTCTTTGTTTAACATGGTTGTGAAATTCTACAATATAAACAACAGTATATTACAGTTTGATAAACTCTGACTACTTTAGATGATCTATTACACTTTTACATCACATTCTGTCTTAAAAACAGTTAACATTAACGACAATCGACTCATCAACGACTCATCACAGACACAAACTGTTGCACACATTGCACTTGACCCATGCAGTCAGTAATACCATATTTGATCCCTCACATGTAGCCTCAGTCCATATACTTTTCACACCGGTAGCAACTTGTTAAGTCACCCACGGGAAGAAGCCCTTCGTTGGTCATGACACACGTAATCATGACATCAGGCTGGAATTCATTTATATTACCGGTAGTTTTACACTTTAAAGTTCAGTGCCACCGATACAGGTCCCCTGTTTCTTCCTCACAATATGTCTTGTTTGCGGAGAACAAGCGGAGATCCTATTTCTATTAAATGTCTTTGGTGAGAAAATGTCTTTGGTGAGAAAATGTCTTTGGTGAGAAAATGTCTTTGGTGGGAAAATGTCTTTGGTGGGAAAATGTCTTCAGGTCATCATTTCAGCCTTCAATAGACTTTGCTTCTGTCTACACACACTATGCTTTGCAACTTTCTTTGGATCCCCATTAAGGTGCCATCTGTGAAAATAATGGAGACACAAAATGAGTTACAACAAGGGGAAACACAAAGTAAATTTAAATAGGTAATAGTAACGATGGTGTTAATGTATTCATACCTCAAATCGGCTGTAAACCTTCCTCTCCTTCCTCATGCTCTGAATCTTCTCCAGCAGCTTCTCACGCTCCTGACCTGTCTTAGGCTGCCCTCTGTGAAGTGACCCGATCCCTCTTTCTTTCTCCCTTTTGGCATTTTTGTCAGCTTCGTCTTCTTTCTCGTCATCGGTGACAGGAGACTCTTTAGCAGCTTCGATCCGGCTTTGGCTATTAGCAGAAATTTGCTCCAAAAGCAGCTTTGTATCATCTCTGAGGTTGCTGCTTGAGAGCACGTTGGCTGTTGATGATTGGTAGCGAGACTGACTTGATTTTGGTTGCTTGGACTGTGGTGATGCAGGAACAACTTCATCTGATGTGATCTCTGGTGGTTCGGAGCAGTTATTTTGCCCTACTTTTTCAGTTGTTTCCTCATTGCAGACTGACTCCTGTGTAGTAGTTTTATTTACCATATTTGTGCCCTCTGTATCACCAGTTTTTATCTCATCAGGGTCAGGCTTTTCAGGCTCTTTGTTCACTTCTTGTTCATTCTGTCGGTCTAGATTAGTATTTTCAGCAGATAGAGGGGACTTTGAAGGGTGGGGTTCAAAAGTCACAGATTCAGGTGTTTTGCTAGGCATAGGGGGCTCTGTTGGGACTTTCGAGGTAGGCTCAGTTGGGCTAGACGTTTCAGTTGATGGAAGCATTGGAGTTTCAGTTGAGTCTGTTGCAACCTGCTTGGGAAGACATTCAGTATCTGCGGGGCTGTGCAATGCAGTCAATGTTTTTTCAGCCTCAGGGGACAAAACTGATCCAACGGCCTCTGTTAGAGGAGAAGAACATGAAACGGTTTCAATAGGAGGGGGAGAGACAGATCCTGTCAGGTTAAGTTTGGAGGGGGGGGTCGCTTGTCTTTCTGACTGGGAAGCATTAGGAGTAAAGTCTGGGAGGACAGGAGAGCTTGTTTTTGCTGCACTATGCTTGGGTGGAATGTCTGCTGGGGAGGGGGTAGAAGTAATCGTCTCATTTTGAGCAGATATGGATTTACTCTCCAGCTCAGCTGCATTATGTAAACATGGGTCAGGCAAGGAAGGGCTAAGGCTAGGAGGTGTGCTACTAGCTTTCACATTCTTTGATGATCCAAGATCCTGAGATTCCTCTCCAAGACCCTTTGGAGCAGAGCTGTTTTCTGATTCAGGAACATCTTTTTTTGAAGGTGTAGGACCACAAGATTGTCCGGAGTCTGTCTTTTCACTGGACTGTGATGAGGATGTGTTTGACTCTAAACCAGCAGCACATTTGTCAGGAGAAATATCAGATTCCACATGTGCAGAGTCAGCTGCTGAAAGGGTCTCCGATGACGTCAATTGGGAGGGTTCTGGCGGTGAGGGGCTGACAGATTCCTGTGCATATAGGGACAATGTGCTGGAAGTTAGCGTTGAGCTTGAAACTTCTGGCGTAACATTAGGGGATATGGTCTCTGCTGGAGAGGAAAGAAGAGCACAGCTAGAGGGTGAAGGACTTGGATTGATCTGTGAACCAGAATCTGGCACAATGTTATTAGCGGAACAGCTTTGGCCTGATGGGTTAGAAGAGCTGAATTCTGATTCAGTGTCTTGTTCAGGTAGCAGAGGAGGAGAGGAGATGCTGGTTTCTAACTGAACTGATTCAGAATTTGGGGTGTTAGAATACAATACAGCAAATCCAGAGGATGACGGTTCCTCCACTGAACTGGGAGTTAGTGAACCAGACTTCTTTGAGGTAAAATCAAGGCTTGGGCTTTCATCAGTACCATCAGCAAGAGAAGGAACACAAGCAGGAGTAGCGATGGGTGGTGTGTTGTGTATGTGTGGTGGTGTAGGTGGAGGACTGGGGTTACTCTGTTTTACAGCAGGATTTGACAGCTTTGGCTCTTCCGGTGGTTTGCTCGGAGTTGCTTCTGTTTGTGCAGAAACAGGCAGAGTTTCTGCTGATGATCTGTTCTTCAGCTCTATCTTCTCTGTATAAGTTGAAACTCTGGTTTGTTCTTGTTTACAGCTTTGGGGGGTATTGGGATCAGTCTTGACCAGACTGTCCTGCTTGTTAGCTTTATCACTGGCATCTAAAGATGGACTAACTGACTTGTATGGCTCTGTGGATGCTGTTTTCCCTGAATCCACTGCAGTAGCATTTTTAACTAATACACCCTCAGATGTTGAAGTGTCAGCCATCTTTTCAGAGGTGTCTTTTAGTACAGGCTCCTCCTTTATAACAGCAGTATTGATTTTTAGTTCAGTTGGTGGTCTCATCGGAGCCTCCTCTTTGCTTTTTTCAGCTTCTGCAGCCTTAGCGGCTTTGCGTTTTGCTGCCAACTCTTTGAAAAACAAGAACCTCTCATCAGGATCACTCATATCTACATATAAGGGAGTGGTGAGCAAAGATGTGGGTGGCTGTTCTGGCTGAACAGTGCTGGGCAACTTGGCTTCAAACCCCTTGGATTGGGGCATGCATGGTGAAGAAGTTGCTTGCTCTTCAGCTGGTGGCTTTAGTGAGTCTTGTACCTGTGAAAGATCCTTTGACTTTTTGTCCTTTGGTGAATCTTCATCATCATGTTTACTGTCTCCATCATCTGGTTTGGATGGGTCTGTGGCAGAGTTATCAAAAGTTGCTGACTTCTTGTAACGACTCCATTCAAAAGGTTCTCTTGCTGAAGACCTCCATTGTCCTAAAACCTGAGAAACAAAAGGTAGTTTTGTCTGTTCTGCCTCATTTTGGTCACTTTCATCATCCTGTTGGTCTAGAGCAGTTTTGGAATCTTGAGAAGTATGCTGCTGCTGCTCCAGTGAGCTGAATATCATAGAGGATCTTAACCTAGAGGTCCTTGGTACAGCTGCATTGTATTTCCTACGGAACGATTCCTCCCTTCGAAGACCAGCAGTTTTGGGTTCCTTTTGTTCTGCCTCCTCTATCTTTTCCACTTCGGTTGTGGATGATGATTCTGAAGGTGTCGGTGTTGTTTTGGTTTCTGTTGATACTGCAGTAGGTTCATCAGGGAATTTCTTTGGCGGTTCTCTTGCATTGGTTTTGGCATAACTTGGCATTTGACTTGCCCTGGGTATTGCAGGAACCTTAAACTCCCTCACATTAGGGATTTTAGGGACTGATACATGTATGCCTGGTGTTTGCTGTATGGGGTTAGAGGGATCTTCAAAAGGATCTGGTGCATCAGGTGGTGTCGATGGCAGGCCTTCATCTTCTGGATTATCATGTGCACTGAGATATGAGCTAAGCCTCCAGTTTCTTAGCCCCCGTTTCACCATAGGATCCTTGCGGTCAACGTCAGGCTCCTGGAAAATCTGCTTTTGATCAGTTACATTTGAGGGGGCGGGAGATGTTTGACAAGCATGTGGCTGGCCAAAATTCATTTTTCTCGGGTGAGATGACCCAAACGGTAAATTTGATGCAGGTAGTAATTTCTCTGAGCCCTGGTCAAAGTCTGCATTTCTGGTAGATGATAAATAGCTGAGCACAGGGTCAAAGTTATCAAGTGGTTCCATTTCTTGTGGTAAACCAGGTTCAGAGTACTGATCTGCTGAATAAAAGTCTTGGTTCCAGAACTTGTCATTGCCGCTGTAATCTGCTTCTTTTCCTAAGCCTGGTCCAGGCTGCTGCCCCCTCTGGGACTGCCTTCCCTGGTTCTCAGGCTCTGGCCTTCCCTGCTGCAAGAACGGAGAAGAGTATCTACCATGAGCGTCTTCAGCATAACTGTGACGTTTGAATGCAAGGTTTTCCATCATAGGCATCTTCGAGGGCCCCTGATCAAAAGACGGATCCATGCGAGATTGCTGGGATGTAAATCTACTGTACGGATCTGCAGGGCCGTGCATGGGCTCCTGCTTTTTAAGGGTCATCATTCTCCAATCTATGTCCCCGCGTTCATCATTGGAATGTCTCGGCCAATCCTCTGGATGAGCGGTGTCCAGTGACTGAAATTTCTTTGGCTCTCGATACAGTGTTTTATCACCTGGATATTGCCTCTTTTTTGAAGACTCTTCCATTGGAGTGAAATCTTCAATCATCAGCGGCTCGGACTGAGCAAACAGAATCCGAAACTCTTCATCAAAAGTAGATACAAGCTGTCCAAGGAAAAGGTGTGCCATACAGCGGTGGAGCTTCTCAAAAGACCACATGAAGCTGGACAAAGACATGACAATAATTAAGAATGAATAGAAGCACTTAGTTCATGGCATACTTGTGTCTGTTTTTTATGCAAACAGATACAAACTGAATATTCATGAATTCACAGTGTGGAGGTATTTTTTGGCTTTCTATGGCAATATTAAATGTGTTCACCTGTAGTTCCCACTCAACACAGCCCTGCAGTCTGTCAACAGGAAGCGATCCATCATCTGACCTTTGAAGGATTTCCCTGAGCGACACTGATACGTGATGCCAGACACTGTTCTCACGCGTAAAAGCTGCAAGACAAGCATTAAATCACCCAAAAATTAAAATTAAACGGAAGTAGTACATATGGTGGAATCAATGTTTTAATTTCAATCCAAGCTAGGTGTTGGTATTGCTCGAGCAAAAACCCTACCAAAACAGAGCATAGAAATAGATAGGAAAGATACCTTTTTATATGCAGTTACTATGATTTCTATCAATAAGAAAATGTCTATCTTTAACGTTATATCAATGAAATTACATATTATGTTAATTAACATCAATATGACAAACAGGTAATATATACAGCATGCAAATGATTAACAAGGAAAAACCACACACAAGGACAAAGCCAACACAGACAGCATAGAAGCTTGATATATAGCAGTTAAGATCCACATTGCTGGACAAAGCAAGATGAAGATGTTTTTAAATATCTTGAGGACTGTTGTTTGCTAAAAAGCTTCCCAATAATAGTATATGCAGTTCCGATAATAGATCACTCAAGTCAGTTAGGAATTCAAGCCAGCCATATAATGTTCGGAAAGAAATTGACTGATAAGTTTTCATTGTTTGTTTGATGGAGTTGCCTCTAGCAACAGCTGCACTGTACCCAACTGTACTTCTGCTTTTCTTCACAAGTTTGGTTAATAAGGACAGAGTGAGACGGATAAGGTTAAAGGATAACTCTGGCGATATTCTATACTTTTGCCAACTAATCCCTTGACTTAAATCTTTGTGCCTTCCCTATTCTGTCTTTGGCTCTCAGCCCCTAGCCCATACATTCCTACTGAAGAGGTACATCTTTAAAAGTAGGTCATAAATAAAGACAGGATATAGCTTGGCACTGTAGTTTTTAGCAAATGTTAATCAATCAGGAGTGCATTCGTTGTGGACTATTTTCAGCTGCGGACTATTACACATTTGGTGCCCCAGTGAGTATTCACAGCAGCAAGACAGTGACTCAAAGTAACCTACGTGGTTATGTTAATCGGATAAAAAGAGAACATGACACACAGTGAAACATTGTGCCTCAATATTACGTTTTCAATCGTTTTTCAAGCTCAATGGCACAGAGGAATAAGCTATATCAAACTTTAGATACACAGACAGTACTGTTTGTAGGATGAATTCATTGGTGTTTTTGGTCTTTTAACTAGATGTGTTGACATGCTATAACATTGCATCAGCAGGTTTTCCAGCTTTTAATCTAAGCAGCCTTTTTCTGTTGTATTATTTGAATAGATTTTTCTAAGGAATATGTACTCACTTGAATGTTCTGTAGGTTGACTCTGCAGTTGGACACCATGTTGACGAAGTGATGTGCATTCTGCTTGTCCAAAATGACGTAGACGGCAACATTCCTCATGGCAGCATCGAGAATATCAGCAAACACGTCAACATCAGTAAACATGTCCATCACTATAGCAATCACCTGAAGAGACAAAAGCCACAAACAAGACCACATTTAAAAGTGCACTGTCAGGAGACGGACACTTCTTTACTAGTTTAGCATGAAGTCTCCCTCTGTCAAGAAAGTGAAAGATCTACCTGCTGCGCATTCTTGATAAGTCGTCGGGCCTGCTCCTTAATACTCGGCATTTCAGGCTCAGGGGGGTTGACCAGAGTTGTGACCTCTGTTGGCCCAATGAAGGGGTGCTGCTGAGGCCAGCCGAGGTCCAAGCCCGGGGCGTCCTGGTCAGAGTGCATGGGCCAGTAAGTGTCCGAGGAGTCATCTCCTCCAAGCTCCAGAAACTGTTGTTCAGTGTTGTAGCTCTGCTGAGGGACCTGAACTGAGCTCTGAATAAATTGTATTTCAGGTGAGGACAAGAAGTCCACCACATCTGCTTTTTGGAGGAACTGATAGTATCCCTCCAAGTCCTCCTCGATCAGCGCGTCAATAGCCACGCGGTACTCTTCCCGATAGTGAGGGGGGAGGTAGTTGGGGTCCAGGGGGTTATCCCCAGCAGAGGAACACTGAGAGCGACGTGCCATTCTGTAGTCTAAAGAGAGGGCGATGGCAAAAGTAGTCATGTGATGAATAGTAGGAATCATTTTCACTTTCACCAGCTAGATAGTTCTGAATGATCACTTACTTAGAGCTGAAACAATTGATTAAAAATGAACACTTTTCATAATCACTTAACTGTTAAGAAACACTTTTCAAACAACAATCTCCAGATTTCTCTGGTTCCAGCTTCTCAAATGTGAATATTATTTTGTTTGTCCTTTTTGATAGTAAATTGAACACCTTTAGTTTTGGGACAGTTTATTGGAACCAAACAATCACCTGATGAGAAAATAATCATCAACTGCAGCCCATCAATTTAGATAATTGTTTATCGTCTTTCAGATAAATTAAGTTACGAGACGATCACATCCGGTTGTCATTTTACATAACTATAAACTCCATGTGACTGAATACTGCTGTTTTTGTTTTACATGTTGAAGTCTCAGACGTAGAGCACAATAATGGTTCATTGGATTGTGCATCATTTTGACTACTTCATGTGTGGACTGATTTTACATCCATTTGCCAAAATCAGAAGTGAAGGATCTTATCATGACTTTTATTCCAACCATGCCACCCAGCCCTACGGCTAGTTTTACCACACTGCTCTTAATTAAACTATACTAGCGACAGCACAATGAATGAGGGCAGAAGGAATCTAACCACAGGATAGTTATGGTTATGGGTGTGGCTCCTCCCTCTGGACAAATGCACGGCCAAGTCTCCATTTGCAAGTTCATGTAAAGTCACATAAATGAAGTGCCAACAAAACAAAATATAAAAAAACAAAGCAAAACACGACAGACATGACGAAATAAAGATAATACATTTGACCCATTAAACGGCTTTTGGTCACCTATTCATAATATATTTACAAACGTTTCCCCCCCACTGAGACCGACATGGCATATCAGAGAAACTTCAGCAAAGCCAGGTAAACACTGCAGAACAATATGCGATAACAAAACGTTGAAGTTAACGTGGTAAACTCCGTGTAATACAGGCCACGACGGGATGAACTTACCTCACTGCTGTTTACTCGTCACGCTTCTTGTCGGTGAAACTTTAAGCCCGTCATCTGCTCTTCTTCGCCATGTTTTCCTACACAAACTGCGACCTACCTCGAGTTCAGGTGTCGAAACTTTTCGGTATCATTACTTTCCCACCCCCGTCACCCAGCTCAACCAGTTTATTGTCACGCTTGAGGCATGTTTGCAAAGATGTTTGAGGCAGCACGCAGAGAGCAAGACTTGCTGTCGACAAAGTTTCGCCCCGCCTCGACTTCAGCTCCACACTGTTGTTCCCTGCACAGCTCTGCTGTGTCCATGATTGTCCTGAAGCAGCTCAACTCTGCCCATCTGTGGACTCTGCACGCCTGTTATCTGTGCAGCAGAGTAACTACTGCTGCTACCATCTGTGGTGCTACTAATTAACGTTGTATATCAGGCAATGGTTGGCCGCTCCATAAACCCCTTATTACACATTGTTTAAAGTATCATAACTCATTGTTATATTGCTCTACATGCAGACAGTCTGGCTTGTTGCCGCATTCCTTAAAATGTGTCACCCAGCTACATTGTGTAAAAGTCAATATGGTTTCATTCTTTCAAATTAAATTAAAGTTTAGACGGATATGAGTGTAGAGCTTCACTGTCATAAGAAGTGACCAAAAGGGTACCACTTTCTAATGGGGCACCCTGTAAAAGGTTATAATAGCTGTAACTAATGTCTTTAATAATGGTTCATAAATAATGTCCTAATGTTTTTTTAGATCAATTATTATCAATCAATGAGTCAAACTTGGGTTACCAGGTTATGAAAAATCAATCAAAAAGCCAATACTAGATTACCAACAGGTTATAGGGCGCTTCAGATCCTGAAGGGGGCCCAAAGCCTCCACATTATATGGCAAAAACGTTGACTAATTGCAAATGTGTGTGAGAATATGTACTACTAAAGCAGTATAAACTAAAATAAGGTGACTAATCTTGAGGTCCCTTCTTGTAGAGAGTTTTAAAGCCTTTATAATTTCAGTTTATATTTTGCTTACATGGTGCATATTCGTAAAGATAATTTTCCTGAGTCAAATCACCACAAGCTAATTACTAAACTTTGCATATGGAAAAAATAAATCTGGGTCGTCAGTAGGGGCCCATGGTTGATTTTTGCCCAGGGTCCCCCAAAGCAAATGAATCCAGTGCTGCTTAAATGTTGACTTATCGGATAGTATTTTGAAAAAGGGTGGCAGCTAATTATAAGCAGTAAGAAATTACACCTTATGATAATTAGATTTTGTGAAGGAAGAAATATATCAATAGATAGATTAGAATAGAATCATTAGGCTATAATAGACATTATTATTGTTGCACTGGAGATGCACTGGAGATGTCAATGTAACTGGATTTACTGGAAACAGTGAAAAACAGGTTACTTCTTAAACTGTATGAGTCTCTTGATTTTTGCCTATTTATTACTCAGTCATTAACTGATGACAGCATAGGGCCCATAGACCCTGTCCCATCTACCTATCATTGCATGGAGCCATGGCTAACCAAAAACTGATCAGATCGGCAAAACAAAAAAAACAGAATAAGATGCCCAGAAGTGGCTGAGTAACAGCCACTTTGAATAAGAATGATTAGAAACACATAGTGTAGCAGTTCCTCTGTGAGGCTTAAACGCCCTGGAGGGTAACAAAGAAAACCTTCTAATTTATTAACCTTCGACAATTTAATGTGATGAGGAAATCAACAAACAATGGAGGTACTGGGTGAGGATGGTTATTATAAAGACTACATTGCCATCCTTTGATGAAGGTGCGGTCTGGTAACACAAACAGAAGAGAGGAGCAGCACAAGGTGGCCAGGACAAAGCATCCACGTCTGCCAACATTCATTCTTTTGTTGCTTTGCATGGTTCATTAACAATCCCCCTTCCTCTATTTGCAATACTGTCCACAGACTGAAATTACATTACCTCACCAGACAGGCTGTGATGTAAATCTCCTGTGGTTTAGTGACAGTGCTTAGAATTTGGAGGAAGGCCGTCAGTTTCTCCAGGATAGGACGTTGTAGCACATGTTTTGTTAAACCCTGAAAGGAGAGAGAGAGAAAGACAGACCAAATACAGTGATTTTCCTTTCATGGTTGCTCCACTTAAAATAGCCTCGGCAGGATGGAATCTGATGACTGAAGTAACGGAAGTGATGCAACGTGACGGCTCAAGTGAAGACTTGAAGACAGTCCCTCATTGTTTCCTTTGGGCACCACCCAAGACACACAGAGGAGCAGTTGGAATATAATCTTTGAAATGAATGTTCAATGGTAGATAGTTGCAACACTACATACCGCTGCACTCTTAAAAACATTTTAAAAATGTGGTGACCTGCCTTTTGGTTTTGTGACTGACAGGTTATAAAACATGAACTTGGCCATTCACTGAACTTTGGCTGAATCTCCCCCGTCATTAAACACCTCCAGGAATGTATGAATCAAACACACAAAGTGTAACTGCTTTGATTTATGAGATAACACAATCTCCATCGAAGCGAACCGATTATTGTTGAAGGTGAATAAAGACGCAGTATCCTTTGTGGTAGGAACACAACAGAGTAGATTAGATTATAGCTACTGATAACCGTCTCCACACGGAGGCCTTCCGGAATAAGACTTGTTTACGAAAAGTATTAAGAGATACAGTTCATAACGTGTAAGCCTTTTGGACAAAGTCTTATACATGGGATCAGTTTACAGTGTAAACAGTACATGTTATCAAACTGAAGGCCGAGCTTCCATTATGCCACATGCACTGTAGAAAAAGGCTACGACCCTGCTGAGTAAATGTTGACATCTTTGACACCAATGCAGATGTGACAGATGCCAACCTGAGAGGCTTAGGCCTCAATGACCATCCAGTGTGCCATGTGTGAAAAGCAAAACAGAACTATGACACTCCCATGTATCTGCTGTAAAGAGGTCAGTGGTAGATAGCACACTGTTTAGGTGAATGTACGGTAATGTTTGATTTGCAGCACGACAGCAAACACAAGGATAACTGTATGACGTCTAAGCGATAGCTCACCACATAATGCTTTGATGGTGAACACTAAATGCACAACTTTAATTGGAGGGTGGGGTTGAACAGGTGACAGCAAGTCTGTTTTTAATGTGGGCAAAAAAGGAAGAAGAAAACAAAGTTGTTTTAGCCCTGCTAGCTGCATGGCTCTAGGGGTAGAAAAGAGTTTTCAGTTGATTGGTCTTTGGTTCGGACTGAACATTAACAATGTGGTTTTGAAATTAAATGTCTCAACAAGATTGATCGCCATTACCGGTACATTTGGTATCCACATTCATGTCCCCCTCAGGAGGAATTATAACAAAATCGTTGTGAACATATTAGCATTCTGATGTTAGCATTTACATTCACAGCAGAGCGGACTCTATCTACAGATTATCAATGTGCAAATTGTAAACATATAATTGTTTGTATCTTTGGTCAGTATAACCACTTGAACAGCTGCTGTTAAAGTACTTTTATTCTGCAGTACCACCGCTTTTTTTTTGTTTACCTAGGAAAGTACGTGTTCATCTTTTGTTTAGACTATGTCTCAAGGCTTCTGTCATTCTGATAGGGACAGAGGAGGAGGGGGAAGATTGTCACAGGAGAAGGAAAACAAAGCGAAAAGGACGAGCAGCAGCTGCCAAATCCATTTGCATCATTTGATGGAGCGAACAGGAAGTCTTGGCAGTTCGCAAAGAGGTGAGATAATGCTTGCCTACAGGAGTGATGAAGGCGGAATTAAAGGGTCACTACACCACGACTGGACTATTACTCGTAGATGGTGATGACTGGCCATGATACACTGTCCGTAAATACACAATCTACCAGTGATTCGGTTGAGATTATAAAATGATTTTAATAGTAGAGGAGAACTCATCTAATTTGATTCTAGATTAGTTATCAATGTGTGAGGAACCACCTTTATCTTTCGAGGAAAAACAGGCTGCTCTATATTTGTCACTTGGAGAGGCCATAAGAAATTCCACAGATGATTATCAGAATCAGCTTTATTGGCCATGTATGCGTACGCATACATGGAATTTGACTCCGGTTTCCACTTTGCTCTCGCTGTACATACACAAATTTACAACAAACAAGAACAAAATATATATATATAAAAGGGGGGCAGCAGAAAAAACAACAGATGTAGTATAAATATTTAACAATATGTACAATATGTACAATTTCCATGTTTTGTGTCGCTAAGAGATACTGACAGACCCCGCGTCATCGGGTCTGATGGCAGTGATCACTCCTTTGTCAAAGGATGGTGTGGGTGTCGAGCCAGGAGACACAAACACACAGGTGAGACAAAACCACAGCAGTGGTGACAACAGGCTCTTGTCAGTGTGGAATGTATAGACACACAGCAGCATAGAGTTGTGGGATGGTTCCAGGTCCTGTGGAAACTAAAGTTGCATTTGGGTGAGTTTTAAGCTGTATTTGGAGGCCGTGTTGGGACAACTGGGTGCTGACCTCGTTTCACACAATGTGCGTACTGCTGAGCAGCACGTGTACATTTGCATCTGATTTTGTATGCATGCATGCATGTGTGCACCTGTAATCACAGCAGGTCACTACAGGAGTGGCAGTCGCTGCACTTTGAAAAAGTTGCCATCCAAGTTTCAGTGAGAGGAGCCAGAGAAATGCTACAAGGAGAGTAGGTGCAAAAGAAAAATTAAGCCTTTACTGACAAGCAAACAGTTTTGACCCCACCCAGACTCTTAGTAGTTGAAAACATTGTTTACAGTTTCATCCTTTCAAAGAGTGCAACACAGATGGATAATAGCTACCTACAATGATGTCATAATGGCTGCCTAACAATAGAAAAGAAGTAGAACAGGGAACAGCAACATTTTGCAGTGTTGCCTTCCTCCAATCATTTTTTTGACTTGCCTAATTTCTTTCCAGTTCTATTGTATTGTGTCCTGTGTCACATCCTGCTGCTACAGCACATACTGGCATGTCCTGCATTGAGTCAGGGACACATGTCTCAGGATAGACATCATACCCCCCCCCCCCACAATACATCTCAGATGCAAAGACAGCACAATGGCTGACGTTTTCCCTCGGCCCAAAGGGAGAGAAGGATCAACTTAAACGAGAACCTGAACGATGCACACATCTGGATTTAATGGTCGTATAGTTTGTGTAGGCAAATGTGCTTGACATCATAGTGATGTCACTCCTGTCTCTGTGAGTGAACCCTGTGGTTCAGCTGCAGAAAGAGGCTACACAGAGCAGAATGAGCAGATCACAAATGTACAAAGCCATTGACATGGATTTATTTTTTGAATCACATTTCTGCAACACTTGTTTGTCAGTCCCTAACTGAAGGTCACCATGCTCTGGTGACCTTTCAGGTTGTGCTTTTTACTTTTATGACCTGTGTTTGTATCCGCCTGTGGTTAGCTGGTTTGTGGCAATAAAGCTGTGCTGGCAACGACTCACAGAGCAGCACAAAAAGCTGCTGAACTACTAAACCGTGCCAAGTTAGCTGTCATGGCTGCCTGGTATATGCTTATACGTTTGTATAAAATGTGGTATAGGTTACAGAAACACACAATTTTATAGCTGAGTTTCCCCTGTTCAGGTGCTGCCCTGAAATATGGTAGGATTATTGAGATCACAAAGGATAACAGGTCAGACGTATGATGTTACTGCATGAGAGAGTGAGCTTAGTCTGATCCTCACCCTGAATTTCAAACTTTTAAATAAGCTTTTCTAAAGTTTAAATAAAACTGTAACTTGCTCGACGACTGAATTCAATCTTCTTTTGTCTGTAGATATACTTGTCTGGTGGAGTCTTGTAACAAGGCTCCAACACCTCTCTGCTCCGTGGGGGCCTGAAAAAGTGGCAGCAGCTTTCAAAGGGGCAAACAGATAATGATGACAGCACCTTCACTTTTTACCCTCACAATCTCCGTCCCTACAAAACTTTGCATTGTATAAAGGGGGACTAGGTAATCACATTAAATACAATTTCAATGGTTTTATCAAATACACATAATAAATATATTATATATATATATTCTTTTCAGTTTTATTCTTAAATATAGACTGGTAGAAACTGAACCAAGATATTTGTTTCACCACCTGCCCTTTGTTTATTTGTTTTCTTCATACGGGTATGTGTGTGTTCAGGTTGGACTGCATTGAGAAGATCTCCCTGGTCATGAAATGCAAACAGCGCCGCTCCCCGGACAGCCTACTCACAGCATTTTATTCTGTTGAGGTCATCCTCCCTGAGGCCAAAGTTTAGCAGCCTTGCAACATAGTTTAGGCAGCTACTGTAACAATCACAGAGGCTAAGAAGAGCTTCGATTAGTTTTCATTACAAAAAAAACCTCTTCATGAAAGAACATTTGTATTTTTGCACCACCACTGTTCTGCTGATTCCCGCAAAAAGGTGGCTCTGTGAGGAATGCAGGCACATATGTGGTCCGGGTCAACTATGTGCACAGTGGAAGATTGAAGATTACGGCGAGTAAGGAAGGCAATGCAAAAACAATTAACTGTTTAATTAAACTTATCTGGAGTTTTTCATGTTTTTCCAACTTTTTTAAAACAGTTCTGCCATGTTAGGGAATTACATTTCGTAATGATTTTTTTCTGCCCAATTCTTAAGATAATAAACAATGGACATTACTATAATGGGTTACATTTTCTGGTGGGAGTGAATCCACTTTACCTACAAAAACGATTTGGTTAGAATGTTCTACATACTGTATAGATTAATAGACCTGGAATTTAGACCTTTCATTGTGTTAATATTTTACCCTAAATTCCTCAATAGTTCACAATTGAAAGATACAGTAAAACATTGATAATACCTGGACACAAATGACTCAAGTTTTAACTATATATACACACACACACACACACACACACACACACACACACACACACACACACACACACACACACACACACACACACACACACACACACACACACACAACTATTCTGTAACTTTTGGCAGGCAACTTTTGTACCTTTGTAGACTAAGCAAAAGATACTTTCCCCAGGGGGACGATTTACTTTATCTCATTACTTTACATTATGACCTAAGTAACCACTTTAAAGCAGTACTTTCCAGAGTTGGACACGTACCTGTGTATCAGTGTATCATCAGTAGTAGATCAAAAATAACATAAAATAAATAATTAATTTGTTTATTATTCTACAACAGATATTACAAGCTCATGATTATAATATTTTGGTATTTTTATACAGTGCCAGTGCAAAACATGCCTGTTCAGAATGGGCTACACGCTTGGACTGTGTGGCAGCTTGCAGCTTTCTCGAAACACTGGTGTAAACGGCCTCCAGTCTAGTTCTCCGGGAAAAAACATCAGACGTTACCGTTCGGCAAGATAGGCAACCTGGGCCTGGGGCCCCAACTAAAAGGGCCCCAAACAGCTATAGATTACTATGATGTTTAGATATGAAAAGTATTGAATTATGTTACTATTCAAACTCATTGTACCCAGAAATAACTTACAAAGCACTTGAAAGTACTACTTAGCCTACTACTGTGTTCTTCTTCAGAGGAACACATTGTAGTACTACATTTACCTGGCAAATGATAAGTGTTACTGGTTACGTTGCAGATTTAGATTTTTTAGATACATTATGATTCATTAAACTATCCAGCACCGTATTTTAATTGAAAGCTCAACCTTGAAGAGACGAACATTTAAGTACATTGTGCTGATAATGCCTCTTTCACTCTTCACAGGACTCTTACTGTGCGGTATTAATTGTTTTACTATAATAGTTAATAGTTCAACTTTAGGACGTTTTTGAGTACATCTTCGTTCTACCACTGCCAATACCAACATTCCCAGTTGGACAAAAGCGTGAAAAATAACGCAAAACAGCGTTTGCCTATAGATTATTGGGTAGAACTGACCTATTGTACTTGACACAAACGGTGTGTGTCAAGTGGAAAGATAAGATACTGTAAATGTGTCTCAAAGAAAAAGCATCATTGGGAGGCGCTGTGTATATTTCGAAGCTACAACGTTCCTATAATTTTTACCAGAGAAGAAGAGTTTGAACGAATCACGTCCACTCGCAGGATGAGGCCCCGCCCCCAGGCTCTCTCCCCGCGCAGTGTCGTCAAAGATTGTGTATAATTGAGAAGATGAATCACTTGATCACGAGAAAAGGGAAGCTGAAACAACATTGTTTTATCAACAGCCACGCATTACACAACATTTTTAAACTTGTGTGATTTGGGTTTCTTTGCGAGGAAGTGATTATATCACTCTTTTTTGACGAGTTATTAGTAAAGTTGAGCGAATGACACGCTGACTTTCACTGTACTCTGACTCTGACATTTTGAGGGAGAGTGAGAGTTCATGATGTTTCCCCCTCTCTGATCCAATCCATGCTCTGTTTCTTGTACAAGTTGTGATGCTACATTAAAGCCTAAATATATACCCTTTTAACCGCATTTAAGTGTATTCGCCGCTCTTTTCTGCGGTTAAACTACCCGAATCTTAGTCAGCAGCACTGTAAACATGGCAGGAGTCATCCGGAGGCTCGACGAGACTGTTGTCAACCGGATTGCTGCAGGAGAGGTTATCCAGCGTCCTGCCAACGCCGTCAAAGAACTGATTGAAAACTGGTAACTGACTAGCTACATAACACAGTTATGTTTAATAACGTGAGCTTATGCTAGGTGTTTGACAAGTGGCTTAAATAACCTGCACTGGCACCAATACAGGTGACAATATGGCAGGACCGGTGTTTACATCACGTTTGTGGCAAAGCCGCTTATCAACAACACCTGTAACATACAAGTCTATGGTGACGTCATAGTCATGTGACACTGCGAACTGATGTTTCAACTTGAAATGTAACATGGCTGTATAGTAACTAAATTGTATCGTATGTTCCAGTTTGGATGCCAAGTCCACCAACATCCAGGTGACGGTGAAAGACGGCGGACTGAAGCTCCTCCAGATTCAGGACAACGGCACCGGCATCCGGGTGTGTGTGACAGGGGCGTCCTCAGGGGGCGAAGCTGTGAAGGCCCAGTTATGGGTGGTTGGAAAAGTGTCCTTCAGATGGAAACTCATGCCATGCCATGAATTCCCTTTGTGATAACTATAGAGTTTAACCAAAAAGTTAAGACGCAACAGAAAGGACCCTGTGCCCTCCCTAGTATCCAGTCTAATAGGCAGTCTGGTCCTCTCCACCCCCATTAGTTCAGATTTAGTGTTTTGTTTTTCCACTGCCAAGAGAGTGTGTGTGCACACCCCTGGTAGGTGGGTCTCTCTGTGCCACCGTCTTTTAACTACGCCGTCATTTTCTCTGATCAAGCTGTGTGTTCTATTTCCGAGGCAGAGAGAAGATATGGACATTGTTTGTGAGAGGTTTACCACCAGCAAACTCCAGACTTTTGAGGACCTCTCGTCTATTGCAACCTATGGATTCAGAGGAGAGGTAGAGCTCTGGACCAGCAGCAGCAGCAGCAGCCTTCAGGTTATTACACGTTGACGTACATTTTGATGTGAGTACGTCACATTCGTTGCCTATTCTTGTTTGCAGGCCCTTGCTAGTGTGAGCCATGTTGCCCATGTGACCATAACGACTAAAACAGCTGACGCCAAGTGCGCCCACAGGTATGCTATACATTTGAAATCATGCTTCACTCATCTACTGTCTGGCCTCCCTTGAAGATTACATGCACAGTACAATGGGTAGAAAGTAACCAGGCGATGTATCGATTGTCTTGCAGAGCCAGCTACAGCGACAGCAAACTGAAAGGCCCTCCCAAACCATGTGCCGGCAACCAGGGAACCCAGATTCTTGTGAGTTGTGGAGCACATCAACTTTTACTGACTGAAGTCGATGGATGTTCAGAGACCTACAATCGTTTGCTCTCCGTGCCTGCAGGTGGAGGACCTCTTCTATAATGTGTCCACCAGGAGGAAAGCTTTAAAGAGCCCCAGTGATGAGTACTCCAGGATTGTAGATGTGGTCAGCAGGTCTGTGATCTTGGCTTAACTACGTGATTCCTGCCCTTTTGGTGAATGCCACTGTGTTTGGATAACTCGCGTTCTTTATTTTGAAGGTACGCCATACACAATTCAGGAAAAAGTTTTTCTGTCAAAAAGGTGAGATGTGCTTTCTTGTAACATTTCGTTGACCATGATTGGCTCCACAACACCGGACACAAAAAAAATCACCTCTGTATTATAGATGAGGCTGCGAAGAATTACTCTTGGCTTAAAAGGAGAATATTATTTATGGCCTTCTTTTTTTCCAGCAAGGAGAGACTGTGGCAGATGTGAGGACTCTACCCAACGCATCTGTCGTAGATAATATTCGAGGAGTTTTTGGAAATGCAGTCAGCAGGTATTAAGCAACAAAGAGATATGCTCTGATGCTCTCTGCAGTTCTGTGACCTCTTATCACCGAAACGCCGACTGCATGATCGGCTCTGTGGTATGTTCCCAGGGAGCTGATCCAAGTTGGCTGCGAGGATCAGAAGCTCGCTTACACGATGAAGGGCTACATCTCCAACGCAAACTACTCTGTCAAGAAATGCATCCTGGTGCTCTTCATCAACCGTACGTATCGCAGGAAAGTGAAAATGTGGCTCACTGGTGCAGATAGTTTAATCCTATTAGCGCTTTGTTGAATGAA
This sequence comes from Leptoclinus maculatus, assembly GCA_032191485.1. NCBI lineage: Eukaryota > Metazoa > Chordata > Actinopteri > Perciformes > Stichaeidae > Leptoclinus > Leptoclinus maculatus. The sequence goes on from JAVDOI010000174.1 coordinate 46,626, forward strand.
GATTGTGATCTGTGATGTCTCAGATCGTCTGGTGGAGTCGAGTGCTTTGAAGAAAGCAATCGAGACCGTTTACGCTGCGTACCTTCCCAAGAACACGCACCCTTTTCTATACCTCAGGTAACTTAACGCGCATTTCTGTCTGTTTTCTATAACGCATTCTATTACGGTCTAATTCATCTGATCCACCGCTGCTTCCTAATCACCACAGTTTGGAGATCGCTCCGCAGAATGTGGACGTCAATGTCCATCCCACAAAACACGAGGTGCATTTCTTGCACGAGGACAGCGTCATCGAGAGCGTTCAGAAGCACGTCGAGAGTAAACTCCTTGGCTCCAACTCCTCACGCACGTACTTCACTCAGGTATGTTGATGACCGGATCACTATCTCTGCGAAGATGCTGGCATCGTCACCGCAGCGATAGATCTGACCTCTGTTTTTCGTGATGATAAAATATTTGCACTCCGCCCAGAGATCACCTGTCACACTGCATCCATTTTTTTCCCTTTTTAAAAAAAAACTTGAATTGTGACCGTGTCGAGATGATTCACACACTGTGTGTTCTTGTGCAGACGTTGCTGCCAGGGCTGTCGGTCTCAGGCGGCAGTGAGGTGAAGTCCCCCGGCGCCGCGGCAGAGTCTAGCGAGCGAGTCTACGCACATCAGATGGTGAGGACCGATTGTCGCGCGCAGAAGCTGGACGCCTTCCTCCAGCCGAAAGAGAAGCCGCCACCACCACCTGACCCCGAACCAGCCGGTCCCAGCAGCAGGGGGGCCGCGACCAAAGCCGCCCGGCCCGACTGCGTAGAGACGGAGGAGATGGATGATGCAGAAATGCTGATGGCCCTGGCTGAGCAGGAAGCAGAGGGGTCAAAGGGCAACGAAGACGATGCCAACAGTGCTCAAAGGTGAAAAAAAAAAGAATCCTGCCAGCACTACATTGGGTGTGCCAGTATGTGCAGTCAGCAGAAAGACTAAAGCCAGTGCCATCATGATTAATCCAGATCAGGACGGGACAAGTCTTGCTGTATGACTAATCCTGTACCGTCAGCAGATCTGTACATTGACGTGCAGCAGAGGTGTTGAGTAAGAGGGCAGGAAGAATGCAATAGTAAACATGTGTCATCGCTCATGAATGACGTCATCTCCCTCTGGGCCAATCGGAAACGAAATGTCAACTTGTTTTTACCTGTTGCTGACGTTATAGCAGCGAATAGCTAGTAGCTGTTTTCACAGCTCCACTAATAAGTATTTGTATTTGTTACAATGATGAACCCTCTCAGAATGATCAAACCTCCACAGCTTTCTTTTAGCTTATCGTTTTAGTTTAGGCAATCAAATTAGTCTTTGAGTCCCACTGCTCCCATTAATCCAGTTTTCTGCTAAAAGGTTTTGATAAATCCAGTGAACACCACCGGTTTAGGGGAAGAAAAGTCAAACTTCCTGTCAAAGACCGAGATATTTCTCTCAGTAGTTGTTAGAAACCCAAAACATTCATCAGGTCACGACTCCAGATGAGTGTTAATGTCCCGTCACTGCTGGATGTTTGATTTGGTAATTATTTGCAGAGTCTCTACAATTAATAAAATGACCATATGGCAAGTTTATAGTCCTCAAATTTTTGATTTACTCTGCCCCCGTGTGGCTGGAAAAAGTAACTCATGCCGCATACATTTTTCAGGTACTTGTTGCTTCTATTCTGGCGAGGCAAAAAATATCTGCCGCCCATTAAGAGAGTGATTAGATACATACACATTTTCACAGCCCGTTACGGGTTATAGTGTGTCCACTGTAAGCTTGAGTGACTTATTGTCTGGAGAGTACAGGTGACTGTAAACATGCAGGGTGCACTTTACGCTGGAGGTGTGACAGCAGTGTGTGTGTGTGTGTGTGTGTGTGTGTGTGTTTGAGCCAGGAAGCGACTCAGAAAAGAGCAGCAGCAGCAGCCGGAGGAAGAAGTAGACGAGGACCTGACGGCTGCAACCATGCCCAAGAGACGAGTCATCAAACTGAACAGCGTTAAAGAGCTCAGAGCTGAGACCACTGAGAACACACACAAAGGTAAACAAAACATGTATCATCATCTATTACAGCTAAATTGTTAAATCCGCCAACAAACCCCGTCTTTCCCTCTCACAACTCTATACTTCCCTGTGATTTTACTTTCTTCTCCAGGCCACAACTCATCTCCATAACTACTTTAATGCAACATCTTGTTACTTCATGTTCATGCATCATCTACAACTGAAAATATATTAAATCTCACTTGCGTATTTACATTTTTTTCTCCAGGGCTTCAAGAAATGCTGCAGAACCACTCGTTTGTGGGCTGCATTAACCCACAGTGGACTCTGATCCAACATCACACCAAGCTGTACCTGCTCAACACCACCAAACTCAGGTCAGAGCCACAGGACGGACACACACACACCGCTATGTTACGTTGTTTCAGACTGCTGCTCTATGTCCCATTTCACTATTGTTTCTGCTGCAGCCAGGAGCTTTTCTACCAAATACTCATCTACGACTTTGGGAACTTCGGTGTACTAAGACTGTCTGTGAGTTAAGTCTAGATTGTCAATGGTTTGTATGAACTGCACAGGTTGTGATTTTTAAATGGCTGATCATGTGCATTCAGACACCAGCTCCACTTTATGACCTTGCCATGCTGGCTCTGGAGTCTGAGGAGAGCGGCTGGACAGAAGAGGACGGTCCTAAAGAAGGCCTGGCTCAGTACATAGTGGACTTCCTGAAGAAGAAAACGGAGATGCTCGAGGACTATTTCTCCATTGAGATAGACCAGGTCAGTTGGGACATTGTGGCGTTTGTTTTAATGCCAAAACATGTTTTTACACGTGCTGTAAACCTGAGCTTTGTGCATTGTAGGAAGGCAATCTAACAGGGCTGCCGTTACTGCTCGACAAGTACACGCCCCTCATGGAGGGCCTCCCCATGTTCATCTTGCGCCTGGCCACTGAGGTGAACCTCTCTCCTCATTTATCACGAGATTCTGGAAACACAAACTTTATCTGAAGGCTTCTGCTTGCTGGTGTTGTGCAGGTGAACTGGGACAATGAAAAGGAGTGCTTCAGAGACTTGAGCAAGGAGTGCAGCATGTTCTACTCCATCAGGAAGCGCTACATCTTAGAGGCCCAGCCGGGAGAGGAGCAGGTGTGAAGGAACACCAGACTCTCGTTTAAAACCATGCTAGTGCTAGACACATTTTAAACTTCCTTTACAATAACATTAATGACAAAGAACTGACTAGTGTGATGTTGTGATTCTTGTTTCAGGATGCGGAGGTAAACTCGTGGCGTTGGAAAGTTGAGCACTTCATTTTCAAAGCTTTCCGATCCCTCTTGAGTCCTCCGAAGAGCTTCAGTGAGGACGGCACTGTGCTGCAGATCGCCAACTTACCGGATCTCTATAAAGTATTTGAGAGGTGCTAAATCTGATCACCAGATTTATTTTTATACTTTATTTGTTCTGTAAATAAAACATTTGTATGAGACAAGGCTTCAGATGTTTGTCTTTGAGTGAAACATTTTTTTTTATTTAAATGTGCCAAGGCTGCACATGGTTCTCTAAAAGTAAGAATTGGAACATGCTGCCAGGAAGAATTGGGTCACGAGTCCCATTACGAAACCTAAAATGTGCCAACACACTTGCTTGACTTTTATTACAGCTACATGTTCCCCGTCAGTCTAAAACACGTGGGACGTTTAGAGGAATCGGAGCTCTGTGTAAAGGAAATGAACACCGCCACGAATGTTTCCAAATACCTTATGGACAATTGAAACACCTAAACGCATGGAACAGTTAATGAGTGACTGAAGGAAACCTGCAAATGTATTTCCATAACTTATGCTATAGTAACTGTCTCTTTATTCCAGTCACATGGTCTGTAACTAAAACCAGAGTTTGAAAAAGAGAGAAATAAACCCATGAAAAAGATTCAGATTGTACACACAGTTCTGTAAATTACACATTTATTTTCAAGAAATCTTTTAAATATTTGAAAAATTTCAATGAAACCGCAGCAGAAACAGTTGGTTTTACATATTTTTCAAATAATGACTGCACCTTTTTAAATACATCTTTCAGTACCTGTTAAAAACAACTCTTGTTTCATCGAGCGGTGCGAACCCCCAGTCTCCTAGTGTGAAAAGGCACTTCACTGTGTGAGGGGAAGGTGCAAGGCCGGAGCAGCCGTGAGGGTTGAATAGTTTAAAAGCATCATTATACTCATTCATGCAACTTATCAAAAAAAAAAAAAAAAAACGGTACAGCCAAGCACCCAGCCAGAGAGATACGACATCTCATGGATAACAGGATGTAGTACAAAGCTCTGACAAATTAAGTAGTGAGAAGAGAAATTTCCTCAGATCCATCTCCCAGCAACTTTATAGTTTTATTAGTTAAGTTTCTGAGTCATCCCCCCAAAAACACTGCCAGACAAAACAAATGCTTCCAGTTAAAAAAAAAAGAAGACAGTTCAGTTCGTTGCCTGTGCTACAGTTTTTTTTTAAAAGTGTTTTTGGTTAGCTACAATTCTTAAAGTGTTACAGCTAAAAATGGAAATGTGCTCCAGACGCAATATGGCAGTCAGAGGTCTGAGGTGCGAGTTTAAGGGCTTCTGTGGTGACGCTGCCTTGCCTCACTGCTGTGACAGAAGGGCGTTCCTGTTGGCTTTCATCTTCTCAAGGCGTTTTACTAGATGGTTGTTGGTCATCTCCATCTCCTCGGTCTTATCTAGAGCTGTGCGCAGCTGTGGGGGAACAAGAGGGGAAACGTTTTATTATTCAATCTTAATTTAGCCTGGAAAGACCCATTGAGATCGAGGTCTCAATTTGGATGGAGCCCTGGTTCTACAGGCAGCACCCTCTACTGGACTCTATGGGTAACACCCGTTATCAGGACAATGAGGACATACCTAACCAAATTTGTGCAGACCCTACAGTATTTAAAAAGGCAGCACATCCTTTTTTTCTCTTAAGCGAAAGACGATTTTTGTCCACCGAGTACCGCTTCAAGAACCTGGTAAGTGCCCGCCATGTTTCGCCTGGTTTGTGTCTATTTCCGGTCTATTTGACCCCTGCAGGGTCAGGCCATGGCTCATGGGGCCCCCTACCTCTACGCTGTGGTAGCCTAGGCTATAAGGAAGTAGGTGGGCTGCAGCAACTAACCTCCAGCCAGTTGGGGTCAAAGGGGCCGGGTCAGTGTTGTGTCGTGGCAGGGCGTGCATTCAGCAGGCTCCACCCTCTGTACCCATCGAGTACAGTAAAGGGCGGAGCCTGTGCGAGTTAGAAAGAGGGTTATGATATTGTAACTCTAGTTCGTTCTACGCCACTCGCTGAGGAGGGTGTAGGATGGCAGACAGCGGTGTGTGCTGCTTTATATAGTGCACGTATTCGTGGAGGCACGTCCTGAATGACCAGCTCCATTATGCAAATTTTCAGTTGGCAAATGCATACTCGTGATTGGAGGAGAGTACTACCCATAGAGTCCAGTAGAGGGCATGTGCATTTAAATCTGAGGTTACAATAACTTAACCTTCGTAACATATACATTCAATAATTCTTATAAATTACAAAACAATATAAAAAAAAAAAAAATCAACCAGCAATAGCCATATCATTTCTAAAACAATATAAAAAACACCAACCATCAATGATACATTGTAACATATCAATAATAACCAAGGATGTTATGGTTTTACTATTTAGAGCATTCGTAGACCTCGACATCAATTCAACAAACCTTTGAATTTGCCCAACAAATTGGGGGAATACCGTCACATGCAAAAGGGGGAAATAATGCCGACAGCAATTCAGTAGTGTTTAGACATTTGTGAATGACTGAACCAGCACTCCATCGCCTTGCTGCGAGTGTGGAGAGTTACATTCAGCCTTCTTCATTTCAAGTTTTATATTATAAAGCACTAGCCGGTGTCTTTACCTCTCTTTGAAGTTTCCTTTTTTCTGCTTTAAGTTCATCTTCTACTTTCTCCGAGTTGTCTGCTGATGATTTGTACCTGGACACTTGCCCTTCAAGTCTGTTAATCTGGAAAATGGAGACAAAAAGAGTACAATTTGGTGACTTGGAGCCCTAAAACATACTTAACTTCTTCATATTTGTGTATTATATTTCTATAATTCACTACTACTATTATTTAGTTTGACAAGACATTTATTTTTAACTTACATTTTGTTCCATTGTACCCATTTCCTGGTCTGCCTTAGAAAGCTTGAATTTGTATTCACTAATCTGTCGGTTGGAATCTCCTACAGAGAGAAACAGAAACCAGTGAGTTTGAAAATACAAGTGTTCAAACAATCTGTGATCAGATACACAACTAGAAGGCCAACTTACTCTGCATCTCTATAATGTGTAGGTCTGTACCGTTCTCCATCCTCTCCCCGTCTGTGTATGTACTGTCCATCTTTGTGTGCTTCAGTCTCTCCTCCTCCAGCTGATTCTTCAGCTTCCTGATCTGAGCCAGCAGTTCATCTTTCTCCTCTGCCAACTTTCGTAGCCTGACATCTACAAGACGGATGGAAAATACATTAAGCTGATGCAATTTACTGTAACATGGAGAATGCCGATTGTACAAACTGGAGTCGTCTTTCTCATTACAAGCTTTGGTGCTTGCAACTACACACACACCCCCATCAGATCAGTGTATTTAGCCTTCATGTGAAACGCTCATGTGGACAGGAGCAATATCCCTGACTCACCCAGCGGGCCCTCTCCTGCAGACTCCAGCACCTGGGCGGCCTCCTGGGAGACCACAGTGATTCCTGAGGACAGAGGCTCATGGTTGACATCTCCATTTGGAGTGCCGTCTGGGATGATGACCAGTCCATGTTTCTGTGGCGAGAGAACACACGTTACTGAGGACTGGTTCCACTCTCTCTGTTGGCCAAACACACTTTTTATATATACACTGCAGCCCTCACCATGCATGAGAGAAGACACAAACCAACAGTTGGCCGCTACGAATGGATGAAAAACTTGAAAAAGTAAAAGGCCACGGTAAATGACAACGATCTGTAGGACGAACTGAACAGTCGGTTGTCTGTGGATGTTCAAATGTAGGGATGCACGATATACAGTACTGGTGGTTATTATAAGATAAAATCGAATTATTGTTATTGTACAGCAGAGATTTTTTTTCTTCATTATACTATATTTATCCCGGTAAGGGGGAAATTTGTCTCTGCATCTGACCCATCCCTGTATATAGGGAGCAGTGGGCTGCCTATGACAGGCGCCCGGGGAGCCGTTAGGGGTTCAGTGTCTTGCTCCGGGACACTTCAACACATCCCAGCCAAGGACCTTGCGGTTACCAGACAACCCTCTTAGCCAGTGAGCCACGATTGAAACAGTCTTGAGGTTATATTTTACTCGCGTCGAGTAATCTGCCAGTAGGGATGAACGGATGAATTGCTTGTGCGGTCTGCACGAGCCATTGCAGAATTGTGACTTCTTCACCCGCCCTGCTCGCAGTAAACTCCCCTCTTGACCCGCAGCCATACGGGCTTCTTATGCCTTCTGTAAGTTACAGCCGAACACAATCAGCTATGTGTCTTAAAATGAGTTCTTGTGGAACAGCCAGCCACTCCTCTCTACCAGACTGTGTTGATCTGCACAGCAGTGAGTGTCTTCACACCAGCAACAGAGCAGAGGATGATGCCACAGGACTGTTGTAGACACAAAATAAGGGTCCCTGATACACATGTATATATGAAGTATGTAGCTCAACACTGGCGGTCTAAAGTTGCATTAACCAAAGCCTGAAGGCACAAACTAAAGACCCCCCCGGTTCCTATTCTAAAGCCGTGTCTGGATTTAAAAAAAAAAAACATTCTGAATCTCTCGTACGGTTATTTGCAAATCATCTCTTTGGCATCGTTACTCTATGAATGCACAAAAGCAGATGCGGACTGCTGTGCATTTGCCACTGTGGGAATGTAATGATATCTACGTACAGTGACATTACATGCATACCCATTATAAATAAGAAATCCACCAGTAATTTGATATAGTACACTGCAGTCATGGTCAAGTACCAAATGAATCATGGAAAACCAGCAAGCAGTGAATCAGTTGTCAAGAAAATGAAACGGAAAGAAAAACAAAGACTGAGAAGTAAAAAGTGCAACACAATAGCAGGTCTGATAGCATTTACTGGCTTAGTTCCAACCAAAAGGAAAAGTATAAAAAGCAGTTTTGGGGGCCACCAACTCATTCCTCCAATCTTGTATTTTCTGCGGGGACTTTAGGAAGACCTACCTCTCCTGCTTTGGCCTTCCCCTTGATGTCAGCAAGCTCATCTCTGAGCTCGTCTCTCTCATTCCTAATGCAATCAAAGTACTCTTTCTGCCTCTCTAGGGCCTGGCCACACAGACGAGAAAAGACAAGAGAGTGGAGAAGAGGCAGAGGAGAAGTTTGATCCACTGTGGACAGACATGAAACACCACGAGCCACAGCAAGACATCTCCCATGCACAAACATGAAGTGACTGTGAACATCAAGCCAACAAAAACAAAAAGACACAGAAACAAACACACACAGATGAGGAGATTAAGAGGCGTGTGAGAGAGCAGGGACTGAAGATACAGAATCAGTGAGGTGGATCTTTTTGACTTCGCACTTTGTGAAAACTACAAATAAGTATGATGCTTTCATCACTAAGAGTCTGACTTCATGACCTAACAAATTAATTATCCACAGGTGGAACATGCATGTCATGCTACAATAGTTGTTTATTTTTAAGTAGACATTAGAAACCTAAATAAAACAATTTCTATTTCAGGCTGCCCCACTGCAGACTTTAACACGGTACCGGTGCACGTGCATTGTCAGCTGAGGTTGCGGGATTCAAACCGAAAACCCTGTTATTTCGACATGCAAAATTCCAAACTGTGAATGTGTCCAGGTATGTGCTTAATGCTTAAAGGGTCTCCAACATGCAGAGACGCCATGAAAGGCAAAAGAGGTGGATGCACAATCATTTTTTTGCCTCCCATGTTCTGTCGGAGCACCCCTGTGGGACCTCCTACCCCAATCTTTTTGTCCTTCCAGTTTATCGTTTCCTGCAGGTCAAACACCTCTCTGGTGAGGGCGTCTAACTTAATCTGCATTCGCTGGCTCTCCTGGAGCGGCGTTGGGAGCAGTGACAAGACGACAGTACAGGATAAGAACAGAATAGGAATAATTGAATGGAACAAAGACAAAAAAGGAGAGAAAAGGCACATAAACACATACGAAAATGAGAGAAAAAGGCACAGGCGAAACACGGTGAGAGGAGACTAATTTGAGGAGATTATGCTGAGACAGAAATGAATGATAGTGTTCAGAGTCAGATAGGACAACGAAACGGAGACAAATGTCAGAAGGGACAGAGAGGACCTAGAGGCAGGCAAGTGCCAATCAATCCTTATCAAGTTCCTGCAGAACGGAGCCTCCTCTGCAGCCTGCACAGAGGCACCAACGCCTTTCAATGTGTTGACAGAATAGCAGTCTGATGTGCTCACGCTGGCAGAAACAGTTTTTTTTTTTTCCTAATGGGAGGGCGGCCTTACCTCTATAAGCTCATCTCTCTGGCGAATTCCCTCTTTCAGTTCTTCCTGTTTATGCTGCAGGACTGTACACGTGTGCTTTTGTCTTTCTAGTTCCTGAAACCATAGACGGAACATTTCAGCCACAACCCCACCATGTAAATATTTAGCTTTTTTTTTACCTGCATGAAATTGATTCCAGACACGTGGTTTAATACTAAAATAAGCTTTGGATCTTTTCTTTTTAACAGTCAAGTGCACCTTTGTCTTGTCTTCCAGCTCTCTCTTCATCTCAGCCGTTTGTTCCTCCATCTCCTCTATGACGTCCTTTAGTGTGTCCACTTGATAGATGAGGTTGCCTTTGTCGTTGTCCAGCTGTGCATTCGATACCATGGCTTTCTTATACTTCTCCTCCACCTCGGCAAGTGACTCCTGATAAGGGTGGGAGCATGTTAATAAACAGTAAATTGGTTTAAAGCAAAGCTCACACAATACAGTACATGCACCAGCTGGGCTCTGTGGTATTAAAACAATTCCTTTTAACAGACATTGGCCAAACATACTACACAGTCTTTTCTTTTTTTTTTTTTTTACCACCTTTTGTGGAATTTCAAAACAGGTCATTTGTGACTAATATGTGTGGTGCTATTGATCACGTAATAATTAAAATGCACTGAATCACTAGCAGGAGTGAAACAAGGCAATGGGGTGAAAAGGGGATCTGAAAGAGAGAACTCCACGTGAACAACCAGGAAACAAGATGGTGCATCAGCAGTATCACACTCTACCAAGAACACTAAGTCAGGTTTGTTAGTGAACTACTCGTATCAATAAAAACATACAGTGCTCTTTCTAAGAGAGCGAGAAACCACTGAAAGTGACTGCAGGAGTCAGCCAGAGGGTCGTCAAACACTGTGGGTGGTAGAAGAGCCTCAGAATTGAAAGCATGACTGTTATCTGTCAGCAGGAGGAGCATTTTAACTCTTCTTCTTAAACAATTTGAACCCGGTTGAATTGTGGGGATGTCTTCACTCAGGCCACGACCAGCAAGTTGGATCAAAACAGAAAGTGAGGGAAGATCATGCAAAAGAACGACCAGACGCAATTCACTCTGGGAGCATGCAAAGACACGACTGTGGAGTTAGGAGCTACAGAGGGGTATGAGTGGGGAGGGGGGGGTAGTGACTGCTCCCAGAGAACAAGAGAAGGCATGCTGTGAGATCAAGCCCCTCTACCTTCAGCTCTTTAAGCCCTTGCATGTACCGCCCTTCTACATCCTGAATCTGGTCCTTTAGTTCATAGATATCCTGTAGAGCAGATGAAAGGAATGGGTCGGGGTGAACTGGGGCATCAGAGGGGGGGATGGGGGGGTTCAAGGGGAGAGAACAAAGCACCCGTGCTGCCATCTCAAAAACAATCTAGCTGGCACACACCTGACCAGGGCACCCAAGTTTAAAAAAAGGAATAGTTTCAAAAAGGACACATGTGACATCCATGAAGACAAAAGGTTAAAGCAGACTCTTAGAACAGCAGGGAGGGCACAACAGAGAAAATGCTGTGGAAGGTTTATATGCAGAAGACATGTACTAGCATTAAACTCTACAACAATGTGATGACGGACATCTGGTACAAGTACAATTTGAATTCATATACGAGCATTTCTTTATCAGTATATACAGTCAATCCTATAGAAGTGTGACACCGTGTGTATTGTGCACCTTACCCTAAGTTCACTCAGACTGGTGTCGGGGTCATAGGTGCTACCCGCGTCTGCGCTGCCCCGTCGTGACGAGGTGCCACCCAGTGATGCTAACGTGGCTGCCGAGAGGCCTGGGGTGGCACATCGGGAAGACGGCTGAGAACACAAAGTACCACAAAACTCCGGTCAAAAAAAATGATTGTTCAGTGTGAGATTAAACTTACGGACTACTGCATTGCCTATTTGGTGATCAGTGAAGAATTTGAATGCATGAAGTAAAAAAAAAAGCGAAATAATGATGCACTCACCCGACTAAAATCTGTATACTGTTTGTCACATTTTTCATCCAGCTGAAATAAAGAGAAGACACATTATAAAAACAGATCATCACTATTTTGAGAAGACCCATCTCGTGATGTCATGCTTGGAGTCGTTTCCTCATCTGTAAAAATCAGGGAGTTAGTCCAGGAGTTAGTAGGAGTCTCGGATAAGTGCTGCATGTTCACAGATCATAAAGAGTTCACAACCAAACGAGCAAATGAAACACTGAGTGAGTGAGTGAATCACACCACTCGATTAAAAGAAGATTTTTTCCTTTCATGCTGCTGCACACTGCAGTCACATCCACGTCAGTTGAACTTAAACCACCCAACTTATTTACAGTCAATAAAAACACACGGTGGGATGAGTTTTGAAAACCAAAGGTTATCTTTCACCATGCGTCATTGGGGTTGCACTTCTCAGCCCACTGTTGTGAACTTACAGCGTCCAAATCCGGAATGCTCAAATCATCAAGGTCAGACACAATACTGCCTCTCCGGCTGGTGCGGCTGAAATAATCAGCAGCCGACTCACTAATGTCCGAGAAGTCAGACGACTGCTTACGACACACGGAGGAAGAGGAGAGAGAGATATGGACAGAGAAACAAAGAATAACAGAGGGCCAAAGAGTGACGACCATCAGCGAGGAAAGCAACAAAATATACAGTCAGAAGAGAGCACTGCTCAAAGGTCAAGGAGTTTAAATGGCTCTTGTACGGTACAACAGAATAAAAAAAAAAAATACTCTGCAAAGCTTAGATTACTACAGTGATAGAGTAGAACATCATCAGTCTAGACTTGGTACAGCCCGGTCCCTACAGCTCACCACACTGTCCCTGCGGCCTCTGCTGACGCGATCCTGGGACACGCTGCTGACAGTGTCATCATCAGAGGAAGACTGAGAGGAATACGCACACACACACACACACACACACACATGATGAGGAGTCAAAGTAACGTAGGATGGATGGATACATGCCCAAGGCTTTCTACGACACACGCACTTGTTCAAAACGGCAATCCGTAGACATCCAGTAGCAGTCTCTGTATTAAACAGACTATTGGATTACTCTAAAGACTCTCACACTATACGGAAGGCTGATTCATGCAATTAGGAACATTTCGTCAAATACACCAACTACAACATCTTAGCCTGCACAGCACTGCAGCAGAAATCCTTAATACACACACACTTTGATGTCAATCAACAAGGCTGTTCCCTAAAGCAGGCTGTGGCCAGTCTGGTATGGGTGATCAACACCGTCCCTATGGGGAGGGAGGCCTGGTGTTGAGAGGGGGTTAATAGCGGGCATCTGTGTGTGTGTGTGTGTGGTGTAATCCGACATCATGCGGGGGTGGCGGTGGTATGAGGTGCTCACCACAGGGCTGCTGCGGGTGGAGCTGGCTGCAGAGGAGTAACAGCTGTATTCAGAAGGCTGCGGATGGGAGGAGGAGGACAGCACAAGGGATCAACATGAGGACAGACGTCAGGCCACATGCACAACGGTTAGCTGCTGTGGTGGTGACATTGCTTTAACACGGTTTGACTTACAGGTCTTGGACTGTACCCCGAGCCGCTAAGACCGGCGTCGTTGCAAATAGAGGCCTGAGGGCACACGTGGGAGACAATGCAGGGCTCAGCAAAACACAAAGGGGGAGCATGAATCTTTGGCGCACTAGCTAAGTAGGTGGAGTAGACAGACTTTCTCTGGGCCATGCAATAAACAGAAAAACTTCAAACATGAAGTAGGCCATTTGTTTCAGTGCTCTACAACAAAAGCCCTGGCTTCACGCAAACTTCTGCCTTATCTAAATGAAGCACCAATCTCTGGCCACCGCCAAGTGCTCAGAGTGTCTAGGAGCTAAATATAAAGCAGTCCTAGCCACCCTGGGCATCCTATCAGATGTATGTGGCCACGAGAGGGGGGGAATGTTTACTTCTGAAGGTAACACGAGGCATGCAGAGAGACGTTGGCCACTCAAAGTGGACAGGAACTGACCATGCTGTAACTGCGAGGCAGCCCCGTGCCAACGGTGGAGGACGAAGAAGTGGTGGCCTGTCAGAGAGGAGGGGAGCCGGGAAAAGTCAGTTTAGAGGACAGAGGAAAGCTGTGCTTGGAGTGTGAGGTGCAGAGAGAGACTAAAGAGCTGCAGAAAGGGGAAACAGGATGAATGTTTTGCTGAGCTTGTAACTTTTAGGGGGGAAAGTGTTGAGGAGCAGGGGGGGTCAGGTGACACTGTCACTGTGGAATGTTTTAATACTGGTGAAGAACCCCCGTTGTCAGTCAGCAAGTAATCTACGTACATTCAAATGATCACAAGAACTGTTTCACAGTGGTGAACTACACCAACCTCAAAACCATGACTTTCTCTTTGCCTTTATGCCACAATGTCTCTTATTGCACTTATATAACAAGTTTGTTATGCATATAAATGTCCAATAGACTAGACCATGCAGATAGTAGTATACTGCTTCAACTGGCTTTGATCAGCCTGTGTATGAAAAGGGTTGAAAGTTGGACAGCACTGTCAGGGGGACCGACCCGAGGCTGATAGGTGGAGGGAGGAGGCGTTGGTTTGATCTTCGTTAGGCTGGTGTAGTTCCTTTGATCGTGGTAAAGTCCAGTCTGGAAGGGTAGTAACATAACGTGACCTCAAACAAACACCAACATAACAAATCCTTATGGGTCACACTATCTTTTTTAGACACACTCAACATGGCTTGGCCAACATCTACGAGACACTTCACGAGACAATAAACAGTCAAATCTTATCACCATCATTAGTCTACACTGCCTCCATGCTTAAGGCTGCAGAAGACACACAGACACTAGAGGAGTACACTGACCAGCAGGTCTTTCTTCGAGGAGCTGGATGAGGGCCTTTTATGGCCATGCAGGTCACTGTACACAGAACTCTGTTCAACCCAAAAAATGCAAAAATGAGGCGAAAGGACTAGAGGAACAGCGTAGATACACAGCTGATCATCACATAGGTACATACAGTGGAGCGGGAACTCTTGAGGGTGGAGCTATAGGAGAGGCCATCAGACTGAAGAGAGAACAGGAGTCACAAGAATTACGATGACTAAACATCTGAGAAGCCGTTAGGTGCGCCCTAGCAGAAACACACGCCACGCGTCTCACCAACATGTTAGTTGTTCAACAGGCAACAAGTAATCAACACGCAAGCAAACGATGCATTTTCAATTTGACCGGTCAAGGCCACAGTGAAGGAACAAAAACATCTGTAAGTGTCACTCTGCCAACTATGGTGGTTGTGTGTTGTTATTATAATGTTGAAAACACAGTCAGCCTTAAGTTTGTTGTATCAACAGGTGCACATGCAGACGCTGCCTACGTAATCCTGCTGAAAACAGCTTTGAGTTTCTGTGTTTGATGAGAACTGCACTAAATGTTTAAACAGTTTAAAAGCTGAAATTTCTATATCAAAGTTTAGTGTCAGCTCATCAGAATCACACAGCAAAGCATTCAAATATGATTCAGGGAGAAATTCATTGTAGAGAATAAAAGTACAACGGACAGTCGCTTCAGTGACACGTCTCTTTCCAGGTGTAACCTAATCTGTCATACGTGAATCTCCGATATGAAATGGGAATAACTGGAGCAGAAGTAGATGAGACAGACGAGAGGAAAATGGAAACAGCTGGTTGTATCAGAGCACATCCTTTTGAATCAGAGTGAATTCTGCTTTGCTTGTTAAAGTTAGCCAGACATGAACTGCAGTTACATGCTGAGAATCAGTTCAACCAATCAATCAGTTGCCAAACTCCACACATTGTGCACTCACAACGCACCAACACATCTTTTCTATGGGAACTGGATCGACTGTTAGACCCCAAGTCACGTACTGCCGATGATGTTGACTTCAAATAAAAAAAAAAAAAAAGAAGCAAAGATTAGGAGAAATCATCACGTTCCAACCATTTTATGCTATGACGCAAATCAACACTACCAAATAAACGTATTTCACCCAAATGCATTAATTAAACAAGTGCTTCCCCAACAAGAACAATGCCTTTTCACACATCTGTGTGACCCAGTGAGAGCGCAGTCTTAATAAAAAACTGCCAAAGATTTATTATGCATTACGCACCCTGTAGCTGCGGACTGACATGACATCATCATCCAGCCCCTGTTGGTGTGGAAACATGGAGTCACAGCAGAGAAGCAGACAGAGAGGAATATGGCTGATGAGACATTAACTGCAGGATTAAAGGAGAAAAGAAGAACGGAAACACAGGCAGACAAAGAGGAAGTGTGTGGGGGAGATACAGACCCGGCGATGGCGGCTGGTTATACTACTACTAGAGCCTCGGGCTTTTTCTGAGTCAGCCTGGAGTGAGGAAGGAAAGTTGGGAAAGATTACAGAGTGAAAGTAGAGCGGCAAGGTCACTGCAACAGTTGCTAAGCAAAGACCAAAACATGCAAAACAACTTTGGTGATCGTGTTTATAACCAAAAGGATGTCATAAACAATTGCAAATGTTATCCGCTTCAAGCATGGCAGCAGCAAGATTAGTGATACACACAAACAGGTAATATTGCAAATTTTTGTCTCAGCTGTTTTTTTTAAAGGCAACAAGACTGCGCCCAATGAAGACCTCTGCTTCAAAACACCAAAACACAGAGATCCATTGTATGCAAAAGTTGTTCATCAACATTCAACAGCCTCCATCCTTTCTGAAGCAGCTGGAAGTTTGAGGAGTAAAACTTAACGTCCAAACCGCCTACTTGCTTGCAGACTCACCCACCCTAAATAAAGTCAAAGGCCAATGCATGCTCTGCAAAAAACACACAGCCACAGATTACGGTGTCTCCAAAGCAAATACATATTTCTACAGTGAGGTGCAGTGTAGTCTGGGAGTCAAGTGGAGCTAAATGGTCAGGCTCGACTGGGGCTCAATCCCACACAACAGGCCGGGTTAGTGGAGTGAGCGGCTGCAACCCTCTCGTGCTCGCCTACCATCCACTGGTGGATCTGACCCCATTTTCTGTTGCTACTGCTGGAGGAGGTGTAAGAACGCTGGGCAGGGGGAGAAGTGCCAGGAAAAACCAAAAACATACAATCATACTTCACTCAAAACTGCTGAAACGTAAAAAAAAACAACTGGGTGACATTCACTTCAGGAATAGAACTTTTGGTTTCATCTGTGGACATGCAGCACTTTCATTTCTCTTCCTGTGGGTATACGTTTATGTATATGAACCGTCAGATTAATCTAAAAATGTCTTTCAAGGCATAAAGCCAAGCAGCTCCTCTGCACCGGTGACTATGGAGGCAGATGAGTAGCTTGCCAACACAGAGTCAGTTAATGTGGTAACTGTCCATGTTAAATAAATAAAGGAGAAACCAAGGCCAGTTTCCATATTCAATCTCCAGTCGATCTGTGCTGAGAGCAGCAGTTATGGTGCATTACAGTAGCTCCCTTGATGGGTTGATGGTGCATCTTTGCCGATCAGAAGCACTTTGTTTGTTTTTTTATACCTCTTTCTGCTGCCGCTCAAGTTCCTTCATTCGAATATCCCTGGCCTCCGCTCGAGCCGACCTCTTCGCTGCAAGCCTCGCCTCCGCCTGTAAGACACAACATGAACACACTTGTTAGCCATTACTGGAAACTCGTAAAGGTGCCCGTCTCTGGAAGACACACCCAGTGAGTGCAAGGGAGAAAAAAAAGAAAAAAAACACAATGAAGGGAAAAGCTTCAATCAAAAACCAATCACACAGTAGAATGCACACGAGTCTCCTGTAAGAGAAAAGAGACGGTGGAAAATGTACATTGTTTTCTCATATATACACAATCTAGTGGAGAGGACAGTTATGTGCAGCATCAGGATAATGTATAGAATACCTTTTCTGCTGATAAAATGTATTTACTTACAACAGATAATACTGCCTTTTAAATGCTTTTCTGAGTATTCAATACACACGGAGACCTCACACGAGGATAAATGCAGTAACAAGAAGCAGGAGTAGAGAAATGCCAAAGATATATTTGAGGTAAATTAGAAACGGTTACTAAGTCACAGTTCTCCCACCAGAGAGCACTATAATTGTTCCACTGAACACATTCATAGGGTTCCTTATAAAAAAAATGCTTGTTTAATGTAAAAAAAATATATTAATATTGGCTGATATATTACGATGATTAAATGTTTTACTCTCTCAAAAAAATATTATAAAGCTACTAAATCAACTATTGGTCAGGATATAATGTGGACAGCATAATTCTCCACAGAGTTCATACTGTACTGTGTGCCCTCAGCTGACCAGTTTAGTCCGTGAGCCACAGCTCTTGGGACGCCTCATCACCAACAACATGTGCTAACCATCAGTTCCAGGAGGGCTTACAGACCTCATGGGGGAGATGCCAATAGTGCACAAACAAACCGACAGAGAAGTTCAGGATCAAGAGGAAACAGAGTGTGGTTCTGCACAGTCGATAAACACGGAGGCAATTTCAGAACTAGCTGAACCTATAGCACAAACAAGTGGGACTCAAACTCTCCTCTGGGGGGGGGGGGGGGGGGGGGAGTCATCACACAATCTTTCCCCAACCAAGTCAGAATATGACCAGGAGCTCAGCACCTCTCCACAGCCCTGAAGAGTCACACAGGTGACTCTGTATACTATCCTTCCATCACTTCCATAATACCATTTCATTTACATTCCGCACATGCTCTGAAACTGAACATCCCACCAACAAAGAACAGCACGCTTGCTTATGGAGCACAGGCCTTTATCTGTTGCTAAAAGATGGTCCATAAATACAACATGTGGTGTGTACAGTATCTCACAGCAGACAAACACTGTCAGCATTCCAGCTATTTCTTATCTGCACTGCCAGAATAGAAGGCCTGTGGGCATAGGCTATTCCTGTTTCAATACCAGCCTGGAGCGAACAAACACCGTTCTATAATAATGATGAACAAACACCCAAATTCAGGTTATTTCTGCCTACACGCCTAGTGTTGTGTAAAAGGAATGTTAAACCGTGTTATTGCCAAAAACATTTGAAAGCAAAAAAGACACAAGTTCAGGTCAATTTCAATAGTAGGGGGATATGACCTGTATCCAGTTGGATAGATCATAGTTTTAGTATAATAACTATCTTGTTTTACAGTGATAAGATACCTGAATTTAACTTCCTAAGATAAGCAATGAGTGAAAACCATGACCCAGAATTTAAGTCTGAGTAAAGTTGGGGTGATGAGTGAGGTACAGTAATACCCATTTAGTAGCAAATACATAAATCTTAAATTCCATCATCACTAATGAATTATATCGAATGATTTGTAATTCCTTTTTTGTGTAACGTACTATGTAAGATTTTCTTTTGTAAAACTGCATGAACACCTAGGTTAAATGCCCTTTTGTGAACAAACGTTCATGCAATGTGGGGTAATTCCTACGGCCGCTCAGTGTGATTTTGGAATCTAACTGACGGCCAAACATTTAAACTTGGTACAAGGTAAAAAAAAAAAAAAAGGTAGTACATTTGCGAGGGTATGAAGAGAGAGCAAATGAGAAAGCGAGAGACACGGCTGGCCCTGTGCTCTGCACCTGTTGAGCTGTCGGACAGTATGACCCGCTATGCACAGCAGCACAGCTGAGCTCTCTGTCTCTGTCCTATCTATAGCCCGGCCCATCCGGCCCCGGCTCTCTGACGGCGATATCATGAGGCTGGAAGGGTAATCTGAGCAGCCGAAGTTCACCATCAAACACACCTACAGCAATCTGGGCAGTAAGTAAGAGTCCAGCAGCCCTCTATGAGCTCATCTGGAGCGCTCCCAACAATGAATTGTGTATACTGAGCCAATACCCCGGTTAGGGGAAAAGTATGAAATAAAAACTAGTAAGTGTGGTATGGCATCTCCAGTTTCATTACTGTGGTCAATATTGCTACATTTATGATGTCAATACTCAAATGAATTAAACAAAATTGGTAGGAAATAAGCTTGCAATAGGTATATTAAAAGGAAGGTGCTGATATGTAAACAGAAGGCTTTAACATCAATGAAATATAATACAGAATTGTATCCAGCAATAAACCCTGGCAGGTTTAACAACAAATACACTCCTTATTGCTAAATCAACAAGTCACTTCATTATAGACATCAAAAAGCAAAGACATACTACTATACACAAATACAAACACAAACACATAGATCTTCAGCTTTAAAAACAGGCCTGTACAGTCACTCCATCTTATGTTAACAGCTTACCTTTGGTCTCTTTTACAACATTAAAATGACATCAGACTAGTCCTTGAAAACAGTCATTGCTTGCTTCTAATACAACAAAAACATGACAATTTAAACGTCCAATAAAATTCAACTAGTGTTAAAAAGCTTGCATTGACAGAGGGATGAAGTCTGATCAAACGGATAGTCCTTGTCCATCAGTTGTTCACAAACACTGCAAGATGTGCTTCGTTCTCAGTCGACCGACAGTGAAAGTGAAAAACTTTCCATTGCAATGACTTGTTGATATCACAAATCATATGAACTATGAACTATAGCTTCCACAAAAAACACACGCACACCCTTTGTACACTAACAAAAGTCAATGATTGCCTTGTTCAAGTACCATTAGCTCCCTTAGATCCTAATCTGAGGGACAACGGGAATGAGATGATCATCTAATTCTAACACATGGCCACTGTCAGATTTCTAAGCAAGCTGCTGGTATTCAGAAGGACTGACTGCCCAGAAATGGAAGAGGCCTCAGAACTGAGCTGGGGAAGGTGTAGGCTCAAATTCACAGTCATTCTCAGCAGTGATTGGTGCCAGGCGCAGGCAGGCAGTAACTCTTCCTAACCAGGCACAGACAACACAAGGCAGAAGCTGCAGTGTTTTGAAGATTTGTTTGAGAGGGTGGCGGGTTAGGCACTGACCCCTTGAGCTCCCCGCACAGTTGATCTAATCTCCGCTTTGCTCCACAAAGAGATTCAAATTCAAAACCTGACTGGGAGGGTCGGATGACTCATGTTTCTATGACCGGCCTGCATGACTATAAAGGGAGCAAATGGAGCCGTTGTGCTTAGTGCCCAAGAGTGAGAAACTACACAGATAAAAAGTATTCTTAAAATGGGCCAAGGAGAATATTTAAGAAAAGACAACGTATCCAGTGTTACATTTCTACCTGTAAAAACAAGAACTAATGTGACCATGAAGCTTCAAAGACAATCTGCAGATAATGTGGCTTTTTTTCCCCTTACACCTGCCATAAAAAGAGACATTAAAACTCTGAAAACTGATCTTTGCATTTCATGTTGCTGGCTACCTCACTCTGAAAAAAGGCAAAGGAATGGCATCCCTGCTGTGGAACAAAATGGAATAATCCCAGGGCATGTCGTTACAGGCTAGGCCCGTGTTTTTCTCCCCCAAATGAAAAAACTACAAGTCAAGTCATTCTCTCGGCGGTCCGAAACCAGCTGTCTCCACTCACTTGAGCTGAAACACATTAACCATCAGAACCTGAATATCCACATTTAAGTATATGCGCCAGAGTCCCATTTGCTGACAGGACTATGACCACCACTTTTCAAATCAAACACACGGGTGTTAAATGGAGAATTTAGCAAGCAAGCAAGCCTAACACGTGACACATTATTTAGCAGTTTAATCTGAAATTGCTCCCAGTATTCAAGAAATCTATCCAGAGCTGTTCACAAACAGTACTGAAGACAAATCCTATCAAACTGCAGAGATATTCAGAGTTCACTTGATTACCAGAACTGCTTATGTTTACTCCATCACCAAAATCAACTTAGCATATAACTGCTCCTTGTTAGTAGTCCCAATATAGCACTGTTGTCATGAATAGTTTGGTTTTCAGAAGAACACAACAAATAATCACGATCCACTAATGTTTGCAAGATACAAATATAGTTGAATAATTTACCCAATCTTTAGAAAAACAAATTACCTGGACATGATAAAGAATAATGTTTTCTGCAAATATTAGGAAAACAACCTGCAACCAATCTCACATTGACCATATTTAGATTTTTTTCAAGCATTTTTTGTGGACTATAGATGCAACTGAAAATAGCCCGTTTAAACAATAACGTTTTCAAGCTTTGACAATACATTACATTTAGGTTTTAGCTAATAAGGGCTCACTTTCAGCCCCAGTGCAGTGTCAGCCACTAATATTCATTAATGCATATAATGGTTTCATCTGTATAGTCATGATCCCTGCGTTTTAAACGGAATGGTGCCGTGATGGGGCTGCTGCACAAATTAACGACATCCGAGACTGACAAAGCAATCTTCCACCCATGCATAAAAAGCCCATCATCTGGAGAAGGATAAACAAGACAATTTG
Organism: Leptoclinus maculatus; assembly: GCA_032191485.1. Lineage (NCBI taxonomy): Eukaryota > Metazoa > Chordata > Actinopteri > Perciformes > Stichaeidae > Leptoclinus > Leptoclinus maculatus. The sequence goes on from JAVDOI010000174.1 coordinate 68,559, forward strand.
AGCAGCATAAAAATCACATTAGAATTGATTAAACATTGCATGAATAGAGCAATGTCGGGAGAATATAGCCTAGATCCATTCCACTTTGACCCAAATTAGAAAAACAGGGTGTATATGATGGAGTTTGAACTTACCTCCCGAGCAATGCTACTCAACGCCTCATCCTCTGCTGAGAACCGGTCTTTCACGGGGGCACGCTTTCTACCAGAGCCTTGTGTCCCCATGTTGCCTCTGCAACTGTAGCTCCACCAATGATGTGCAAGGCCAGAAAATACACAGAAGCGTATGTCGACAGCTACAGGAAAAAAAAGCAGAGACAAAAGAAACGTATTCCAATGGTCTGTAAACAAAGCCAAGTTAGGGAACAATGTGATGTGCATTCTTCAGTTTCAACTACATTTCATAGAGTATGATTTTATTCACACTAATCTCACTAACAACCCATACACTCCCCATCTCCCATGAACCAGCTTTAACGTGACATGCAGGACCACTGCATCCTTATAATTCAGCATTAGAACACAACATTCAAATAAACAACAGCTACTGATGTTTACAGAGGGAAGGAGTATATAAAGCTATACATTTGAACATGATCTGAAACCATGATTGTTTACTGGCTTGCATTAGCTGGTATTATAGTATTCTTCATCATCGACATGATGATGCATTTGATGGACATCTTGACAATATTAGTGAGATCACAGAGACAAAAGAGCACTATAGCTTATGGGTAAAGACAGGGGGAGGGGAGGGGAGGAGGGGAGGGGGGGAAGAAAACACACGCCTAGTTTAGGACTCAGCTGAGTCAGAAGATCCAAGCGAGACATGAGCACTCATTGAAGACGTTTGATGATCTGAACCCCGTGGAGCCATAAATCAAATGTAATAGTTTGACCACCTCAGCGTCCCTTGCTAACGAATCAATGATAAGTCATGGTTAAATATACAACAAGATGATAAGTTACGTAGCTTACGTTATTCAACCATCTTCAGCTAACTTACTGAAACGTTAACTCGGACAGTTTTCCAACCACAGACAAATCTAACAATACATTTCCTAGACCATGGCCATAGGAAAGGGATAGAGTTAGGTTAAAGTTAAGGTTACCTCAATGTACTGCCCTGTGAGCGTTAGCTAGCTAATTATGCTAACATTTACGTTGACTAAGGTTAGCCAGCTCAACTGTATGCTAACTAGGGGTGCTAGCGTTAACTAGCATTTCGTCCTCTCGGAATTCTCGTTAGAGTTAGCTAGCGTCACCTTTTTAGGTTCTTCCTCCGCCACCGCTGAAGCGAGCGCTTTACAAAAACGAGAACTATCCACACATGTACTTTCCCCAGCAATGACCCCCAGCACCGATGACTATCTCTGGGAGCCAACGCTGAGCTAGCTGACCAGTTTAGCTGGGTAGTTAGCTTGGCTAGCCAGTGGGGCTAACCTCGACTCTCCTGAGAGGCAGTCAGGGCAAACTGGCATTGATCCTCCCGTCATATTCCCCACCCCAAATACATAACGTTACCTCCGCGACACCTTCAAATCAACCGCGACACTGCCAAGGCGTTGTCCCTTTCTCCAGGAGGTTTAGGGGAGAGCCATTCAAAGATTGGTAGTGTTTTTGTCCACACTGACAGCTGTCATCAGTCCGCCTTTCCAGCGCTTTTCACTGCCCGGTGGTTAGATCAAAAGGTCCCGGATGTTGGGAAAAATTAGGGTGTGATGCTGCCTTCATGGCCCGTCAGACACGTCGTAATGCCAACGGTTATACTCGACTGGGAGAGCGCGGTTTTCCATTGAGTGATAATGAATAGGTCTGGTATAATAACATGCTGAGTGACTTTCCAGTGTTTGATATTAAGGGGCTGACAGCATGGAAATTGGAAACAAGTAATGACGTTAACTGCTGGTATTATTGTGACTATATAAATAATTGTAATGGACAATTATACTTCGTGCGCGGACCCATATAACAGACTTATATTAATTGTATATAGAACGTATTTTTATACTTTGTATACCCATAGAGTGTACATCAGTTTAGCATCATTTTGAATCCATGCAATTACAAACAACACAATTCATTTTTTATTACAGGTCGCAAAATATGCCTAGTTAATCAATTATTGTATCACCTGTTATATTGTATAAAGCTTAAAATTCTATATTGCTGATCTTGTTTATTAAAGATCCATATACCTTTGACACTAAATCAAATGAGGATGGCAAAAGCAATCTGCTGTGTCGGCTAATTACGATTTGTCCAGAAGAGGGCAGTAGTGGATAATTAATTCTTCTTGGTGGCATAAACAATGTCGTTACGCCTCATTTAAATGGATATGCTCAAAAATAGAATTGCAATCAACCACCACAATGAAGCACATAATCCAGTGTGGACTTCTGGTTTCCTGATGATGTTGTTAAGATTTTGCTTTTTTATAGTGGTGAAGTTGAAATATTTAAAGTAATCTGTTATATAGAGTATTTTGTCAAAGTAAGAAATTAGTCTGACATTTCTAAATATCATAACAGTATAAAAAAAATGGCTGAAACTTTTTGAGTGTATTGCATTTGACACATGAGCCAACATGTGCAGCACAGCAGCATAACAATGCAAGCAGTACAAGCATTATGTATGCCTCATCTCTTGTAGATTTTGTTTGTAGGTGGTAAAGGGGGGGTGGGGGGGGGGGGTCATAGGAAGACCTACAGGACCTGCATGGGAATCCCCTGGTTGACACCATAACACAGGTTACATCCAAACAATTCCGCACATACACTCACAAACCCACTCAATTGCTGTATTATTCTCCCTCATCATAGGAAGCTAATGACTGTTTTGTCTCTGATCACCCCTCTCTGTTTGCTACCGTGCAGACAGAGTTTACTGGAGTCTTAACCCAAAGACACCATCAGCCAAACTGTCTCCATGCTGCCACTCCTGGTAAACTTTCGATGTAGTCATCATTTTAAGCTCTAATTAACCATTGTTTACAGTCATAATGATAAACGATCACATCTAAATTGGCAACAGATGCATGGATTCAGTTATGCAGCTGCTAATCAAACTGTAATAATAGTAATTACAACTCTATGGCCTTTCAGTTGCAATGCTGCCTGAACAGACAGTCCTCATTTAAAATATTGTATTAACATACACAACATTATGAAGTCCTTTTTGAAAATTGGTACTACTGGCTCTGTGAATATTATTGGACAAGCTATAGTGGAGAAAAACAGGAGGCCTAAGGCATCCAGACAGTGCTTAATTGTGTTTGTCTAGGTTTATGGCCCTTTTAACTCATAAACATTTGGCTTGTTTTCCTGGGACAGACAGGCATGTACTCAGCTGCACCAAACCTGAAAAGTCTCCACGTCTTTCTCTTCAGTATCTTTTGTCTTTGTTAATGTTCTCCTCATCTGTTACAGTCTCACCATAAACAGTGTGCTTTTTGCGTGAGCATAAGGGTGGATTTGTATAATTTTGGATGGCATGCACCACCGGTGGTTGGAAGCGCCTCCCACTGCGCTAACAGGACTGGCTCAATTGTTAACTGGTCTGTCTTTAAGCCTGACTCTCCAAATAAAAAGGAGTAGAAACCATGGAGCCCCAACTTGTAATTACCCCATGGAGGGCAATGCTCCCTCTCTCCATCTCCTCTGGAGCCCTTTGAAGATGCTCCATAGGGAGTTGGTTGTAATCAGGACACATGACTCATTGATTACTCCTTTTCGGTCTTCCAGGAACACAGCATAAGGAGTGGACGCAGCAGGGGGAGGGTAGTCCCCTCAGACTGTGCAGATAGACCGGAGGTGCAGATGCAGGGAGAACAGCACGGACTGAGTCTTGGACACAAATGAGATGCTATAAACAATCGGATGTGCATTGTTTTTCTGGTGGTTAGCTCAGTTGGTCTGTTAAACTGGCTATTCATTACTGTCTGGAGTGAGGATGAGCAGCCATATGCCAAGGAAGGCTATGAGTCTGCAGGTTTTCATTCCAGCCAAAGTCATTAGTACACCGATTAGTACAATGTCAGCCAGGAAGAGGAGTAACTAATTAGTGAATGCACCTGGTTCAGAGTTGGATTCAAATAAAACCCACATAGTGAAAAAATATAACATTTTTACTGTATATCTTCTTCCCAATGTTTTTGCATTTTGTTTTACATGATTATGGCTGGCATGACATACAAATAATACAAAATATTAGCAGTATATTTTTGGTATGGCACTTTAATACCACATAATTCACTGTTTGTACTTTTGTACCTAGTAATACACATTCGTAGGGAGAATGCACGAAAAATTAAACAGAACTTTTTGTAAGATATTATACGAACCATTGTATGACGATACATTGCATAATTATACTGGAAACACTGTGAACATGGAGAAGGCAGTTTAGCAAATAAGCTGTTGAAAACTGGCCATTGTCCACAAAATGAGTTCTAGCTCTTCGTGGGAAATGGTTGCCTGTCCCTTAAACATACAATTACTCACATAACCTGTATTTTTGCTTCCCTCTCTTTTCCACAATTGTTGTATTATTTCCCTGCAGTTAAATGTCCTAACACAGGGTAGCTGAATGTTTTACACATTTTAAATTGAAAAAGGTTGTCAGAAAAGAAGAGTTACGGCACGTGATAAAAACAATACAACTATCTCTTATTGTGTGGAACCAAAGGCCGGTACAAAGTTTTTATCTACATAGCAAGACTTGCAATAGATTGTTAGAAGATGCTTCGTTTAGCATTGAGAAAGACATCTCTGGTAAACAGAACGGGCAAAGCAAGTAGACCATAAAAGAGATCATAAAGGATGTCTTTTGATGTTTCTGGACTTGCACTCTGGACACCTGTGGGGTTGAACCCAGTGACTGGCTGTCCTATGTGGACATGTTGAGTAGAGGTAATTGGGTCATTACTTGCCAAGAAGCTGAACTAAAGCCTGAAGCAATGCTTATGGTGTATTAAATGTGTATTAATTGCACTGTGCAGGGAATATAGATTCAATGCATTCTTGCACAACCACCCATTGTTTTTTGTTAAGAACTTAGAACAAGTTTTGTTTCATTTTTTTGTTTGCAAGTGTGTCTCTGACCTCTGCTTCTCCCACAGCTCTCACAAACAGAGAACTGTATCGTGTCCATTAACAGTCATGAATCATATATAGGGCATGGTTTCTACTTGTATTGCATTGTCTTTTTGGCAGTCAAGCGTTGTGGATGTCTTGGTTTTCTCACACAGGTCTGTGGCTGATGTCTACGGCCTTCCCCGGGAGAGCAATAGTAATGTGGGGTGTGTCGTTCAGGCCTGTTCAGATGACAAAACAAGAATCAGAGGAGCGTGGAGCTGCATACGAGCTACACACACATACACCCAGGTCATTGTTGATGACCACACTGCAACAATAGTAGTCTTGGAGTAGCAGAAAAAAGCCTGCAGCAGGGAAAGTTCAAAAGCCAAATAAGGAATGCTGTCCACTTACCAGAGGCTAGTGGAGAGGCACATTGGTCATATTGTGCCTTTATCTTGTCAGAGATGAGGATCGTTTGTGCTGCGGATGATATGTTTGTGTCTATCCTCCACTCGTTTGTCTCCATTTATATTGTGATTGTGCTGGATGATACCATTTCAAGCATTCAAAAGCTTTTTGTGTAAAGAGCAGACCATAAATAAGACAACTGTCATGCAGGTAGTGTTTGCGTGTTTGTGTGTCTTCGTCTGCATCTGTGTCTTTGCAGGATTTCAATTATTATTGTATGACACAGCAACCATTTAAAGGTCTATAATTCTTTATTTGTCAACATTTAGCATCCTCAGGCTCCTGGCCCTTATAAAGAGAATGGTTAGCCTAATCAGGGTCTTCTTCGGGGGTGGGCCGGGCTTATTTGCCAATTGACATTTGGTGAAAGGGTGTTAGCTGAAAAAAAGCACCTCACACCATGAGGTAGAAGCCTCACGCCAAAACTCATTTCAGACATGTTTTGTTTGTGTGTAAAGAGGAACTCGTTTCACCACTCCCTACTCAGAGCACAACACAATCTCTCTGAGACGTGTGAAGTGTGTTGCAGCCCGTAACCCTTTCTTTAAACCTTTTTATGTAAGTGAATCAGTCAATTTGCCTATATCCTTCTTCTTCTTCTTCTTCTTCTTCTTCTTCTTCTTCTTCTTCTTCGTTTTGACAGCATAATGGATGTAATTGCATGTTGATATTTGGGACCTGTTATTTTAGCATTATCATTAGAACAGCACCGGCTGATTACATTGCTTACCCTGTAATTACTTTAGGGGGACAACAAAATGGGTGCAATTGTGCAATATTGAGAAGTACAGGTCAGGTGGCTATAGTGTAGAACATGCCTACAAATTATAATAAATATGTAATATATATCTGTAATATAATTAAATAAAAGCTTTCTTTAGGATATATTTGGCTGATTTGAGGCATCATCGTTATTCTGAGCTAAGGTTTTCAATATTCTGCTTCAGAAATGTGTACACTGACCTTTTTTGGTCAAGTCCAATTTTGGTATCTGCCTACTTTGTACATATGATGTGGCAAACCTGCATGATAAATCTACAGTGTGATGGAAAATATCCCTTTCCTTTATTAGTTAATTTTGATGATAATATATTGAAACAAGGTCCTCCTATTCCTGCATACTTACACTGACAGCAAATCGTGTTAAATCAGGAATTCAGCCAGTTCAGTGGTGTTATGATGTGGCCTGAGGCTAATAAAGTTAAATCCCCTCTTGCATCACCCTGTGAAGACTCAACAATACTCAATTTATAATGACTAGGCACTTCTGAGTGTAAAGTGACTCCAATTTGAAGTGCGTGCTTTTCAGTCCACTTTGAACAGTAAAGTAGAAAGAAGGCAAGAGCAGAAAGGCTGAACAACATGATGGGAACGACAGGCCCTGGACAGTGGTGAAGTAATGGGTCTGAATCTAAGCCCCTCATTAGACAACAAACTCATCCAGGGATGAACTCTGCATGGGGCTGCGATGTCAGATTTGCTATGAGGAAATGGCAGAGCACTAGGAATGTGTAGTGAAGTAAAAGTCAGCTGACGGCTCTTTGAACTGAATTTCTTTCTCTTCAGTTCACACTCTTCTCTTTATTTTCCTCATCTGACTTAGCTTCTATACTATCTAATTGGCATTACTTTCAACATTTATTTTCAATTCTGTACACCCATAAATACACTAGAAGTAATGCATTGTGGAGGGTTCCACACATTACTCTCTATCGATTGGAAAATGATCTGCATTTCACGAGTTTCCGTGAAACGGCTGCACCTTTTAGCTTCTGTTGCCAAATACCACACAAAACAAGCCCCAGATACGTTTTCACAAATCTTATCTGTGATTGTGATGCCTTCAATTGTGTCTAACAAGCCAACTCGCAGTTATTTTTGGATACATGATTCAAACATTTCAAATAAGAGTCAATACAGCCACGCCAGCAGATCTGTGAGACTGTACTTAGGCACAGTAGTGCCTTGAGCTAAAAGCTAACATCAGCATGCTAACATACTCACAAATAATATGCTAACATGCTGATGTTTAGCAGGTATAATGTTTATTGTTGATGCTAACAACAAAGCCGATATGATTCATCCTCTGGGGAACATGAATGTCTGTACAAAATGTCATTGCAATTAATCTAATAGTGTTAAGACTAAACAACAAACAGGCATTGTCATCCCTTGAGCTACACTGCTAGCTTGGCTACAATTGCTCCAAAATATACATTTGTGTTGGTCTTCCCAGCTTGAGCTCGTTTTGTCTTTATCAGGGGTTAAAATGTTGATTTAAAGTGTGAAAACAGATGATTTACGCTAGTGGAAAATATACCAATATAATACCAGTAATCTCACAATTTTGCAATAATATGATGCTAAACAGACAAACTGAAGGCTTTTACCTGAGAGAAGACTATTTTACTAACATGGTCAAAATCATTATAATTCTTTGCAGAATTAATTTTGTTTTATTTACACAATAAGAGAGAAACGAATATCTTATCCATGGTAAGAATTTCTTCTCTAGTAAGAGCTAACAAGCCACCATATTGACTCGTGTGTCACCAAAATGGCTCCCAGTAAAGGTCTTTTCATCAACAAATTAGCAGGTCTGGCCTTTCATTACGCACACATCACTTCTTAATTGAGCTGATGTTAACAATAGGTGATTAATGACAATAGTTACCCCACCACCACTCGAGCAAGCTCAATGGTAGATCAGAGATTTACAGTGGCCCATTACTGGTGAATATGTGTTCTTGGTGAGAAGAAACGTTTGGGAAGTTGATCTCACACCTGGAAAAGCCACTTACACCTCCAGCCCAGAAAGCTGTTGGCTATATTAGCTGATGTCAGGCTAAAACAGGTCAGATTACTGTCCTCTGACTGATCCTTCTATAAATACAGCCCGGTTTCCTGGTTTACAAATCCACTTATGGCACAGAGAGATGTCCTAACCTCTGCGTAAAAGAATGTGCCAAATGTTGAGTCCGGCCTACTGATGTGATGAGGAAGAAGGGTAACAACGAAGAGCATTAGCATTCTAGCCAGTATGAAGGAGAAGTGACATAAAAGCTCAGTCCTTGCACACTATTGCCATCTAAGATTAGCTTCCCTTCTCTGCCTGTGTATGTTGTTCCTCCATGGAGGAACCAAAGACTTCACTGCTGCCATTGTGGAGACCAGCATCCTGTGCCTCACTGCAGGATTGCCCAAGACGCTTGGTAAACACAGGAAATACAAAGCCCCTAAATACATCCCTACTGTGTTTGGAGGACTGCCATGACAACACATAGTGGATCTCCTGGAGAGCCGGGGTGTTTGTTAGGTGGATACACACTGAGATATGCCCAAGCAGTGCCCTTCTGTGCGAGGGCGTGAGGCTTTAGCTTATGCACTGTCTGTCACACCACCAAAATAAGAAGCCTCTCACTGCAGGGACACAGAATCCATGTGAGACAGGAATCCACCCTTGGCTCGCACAGCATGCCTAATTTTGAAGGAATGTCAGGATAAAAATCTCAACTAAATGTAAATACCCTAATCTGCTCCACAGACCTTTACACTGGAGTCTTGAGATAAGGCTCGGAGAACTCATCTGTGGTATTTTGACACAGCCTATCTGCTCTGGCCTTAACGTTGCATGGCCGAGGAGGATCTCCAGACAGTTTAAGATTACCTCTTCACAAGAAACTCCAGAAACAACTGTCAAGACTAATCTGCTCTGCAAGCACAGGTCATCTGGTCGCCAGATCCACACAGAGCCGTCATCAAAGCTGGACCTTTTCTCTCCCAAGCTGTCTCTACCTCATCCCTCTCTTTCTTTCCATCTTTTTTTCTTTTGGCTTTAATAGCTTCAATGACCAGAGAAGAGGAAATCCACATCCATATGCCCATCCTGCAGCGGATGTCTTCGCTGTCATTGATCTCACTGAGGGGGGATATGCTTTTGGTGCAGATCGTAAAGAGCAGTGAAAGAACATGGGCATTGATCCAACTAGAACACACCCAGCACTGATCAATAGAATAGATCCGCTGTTGAGCCATGAGTGGGGTGATGTCAAACTGTACTAAATGAGGGCCGACGGCTGCTGGAGAGCAGCCTGACAGGAGCCTCTGGGGCCTGTGTCACCCAGTCTGTCATTCTTTGTCTTGTTTATTTAATGATTATGGCATTTGTTAAGTGGCGCCATGCGGTAGCGTGACTACATAATCCTCACTGAGACCATATTGTGCAGCGTTCCCACGGAAAGTATAATTGTTGGTTTGTACTGAGAACAACACACTACCTTAGCATAAAGAATATCACTAACCTATACTGTTAAAAATTAGCACCTGGAAAAGTAGAGCTGCTTTTAGCTGATGTTTGCTTGATATGTTCAAAATGTTCCACAAGCCTCTGGCTTTCAGTATTTTGTACTAACAAGTGTTTTATTGCTCTTTTACACACTTTTGCGCTGATTTTATCAATAATGAACATGTTCTATTAATAACCCTGTGATGTAGCCGCTGATTCTATGCTCACTATGTACAGATTTAATAGAGCAGCTTATATACTGCATGCTTATATATACTGTTAGACAGCATCCGTTTCAGCAGGGTTAACTACACATGCTGGTGGAGGTACATTTAGAGTGGATAGCCATAAATCAACTTGCTCAGATACTTCTGTATGTTGTTGAGAGTAAGCGTAGGTTTGACTTTTAAATGCAGCATTTTGTTTGGCCTTTCTCTAGAGAAATTAGTTTTGTTATGTGGGTGTTTTGCTGTGAACTGTGGAGATAGCCAAGGCCTATCATTGCCAACTCAGCATATGCTTAACTAAAGTAAGACAGAGTTTCAACAGTGCTTTGATGTCAAACCTTGACCTCATTAGTATACGGGTAAAAACACACTCATATCTATTTTCCAAAAGAATGCTCTTGTGATTTATATGAACCTCATCTGTTTCTATTTTAATGTAAGACACGTGACAAAGAGAAAAAAAGGGGGATCCCAGTTGCAGTCCGTTTCTGATATCTTCGAAATCCTCCGTCCTTCATGTGCAAATCCCTCAACAAACTGGCCTAGAGTGTCACCCTGGGTTGTCCAGTTCAAAGGAACTCCGGGGTCAAACCTGCCAGGTCATCCTCTCTCAAAGTGACAGAGTTTACCCCCAAACTAGCCCCCTTCTCTCTAAAAACACATGTGGCCCCAGATAGACTGTCATCCTTCCTTATACTGCAGGCCTGTGGTGATTTACTGCCTCGGTACACATCACATATAAACATATCATCCACATGCCATCATCCAGGCCTCTGGGGGCTTTCACAGAGCTGTGGTCCAGATTTTTGAAGATTTATCTACTTCTCTGCTGGCTGTTAACATGATGAAGTATTAGCCATGGCCAGCTTGATTTCTTCAGAAGTCCCTTCATCTTTGCCACTGGAGCAAAATACTAATTTCTGTTTATCTTTGAGCACATTCACTGTCAGGTGTTAATGTTTATGTTAAGAGCCATAAAGGGAAGTTCAGTTGCCACCCTTTTAACATATTTATGCCAGGAAGCTGTGGTGCTAACAGCCTGCAGCAGATAAAGGAAGGCTTGCCATATGTTGCCTTTAGGAACCACTGTGAAAACACAGTCCACCCAGTGAAAATCAACATCATTAATGAAGAGAATGTTGCATTGCCCTCTACTGATGAATCTTATCTTTTTAGTTTTTATTGCAACACCAACACATTAAAGACAATACAACAGATTGCCAATTACATTTTGATTGTTCAACCCAGATACCCCTCACATAAATCCTTTCTTAATACCTCTTACCCCTACTCACAACAAGATCCATTTCTTGTCTGTAAGCCTTCCCCTTCAACTTTCCCTAATGCCCCTGTACAAAGGGTTAAGGTCTGCCCTCCCCCATCAGTTGCTTTTGTTTCATGTTTCAAAGACCCATTCATCAGTATAACATACACAAACGACTATACCATGCATCATTTCAAACTTTTGCCCTCTTGAGCTTGAAATTATCAAGTTTCACATGACATAGACCTCTAAACATTTTGGTGTAGAATGTCCCTCCCTGATAATGACTTGCCAATATTAATTTCCATGCGTCGAAGCATGCCTTTTATACCAATTATGATCAACTAAACTGGTCCTGGTTAGTCTCACGGTGACAGCTGTTTGAACCTGTCTGTCCTCATTGTGTTTCCTATGGGTTGAGAGAATGATACTGCATGGAGGATCAGTCTGTTTGCCGCGTGACCCCTGACCCCTGTGCAGAGATAAGACCTCAGGGTGTCCCGCAATGTGCTAGTGGAGCCGGCTGAAATTACATTTGCCTGCGCAGCAGTTTCGTGTTTGTTTGCTTTTTTTTGCCTTGACATGCCAGAACAACAGAAAAACAACAGCTGTGAAACAGAGACTAAGATAACAAAACAGGATAGAAAGGAGATAGACTGTACTTCGAGTCAGGGTGTGTTGAGGAAAGAGCCTTATTATCTTTCACAATTCCTCACCGTTGGATTTCCACAGCATCTGCGAGCTGGGACTTGTCTCAGATGGGGGAGCGCAAGTCAACCACTAACTATACCTGGGAGACAAAGGCAAACAAAAACATACAGCAAAGTACTGACCCCAAGGAAATGCTGCAGTGTGCCCCATAATAAGCCATGTCCCCCAGCTGAATACAATTTAATTGGACGGCCTACCATGCTTTGGAAAAAAGAAAGTGTACATGTGACTTTTTCATAATTTTCACACTGATTATATATTATATATCACAGTGAAGCAATTAAAGACGCTGTTTAAAAAGGGAAACCACGTAAGTAAAAGAGGAGGAAGAGGGGCCATAAAACTGTGAACCTGCCAAACTGTTTTCTTCTCATAAAATTAATAGAATATTGACCCTTTCAGACATGCCAGCTGAGCCCATCTTTTAACTGGAGCACACGCAATAGAAATAGACAAGCGTGACTCTTTGCCGAAAGTCTAAAACCTTTTTTACAGCCGTTAGACTAGAGTCCATTAGAGCGGTAGGAAGCCCCAGCTTTAAAGTGGTCATTGTGAACACACTTCCAACGGGTTTATGACATCTTGTAGAGGAGAGCAGTCACACATGAAGGGCAGGCAAATATTTTGGAGGTGATAAGTAGATAGCTAGAAAGGAAAGATAGAATGCTCGTGTAGCTTTATAGTTGAAGAAAATGAATACATGCTTTCAACTGAAACAAATGCTGTAGATTCTGATGTTCAACTTTTAGGAGGCAAAGGGGAGTCAAAATGTTGGTTGGTGGGGGATTTGTTAGTGGCCATATGGGAGCAGCAAGGAGGGTGCTGGAGCAGGAGGGAGGTACCTGTTGGGTCCCATGTTCTCCTGTCACTCTGATCTTATCAGGGGGCCCGACCAAGAGGAGGACCAGCTGTCACTCTCCACGCTCTTTTGATGTCCCCCTTCAGAGCTCACACCACTTCAGAGTCGAGGCTTGTTTTTGTTCATAATGAGGACTGGTGGCTTTGTTGGTGAGCCAGTTGACAATCCCCACTGTAGAAAAAAAATCAAGATAAAGCAAGATAGTTACAGCTCTCAGGGGATATGTGGGGCTGGGGCAGTTCAATTTAGTAGTTTAGAGCCCGAGGCTTGACAAAAGAGAGCCAGTCCTCTGAGCTGACACAGGACATCCTGCTCATAAAACAGCCAGGACGTCCTTACAGAGACACTGGGACTGATAAAAGGGGAAACACCATGTATTCATCTGAAACTTCCTCACAAATGCACTTGCCACTGTTCCTCATGAGCTCATGTCCTCCTTTGGAAATTGCACACTTTGGGTAGAATCCCAGTGAGCGTCAGGGAGATTGCAGAGTAATTATTTTTGCCTACGAGAGACGGCTAGACTGTTTTTATAAAGTTTGAGACTAAAGTTGCACCAACTTGTTTCAGCCAAATATGAGTAAATTCACACATTTTGAGGATTACCGGATTACTACTGTCATTTCTCTAATCATGTGGCTTAACTGTTTTAAGTTGTGAGAGCATGTGTGCCTCCTGTTTTCTGCTCTTCCTGCCGTCTTATCGGTGAGCACTCATATAAACAAACACAAGAGTAATTTTTAGCTATGTTAGCGTTGCTTTAGGGAGGCAACATCTGTCTGTCTGATGGTTGGTCAGTTTGGTTCTGAAATATCTCAGCGTATTGGACAAATTGAGATGGTGTTTTGAACGGACATTCCTGGTCCCCAGAGGATACATTCGAATCACTTAGGTGATCCATCGACATTGATCCTTTGATCCACATCAACAACTATTGTGATAGAATTTGTACAAACATTAATTTTCCCCTCAGGGTGATGACATTGGTGATCACCTGGAAATCAAAATTTAAACTTGCCTGCTAAATAACTCACATCAGCCCCAGCTGTGTTGCACTGCTAATAAGCCAATGTGTCAGTGTGCTAACACACTGAGCTAGTATGGTGAACATAGTAAACATTATACCAACTAAACATCAACATTTTAGTGTCACTGTGAGCATGTTAGTATGCTAATGTTAGCATTTAGCTCAATTATACCTAGCCATATTAAATTATGTGGTATTTAGAATAGGCAATGATTCAAAAATCAAGTTGCATTCTTTATAATATGACATACAGTATGTTGTTGTCAAACATGTGTGTGGATTAAAATGAATAACACTTTCTTGTATTTGTAATACAGGGTATATTACAGTGCACTGTAGTCAAATTATCTGTCCCCAAATATTGGTTTGGTAATGTCAAATAAAGTAACTGATGGTGGCTTCAAAAGCTAGAGCCCAAAGACTCCTTCACTTGCATGCACAGGGATTTCTCTCTGCCTCAGACAATTGCTTGGCAGGAGCGAGCAAACTCACAATGCCCTATGCTGCAGTGAGTGCGTGCTCCCCATACACTGCGAACTTTTGAACCACCTCTTGACCACAGCTTGAAGAGGGTTGAGACAATGGTTAGTAAACACAGTGGAGTGAATGAAGGGATTAGGCATTAAATGACAGGATGTGCTTAAAGAAGGGCAGGTGGTGGTCGAGGAAGGGCCAGCTAAGCCTTGCAAGAGTTGAACATCATGTGTCTCCCTGTGTCTTTTTCTCCATTTTGCTCATCTTCATGCTCTGTCTCTATTGCTCTCTCTTCCATCTCTTCCTGCTCATTTCCTTCCCTTTCTATCTCATCTCGCCGTTCTCTATCTCTATTGTTCTCTTCTGCACAACCAGAGATGCCTGCTCTTTAACTCAGGCCTCAGACAATTGACATTCATGAGGTTGGACATTCCGGTCCAGCCCCATTCATATGTACAGTAAGCAAAGGGACAAAAGCCACCTCACACACACTATAGAGCCCATCCCCCGTGCAAAGGGTTGCAGAGGAGCTGGGTAAATCCTAGTTGTTTCACTATAGACTAAAGTACTATAATGTTGGTGTAGACAATATAAATTCAATACACTTTGCCATGTAGTTTACAGTCCACAAAAATGCTGTTTAGCCGCTGTTTGTAGCTTCATGTGCCAACGACTGAATATGTCTGTAACTCAATGTGTCTTCCGCCTCAAGTAGCCAACCAGTCAAGTTACAATTTACATTCATGTCTTTACAAAATGCCATCACCTAATAATTTTATCCTATTAAACATTTGAGTGAAATTGGCAGCATTAGCCAGTTAATTTGTAAGTTATGATCAAAAACATGTTTTGTAAAGTTACAGTGACCTTTGACTGCTGGCCTATAATCAGTTCATCTTTCAGTCGATATATGGACGTTTGTGCAAAATTTGAAGAGGCGTTCCCGAGATATCAACTTCACAAGAATGGGACGGACGTGAGATGACAGTCACCTTGACCTTTGACCTCCAAAATCGAATCCGCTCACAACTAAGTCCGAGTGGACATTTGTGCGTAATTTGAAGAAATTCGCTCCAGGTGTTCCTAAGATATTGTGTTCACGAGGGTGGACCGGACGGACAACCTGAAAACATAATGCCACGGCTGTCGCTGGTGCAGAGGCATAAAATCGGAGTATTACATGCTGCTGAAGGCCGACCACGATGAAGAAAGAAAACACAGGAAGCTTGATGAGGTATTATGTGTTTTGAGCATGGAGACAGACTGAGAAGGGCTGGTGCGTGATGGGTTTTGGGATTACCTCATTCACACGCATGAGGAGAGCCCCACCTCCAACTGTGACCTAATGTGAACCAAGCCAAAGTTTAATTAACACCCGTCTGCGGCACACCCATTGTTATTTCAACTCCATTTTCTGCTCTCTCCTTCGTTTGTTTGCAATGTTTTTCTTGTTTTACGGATGTCACATTGTCACAGAGACGTTAATTCTACTACTGGATTTGTTATCAGGATACAATTTGATAATTCTTTTTCCAGACTACTTTAGATTTAGAGACCTGAATAAATGTTTTTCAATCATCAGAAGATTCATGTCACTAGTAGAAAAGAGGAGCACAGTGACTTGACATGTAATAAGATCAATGTCCAAAGCGGCTCAGAGGCATGCATTTGCTGTATTACATCACTGTTTACCTGTACTCAGAGTAGTTTGGCATGACACCTCTACCTATTTATATGACATTGAGAAGCATGTTTTACTGCAGGCCGCCTTAGAGGGAGCGTGAGAGGAAAGCTGTGTGTGAGTGTGAAGCCAATAATCAGTTATTTTTAGTTTGCTGGTTAAACCATGCACTCTCAGTACCTTCATTGCCTAGATACTCCACATTTCCCTTTTTCTCTCAGGACTATGGTGTAGAATGCAAATGGTATAAAAGTCTAAAAAAAAAAAAATAGAACTGTATTCATGGGTCTCTATTCAGGTGAAAAATGAATCATGGCTTAGTCTTTGTTACGGTTGAAAGACCTCAGTTAAGATCTTTTATCAGCAGGTGTGGTGTCACCTGACAATGTATGCTCTTGATTAGATGTGACCGTTTGCCCATGTGTTCTCATGTATATGATGTCAAAGTCAGAGCACTTCTGTGTAATGAGATCCCACGCGACATCTGTAGTCCTTCAGTATGACTTGAAAGCCATCCATAGGGAATGTGTTCAGTTACGCCCTCAATGCACTCAACTTTATACCCTCTAAAATATCATGACCAAATCCTATTTGCAGGTGTGAACCTGTACACCTGCTGCACAGCTTGCTGCTTCCAATTCAACCCCCGGAGGTTTCATTCCCCAGCCGAATTGGCTTTATTCATCATCCAATTACATTTTATAGTTAAGGCACTGCTTCTGCAAAAAAAACATTCAATGTATTTATTCTGCAAAGAACAAATTTTAGTCGGGGCCTAGCAGTGGACAGGTGGACTCACCTTCTTACAACAGACTCAAACAATGAGTCTTAAGGAAGTAAATGGCAGACAAGTTGAACACAAAAAGAGACAAGCCCAGAGACTGCAAGGGTACAACCAGGCCCCTGACCTCTCTTTTGTGGGGAGATGTGGCCTCAGAGACGAGCCAGCTCTACAGCTGGAAAGGTCAGCAAGCACACAAGGTCAAGCCGACACGATCCCGCCATACTCAACATCAAACACAAGTCCAGCGCATGTCATGCTCCTTCTGAGCCGGGTTGAAAACAGCAGCACTAATCCCACCGACAGCTCGCTGTCGCTTTTTCGGTGAGGACAGAGGTCAGCTGGATGTACAAAATCCTAATGAGTTGATTCAATTGTAGCAACTCTCTCAACTAAAAATGCTCTCTTTGATGTGTGGCGTTTGTGCCCTTTAGACCTGTCTTGTGTTCGATGAATAGAGAAAAAAATGCTTCTGAATTAACACATGCCCTTTAGTGAGCACTTATATTCAAAGAGTGATGCCTTTTCTTCTTCGATGGCAAACTGAACATTTCTAGAGAAAGGAGAGAAAATTAATAAATTCAGGATCCATGGGTCTTAAAAATAATGGTCTTCACTGTGATTAAATCAGCAGGGAGAAAAACTTCAAAGTAACATTTGATGAAATACTGAAATTGTTTGTCGGCCCGATAAGCTTCTTAGTTGGGAACTTTTAAGGTCAGAGTGGCTTTCTAATGAGAGAAAACATTATGTATGAGCACGGGAGAGAGAGTGCCGATGTGTGGAAGGCCAGTCACTCCACTGCTTCATGAATGCCCTTTTGCTCACCTCTTCTTTGAAAGAATTTTAATGGATAGATATCAAGGCAGATTTTGGAAATGAGATTATCGGGCAACTCTGTGCAGCTGCCCACTGTTTAATCTCCTCATGACAGCTCAGAAATGAGGAGCCTCTTATCATTCGTCATTCCTTCTAAATCCTATGCGCCCCTTGCCATATACACCAACCTCTGGTCTCTCCTCAAAAACCTGAGCTTCTTGCTGCCATCATCTTAATGTCTGTTTGTGAAACTGTAGGAGTGTGACTGTGTGTTTTAGTGCTTCAGTGCAAGTGTGTTTACTTACATTTAAATGACTGAGACGGATAAGTTTCACCCTCTAATTAAACACGAAGGTCTGGGGTGATTGTTGAAGACGCAATTTATTAAACAGACAGCTGGGCAGGAAACCAGATAAGGAGCCGTTAGCGCTATCTGTGCTAAATTAGTCTGCCTCAGTGGGACGTTTGTAAGGATTAAGTGGAGAAATGTCAGATAAATCGTGACCAGAAGAAGGGAGAAGTTAACAGATTAAATTTAGTAAACATTTCGTACTCACTGAAAAGTAGGGTGCTAATAATACCAAAGCTCGTGCTTAGCTCAGTAGGCTAACGGACAACAATTCCTTTAGCTGTCTAAAAAAGAAAAAGTGAAGATTCATAAACACTCAAACTATACCAATATATATTAAATATATTTATTCTAATAAGAAAACATGGATGGTTTTAACCAATGGGCAAAATTAAGAAATTAACAGAAAATAAACAATTATTTGCAATAAGAAATTGGATTGGTTTTATTTCTTAGGTACATACAATTATATGACAGATGTCCATGAAATTGTCAAATGCAGCCACATGATATGACAAACCCTAATTACAACATAAATATTAACAAATTAAGTGGAATTGTGTTATATTTGCTTTTATACAGTGCACTTTTGTTTTCAACCATTGCAAATTCTTTTAACAAAACAATCCTGTTTAATTGTTGCTTCTCAGTGATGATTATGGTGTTGAGGTCAAAGACTCGGTTTCCAAACAGTTTTGAAGGCATTTCCCACAGCCCTCTGCGTTGTCCCAACAGTTCTAACTCTGCCCAGGGGGAACTTTACACCAGGGTCATGACCTTCAGGGAGGCCGGCTGGAACCGACGAATCTTCTTCTTCAGGGCCCGGGAAGCTTTGATGCGGCAGGCTGATGGCTCAGGGCGTGGGAGTTGCTGGAGGGGCAGTCCAGCTGCGGTGGGCCCCAGAGCAGCCTCAGCCCGTGGGAGTTGCTGGAGGGGCAGTCCAGCTGCGGTGGGCCCCAGAGCAGCCTCAGCCCACACCAGACCTCTCTCCTCCTGGCTGTCTACCTGGTCCTCCTCGTCCACGGACAGGCTGCTGTCAGAGTCCGAGAAGGACTGGAAGCTCTGGCTGGACTCGCTATCTCCAAAGCGGTTGGTGGTGTTATCACTCATCTCCCCCTCGCTACTCTCAGCAATGGTGGAGTGAAACAGTGAGGCACATTCGGCCGAGTACTCGGACTCGCATCTGGGTGGGTAGTGGCTCAAGATGTTGAAGGCTGCTGGAGGGTATCTGGCATTAAGATTGTGGAGAAAAGGGTTAGAGGACTGGAAGGAACGAGGAGGTCCTATCCACTGGCCTGACTTGGCACTCATACTGCGGACCATCTGCATGCTCCCTGGTGCCTGAACATGACGCTGAACACATGAGGCCTGGAACATCTCCAAATCAGACGGCCATTTGGCCGCCCCCTGCCTCCTCTTCCTCTGCTCTACAGACTGATCGTACCCAAGGCACTGCAGTCTGCGGCTTTTGCTAGACTTCGAAACAGCAGGGATGGGATGTGGCTTAGAATGGACCTTGTGGGTGTACATGAATCCTGGGCTACAGTGGCTGGAGTCAGAGCCTGAGCCCTGTCTGCGCTCTTCTGTGTGACAGGGGGTACATTTCTGGGTAGTTTTTCCTTTTCCTGATCTTCTCTGTTCCCCCTTGGTTCCACCACTGGCCTCTCTGGTCCTTTCACCCGAGGAGTAGCCATGTTGCTGCCTCGTTGCTCGCGGCTTCTCACTGCTTTTTCTTCTCAGTTTCACGGCTTTGGTTTTACGGTCTGCCTGTCTCACCTTGACCCTCTGAGATCCAGCAGGGACAAATTCGGCATGGACAAACTCAGGGGAAGCTGTGTGACCAGCGTGAATCTCAAAGCTTTGACTCTCCTCTGTGCTGGAGCTGTGGGCCATCACCGATCTTTGCCTATAGCCCTTTCTCTCTTGTGGCACGGACTCTGGATTGCCTCTTGCTACACTAGCATATTCTCCTTGCGGTTTATCATTCTTCCTCAGAGATAAAGTGGTGACCTCATCTGCACTGTAATCCCTCATGGCAGCAGGATAGGAGTATCGGTATGAAACCTCCGGGGCTCTCACTGACTGATTGTGGTTCGCCTTATCAGCTGGCTCTTGGCTGGAGAATGTCGTGCAGTGTCTCTTCTGGTAGCTATCTAGTGGGGTGATGTCTGTGGTTGGGGCTGGAAGAGGCTGCAGCACAGACAAGTCTTTCTGAGACACTTCAGGAAACACAGTTAAAACTTCAGTGGGCCTCCTGTGATAGTCACCGTGTGTCTGCAGAGTCTCTGTGCCCGTTTCACTCTGGATTTTGCTCAAGCTGCGCAGGAGGAGCTTGTCAATGTAACCCAGGGTCTTGGTCTCATAACCCATTTGTGCCCTTTGGAGGGTGTCAGAACGGCTCACTGCAAGGGCTCCTTGCCCCTCTAGAAGTCCAGGTGTGGCTGGGTCGCCCCCATGGGAAAAGATTGGGCTCTGGAGAGCGACAGCGTGCAGGGGGCTTGGGTAGTGGTACACTTCCGCCCCACTGCGGGACACCAGGTTGCTGTGGAACTTGGGGTCCATAGTGGAGGTCTTTAGGTTTGAGCACATTGAGGATTTCTTTGCATCCACAGATTTGTAGTAGCTTGGTCCTTGAGCCATCATCCTATCAAGATCACCTAATGAACACAAAGACAACACAAAATACAGAATAACCTTTCAAATCACTGAAAAATGTTATGCAGCAAAATACAAGTAACAGCAGTTGCATGTTCCCATTACGACACGAGAGACCTTAAATTATTTTAAATTAGAGATTGAGACATTTGGTTACCTGTTGACACAGGTCTTGGTCGAGCCTTTTCGGTGCTCGCTCGGATCCTGCTGCTGCCAAGATGGAGGCCTGTGGCCCGCAGAGGGTTGGTCTGGGTTGTGCTCTCATCAGCAGAACGCCGGCGGCATCCGTCTACTTGTGGTGGCGGGCTGATGTGGGAATTAGCAGGCCTCATGGGAGAGAGGAGAAGGCTTGTCTGGGAGGATGACAGACACTCGCTGTACACAGAGGTGCACGAGTTGGACAACGAGCAAGAGCCGCCATCGCTGAGCTCATAGAAACCTGGAGAGAGCAGGAACAATTGTGCACATGAGCGTTTTTCTTGGTATCTGTGATGGTAGCTTTGCAGGATAATTTGATACTTGTTAAACAACCGTAGGGCTTTTTGTACAAGTGTTAGCCTACACACCTGAACTTGGCCTGCTGTCACTCTCCAGCTGCTCTGTGGAGGCCTTGCTCACATCCAGCTTCAACTCACTGATCTGTTGGTCCAGCTGCTGCAAATGAGTCTTCAGACCTACATCCTGTTTCCGAAGACGAGACTGTAAAACAGACACCACATCCCATTTTAGCCGACCCCCAAAATGTGTATGGTATACCCTGAACCAAAGGACAAGTCTTACTGATTTTCTCAGGAAAGGAGTTTACGCACACACATGCATACAGTTACATAAAGTATCTGTACAGGTGAATATTAAGCAGAAAAGTCATGATGAAGGTTGGCAGTGCTTTAATTTAATTTAGACGAGGCCTGTTGTTCAGATAAAAGATGCTCTAATGTACAGCCATCAGAAAAACAAAGGCAACTCAGCTGTGGCTGATGATTAACCCCAGCAGGACAAGGGGGAGCATAAAAGAAGCAGTGGTGGGTAACTCATTTCTCCCCCACAGCGAGGGCCTGGCCATTGTGTAAACTAATAGAAGAGGAAAGCTTGGGGGTTGGGATGAAGGACTGTTTGCTTTGCAGCTCGGGCTGGGCATTTACAGTGGTTACAGTGGTTCTTAAAATGAGGACTCTATTTAATTAAAGTCTTATTCTCTTGTAAAAATCAAGTCAGTTTGGTTGAGTTATATTTAAACTGTGGCAAAAAAGAGAGTTCTTGTAAAGTGTTTCTGGACCATTATGTCTATATGTAGATGTTGGTGTCTTTTAAACTATGGGGTGTTGTGAGTCTGCAGCATTTTTTGCAAGACTGTTAAACACAATTTAAACCATATGTTGTCTAGTACTTTACAGTGCATCTTTTCAAGCAATTCTACTAAAAGTCAAGCATATCACCTTAATCCCTGCTCTTCCTGTGAAGGGTTACAACACTAGCCCGCATGGAAAAAGCTTGTCATGGAAAACTCAACACAGCCAGTTGTCTGCAACACTCAAGGGCATGACTGTCATTCACAGCAAATTAACCACTTTTGAAAATACTTTTTTAATACTCCCTGGCATTAGTGGTTAATGATTGCGGTATGCACCCCCCCTGCAGTCTGCACATGCACTGTGTGCGCGCACGTACACAACTCAGAGTCCTCTTGGTCCCGCAGTGAACCTTGATTTATGACACCTATCCTACTTCCTACCCCCAGCTGAGAGCATGAAAGTGTGTCTGCTAATAATTAAAGACGGTATGCACATGAGCATCAGCTGACGGCAAGATTCAAAAGGGACGATTTTATTCCCACGACAATAAAAAAAGTAAATGAGGATGTTAGTCCCATCGTTATAAATATGAACTATAATAAAGGTAAAAAATATTATGACTGACACCAAACTACTGCCTGCACAGTATGCCCCCGAGAGGTATTTTAATGATTTTATGGCTTTTGAGATAAATTGCTTCCTACCAGCTGTTGCTTTAGGGTTGTTAAGGTTGCCTCCAGCCGCTGTTCCTCAGCCCCCATCATCCTGGGACTCTCCGGGCCTGCGTGGACTGCAGTGATCGGCTTTTCTCGGTCCATCCTCAGCGCCCAGCTCACCATGTCGCTCTGTCTGTCCTTCAGCAGATGCAGTTCCTGCAACCCGGCCAGGGCTGCCTGCAGCCTCTCCCCGACCCTGTTGCGGTCCACTCCGGCCGCAGCACTCATCATCCCCGCACAAGACCCCTTCCTGCTCAGCATGTTGGAGGGGGACGTCCGGGCATATCCTGAAATAAGACCCTTTAAAGAAACGTCCTTGCTCATACTTCGTTAGTGACTGTCTTGTTGCTGCTGCTGCTGTTGCTGCTGCTGTTGATCCGTTTGGTTTTTAAACTACCTGTTAGAATAAATCTTGAGCTCAGTGGAGAGACGGAGCTCCTCCCACAGTCCAAACGGCCCTCCTCCTTATTGGCTGGCCACTGAGTCCCAATGAACATCTGGTTTTAATCCTCCCCATTCAAGTCCTCACTGGAGCTGCCGAGGCATGTACTAATTCATCTGCATAATACCACATGGCACGATGAGCATATTATTATGCTATTTACACTATTATTGTGTTATTATTCTCTCCAGTAGTACTCAGTAGTACTTTAAGTGATTTCAGGGAATACATAGGCCATGACATATGCTCTCAGTATCATTCAGCAAATCCAAAAACAATCTAATCACATGAAAAGCATGCATCTGAGCAGTTATGAGGAAAGTATTCCACACGTTTTGTACAAGGATTGAATTTGATGCTAAAGTTCGGTGCAAAACTCAAAGCTTTAAATCACATTTACAATGAATAGATGGATAGCATATTGATCTTTGTTTTGTTTAGTAGAACTTCGATTCAAAACTACTAATCTTCCTTCAACCAAACTAATTTCGTTGTAGTTTTTTCCTTGGAAATGGAGACTTGAGAAAACAGCAAATGTTTTGATGGTGGTGGCAGTATAGACCAGTGTTGGATGTGTGACGCCCCCTTGTGGTTGTGAAGAACACTACACTTTAATGATCTGCACATGGACATGCATGTGTCCCTCCTATGCTAAGTAATAAACTACTTTTGAGTACCAAGCTCCATTAGTCTATTTTTACGTTTATTCCCCATGCAAGCTGGAAATTTAATTGCATTCAAAGTACAACAAAAAATTCCCACAGTGAGTGAATTAATTTGCATTGTGAATGAAAACATGTTGGTGGGCCACCAGGCCTATACATTAAGAAACACTGCACTTATATTTTTGAGATTCTGGCATAGCTTAAAAGTTAAAAAAGAACAGAAAATATATATATTTATTCTACATTTAGGGGGAATACCTGAAGATCTAAATGACTGAGACCAATTATATATCTCGTGCATATTTTAATGGTTGCTAGGAAACTAAATTGAAAGTACTCTCACCAAAGTCAATGTACTATCAATGTACTATCTGACCATACGACTGCAAATGATGAACTTCAGCGATATGTTTGTGTGTTGTTGAGTGACAAAATATTACGACACTGACTGTAGAATATTCACCAGTCAGGACTGTAATTGGGTATGCTGGTTACCAGATACTGTGTTTAACATTATAGAGGTGCAGTCAGCTCAATGAGACACGGGAAGAGTTCACTTCAATTGTGATTTATTGTAGACGTGGAACAGGTGATAGGGCAGGTGAGGTTGGTTCTATCTAAACAGAAGAATATGTACCATGTATTAGCACCTTACACTACATGCAATACATAGGGAGCAAATACCTGGCTACCCTATTACTGACAAGAATTAACACAATGTGCATCAGTGTAATTCAACATACGTCACACAAGCATTAAGGTACTGCAAACATAAGTGTTATAAGAGTCAAGAAACTCACATTTTCACTCAGACAAACAACTGTGGCCAGTAGAAAACCCCTGCAGGTAATGCAAAGAGGTTCACACCTGTACTTAATCTTATAGGCTGTCATCGAGACAGGCTCCTCCCACCTCCTGCTCCTCCTCAGACAGCTCCGCCCCCAGACCTGCTCCTTGTTCAACGTAATGAATGTCAGTGTCAACAGTTGTATCTTAACTTTAAAGTGGATTAAGTCTTTGAAAAAGGACAACATTTATTAATTTGGCTGCAGGGCTGAGATAGTGTAGTGACGAAGAATCAGTGAAAACTAGATCGTTGAAGGTCTACTCTTAGCCATTAAGTCACTAACTTCATTCATTATGAAATCACATCTCTGGTCTGATTTGTTCATTATTTTATCTCTGTTGTTCTCAAAACAACATGACTCACAGGACAAGTATTGCTCTTCTTTTCTTCCTACCTGATGCAGCTGAGATGAAGTAAGCTCTTGTTCTCGTCGTTAATAATCTGATAACAAATAAATGAGGGAGTGACTGAGCCCTCATCACAGGCGAAGGCAGCATGACGGAGGGCTGCAGACTATTCACCTTCACTGCTGCTGTTCGCAGTGTAGCACAGGTGGGGACATTCTTTCGTGCTGGTATCTGCAGGTATCTTGAAGCCAGAGTTCAAAGGAAAAAACGGAATGCCAGGAGGGGTGTGCACCTGTGTGAGTATCTCTCACACACACATGGTCAGATCCAAGATAAAGTTGATTGAAGCATTTTAAATAGGAGCTAAATCAACTGCTCGCTAATATGTGGGTTAAACACTGTTTGAATGGCATTTGGGAACTTACATTCACAGACTACATGTAATTGTACTATGAATTTAAAACCATTAACCTAAAGACACTAGAGGGCAGTGTCACACTACTTCTCAATCTTGTGAGATTATTATTATCCTGCCTCGTATTGTTGGTGGATAGTACATCTTTGGGGAATTTGGAATTGAATAACCCTGGGTGCAAGCTGGTTCATCCATTCACCACGCAGCTAATCATGACATTTACAGATTTTCTTTTTGAGATATGAAGCTAAATCACTTGTTTACCCTCCCCCGATTGCAAAATAACACATCCCCACCACTTTGATGGGCAGGCCCTCTCATCAAGATGCTCACATTATAGCGAATATACAGCGCATTGTGAAGCCCACTCTCCACAGGGATAGCGTCATGTCCTTGTGATGCTGCTGGCATACAACGCTGCATTGTGATGCCTGGATGTCCCTCTGCCCCCATGCCCTTCAAAGCACTTCCTTTAGGGTGACATCAGCAGTGGTGCTGCTCCAAAAGGTGTCCTCTTTTTAGCAATCAAGTATGGGCTTTGTGCTTGAGTCATCATTGCTCTCTTAACCTCATCCACCCTGGCTTCTAAACATTTACTTTTTACCGTACCACTTTGTAAGGCTGTAAATTCAAACAGCTTTGTCTCACCCAAGGTTTCTCTTTGTGTGGCTTCTTCTTTTATCAGCAGATTTTCCATCCTCCCTCTTTTTTTCCATCCACTTAAGAAATGACAAAGCAGCCAAATGTTGATAAAAAAAAAACAAAAGCACAGGGCCAGCAATCCCTTTTATTGTATCCATGCTAGCGTGATAAAGAGTTTGTACCTGCTCCGGTAGATACAGACGGGAACAATGGAAGTTGCTGCCACAAACAAGATGCGTGGGATGGAAGTCAGGGGGGTAAACATGGGATGTTGTCATATGTGGGACTGAGCGAGTGTGTGTGTGTGTGTGTGTGTGCGTGTGTGAATGTGTGAGAAGAAGACCTGCTGTCAGTTCAGTGTCCATGGTAAAAAACAAACAACCTTTTCACATGTAGACATTATGAGCATACAACTTCAAAGGAGTACAATCTGATATCATACAGAAGACACTCCGATGCCTGCTTGAAAAGAAACAGGATTCCTGTGATGGGTGTTGCTGATTCTGAGCTATATTTCCGGGGGTTTGTGTGTTGTTCTTGTTGCGTGTTAGGGGATTCCCATGCAGGTTCTCTGATTGAAAATCCCTCTCACAGGTATTCTGTCATCAACAATGGCAAACGCAGGGAATTTCAGAGATCAAAGTGGCCTCTCGTGTCTGACAACAGGGCCTCTGTCGCTCTGCCACCAGTGATCCCTGCAGCGCTACAACCACCAACACAATTATCACACGCTAGATTCACACGAGTGAATGAATGAACCTCACACATTACTTTTTGATGTCAACATGTGGCCACTCACCAGTTCCTGAGTTAGTGAGGGAGATTAATAGATTTTTTTTTTCCAAGAGAGTTTTACTGGCAATGAAATGCATCTGTTCTTTATCTGCAGCTTCTTGAATTAATATATCCCTTTAAAAGAATGGCTTCCAGTGAATTCATCTTTGTAGCTTTGGTTGTTTTGAAACCGTAGACTTACTTTTAATGCCTCAAGTGATTTCTAATCCAAAACACTCCATGTCAGGGATAGGCCGGTTGGGCAAGTCATGGGTCTTAAAGGCCTGAAACAGAGAGCAGAATTCACATTTGTTGTTCTAAATTTTGTAGACTCTTCGAACAAAAGTCAAAGCTGCATCCAATAAACATAACGTGTTGCTGCCTATGACACTGACTGATATCAACTTTGCCTACAACAGGTCCCGGGCTTTTACAAGGTATCTGAGATATGGTCACAACTGCGTCTCTACCGATACTGTCAAACCTACTGGAGAGCAAAAGCTCAGGCAGTCACCGCACAATCCACCATGTCAGTTTCCAATTCATTGTCAGTGGAGCAGCTCCAGGATTTATCTCCTGATGAAATCCCAGATTAGAGGCTTGTGTCTGTGGGTTTTAGCTTTGATTGAGAGTTGTTCATGCCAAAAAAAAGTTGAATGAACTGTCTAATGTTGTTGGAATTTTCTTTACGGTTGCTTTACTTCATCCAATAGGGACATTTGATTCAATAACACAGTGGGATGTTCATTTGTTCATTAAAGAGGTGATACAACTGGTTCCTTAAAGTATCTTGTGAGAGTTTATTATGTACTCATGAGGATTTTGAAGGCCTGTAAGTTTAATTTTTGAAGTTACAAAGAGGATTTTTGACTGTAGACTGTTATGTGGACACGTGGAGGCCTGTCCCCAACAGTGGACCGAATCATCCATATCTCTCTCTGTCATCTTGTCCACCGTGTGCTGAACTACCTCCTCAGACTCCCATTTGATTTTCAGCACCCCTGCACATGAGAGAGACCTTTATGCTGTATGCTCGCAAAATTATCTCCTCATCAAATTTTATTTGAGCTGAACAAATTTTTGTTTATTCAGCAACTGAGGGAGACTGGCTTTCATGCTGTCCTCCTGCAAATCATAAAGACATCAGTCTAAATTAACTGGTTTCACATTGCCTTACCTATGAATGCAGTGTGCTGCTTTCAGCCAAGATCCCATGGGGGGGATTTGAAGCAGTGGATAGGCTATACCTCTTGTGTGACAAGCTGGGGGAGCTGTTGGGAAAATGTTTTTTCCCTGAGTGAAGCCTCAAGGGGATTTGTCAAGGGGAACAGTGTGCCACGCACAATTGCCGTGAATGTGACGTGAAGATTTGTATCATATTTATATGTTTACACCTGCTTCACCCACAAGTATTTAATAGACGTTTGAGATAACTTATACATACATGTGTCTGTTTGGGTCTTCAGAGGGAGAAAGACAGGATTAACTAGAAACTAGTCTGAAAGACATAATTTACTTGGAAGGCTACATTTCAGGCATGGATGTAAAAGTGTCAAAGTCCATACAAGAGAGACTTATCATGGTCGGTCTCTAATGGCCCGTATCTTTTCATAGGAGACGCGTGTCTGAGCAGGGTAAGACTTGGACATTGTACTTAACTGACCCTGTCTGTGGAGCCCCGGACACCCACGCCACTCTGCAGCCTCGCTGGGAACGGACTAAACTGAATGTGGCATCTGTTAAAGGCCCTGTGCGTAGGATTAAGGGGAATCTATTGGCAGAAATGGAATATAATAGTAAAAGGTCTGTTTTCTTTAGTGTATAATCACCTGAGACTAAGAATCAATGTGTTTTCGTTACCTTAGAATGAGCCTTTTATATCCACATACGGGTCCTCTTGGTCCACCATGTTTCTACAGTGGCCCAGAACGGACAAACCAAACACTGGCTCTAGAGAGGGCCATTCCTGTTGTCGCGACAGCCATCGTACACACTTGGCAGATGGGAGAAGTTTCAGTTGGTGTCAATCTGAAACCCCGCTGCCACTTAAACCTACACACTGGACCTTTAATAAAAGGAAGACTATTACTCCAATACCAATTAGATTTAAACAATGACACAATATCACAGCCTCTTGTGGTTTGCTAGTCTCCCTGCCCAGAACAGACAAACCATTCACTGGCTCTAGAGAGGGTCTGTCAGGTTATTACGTTACCTGAAGGCCACCATAGTTTTCCGACACACTTGGTAAGGAAGGGGTGAGCGGAGGGGTATTTGGTTGGATGCAATCTGCATCCTCACCCCTAGATGCCTCTAAATACTACACACTAGTTCTTTAAGACAGAATAAAACCAAATGAAAACCCAAATCATATGTTAATAGTGTGCATCGACACAGTCTCAAGAGTGGAACTGAACCTTTTAAAGGCAAAAGGAATTAAAAAAAAACAGTCCCTTGTCCACCCCCTCTCACACACAAACTGATGCACACGTAGGGAGGAAGTCTATTGTCCAACCCAGCATCTGAGAACACCATCAAGTGAAGGGAAGCTCTGCTGTCATGGACAACTACGACACAATGTCAGTTGTTGTGTCTTTTTTTCCTCCTGTATGCACTGTTTACGTATGTTTATCAAGATGGCAGAGACCGATACATTTTCCCTCCTCCTCTCGAAGGGCAGCTATTCTGACGGAGCAAGTTTCTTCTTGTACACAGGAACACCAGCAGCCGTGGCTGGCCACTAAGCTATCACAATGCAGTTGCAACACAGACTCCAAACTCTCTTGTCTAAACTTCCCTCATGTCTGATCAGCATCTGATCCTCTGATCTGCATCCTGAGATGAGATATTCAGTCTTGAGGTTTGGTTTCATAGGAATATTACCGCAGGCTATACAGGTTGAGTTCTGAAACGCTGCGGTCCCTACACAGGTGTGCAATTTTAAGAGGCCTCTTTTTTTGCAGAATCACCTGAGGTTTTTCCACCTGTGGGGAGTGTGACAGAATTGCCCTCAGGGTGGCATTACGCGTCTGTCCGCAAGGAATTGTTATTCACCAAATGTGCACAATGTGTACAACTGCCGCCCCCCTCCATCCCCCACCTCCCCATCTGAGCTAACTCAATGCGCTGTGCGGTTCGTGAGCACCACCCCCAACCCCCCATCCGCCATCCCAGACCAAACAACCAGCAGCTCTCTCCTCAGTTGCACTGGACAG
This sequence comes from Leptoclinus maculatus, assembly GCA_032191485.1. Taxonomy (NCBI): domain Eukaryota; kingdom Metazoa; phylum Chordata; class Actinopteri; order Perciformes; family Stichaeidae; genus Leptoclinus; species Leptoclinus maculatus. Next base: position 98,591 of record JAVDOI010000174.1, read on the forward strand.
GAAAACACCAGACTCAGGTGATGTCGCACGATCCCCAGTGTGAGTAAATTACACTTGATGGGTTGAAGAACTGCGGCTCATGTCAGTGTAAGCCAGTTGAATCAAAATAATACATCAGAGCACATTAATTTGTACTTGAGAGGAGATCAAATGTATAACCCCGGGCTGACCTCTAAACACTTTCTCCTGAACCCTTCACCCCCTCCTCTGGTGTGCTAATCCTCCTGAAGCCCTCCATGGGAGCTCATGTGGCCCAGAGGAGATGGACCGGACAGGATGAGGCTGACAGCACCAACACAGCTGGCCTGTGGAGCGGCGAGCTGGGATCACAACGATCACAGATGCGATTGTCCCCGATTTGGAGGAAAACCCACTTGCTCTTCCCCATGCCCGACCGTGTGCTTGCCCCTTCTGAAACCTCAGTCCAAGCTGAACATAGTGTGTGCTGGTCAGTGATCTGATGGCGACGAGAGGCATACGTGAGTGTGTTTCATTAGACACAGGACCACACAAGACTGTTGTTAGGTATTTACATAAACATTTGAAACAAAAGGCTACATCTATCAAAAGCACCAGATTAAAGTTTGATTTTGCACAAACAAAGACTCGGGGCAGCTTTCCCAGAGCCGTCATAGAACGAAAGTCCAGTGAAAAATGTTCAGTTTTGTTTCGGAGGTGTTTCCCAACAACCTTTGCAACTTGCGTGTCATTAAAAAATACGAGCAGACAGGGTCACTCTAGAGCGTTTCCTTTGTTGCATTTTCATCTCAGGAGCCAACTCACAAACATCAAATCAACAAGTTTATCTACCATTTAAGGTACAATGAATCTGGCAAAAAGGGCTCGGCACAATAAGAGGAACAATTGCAATGAGTCCCACCCTGAGGAGGAGCAATTATCTTTCCCCTCTATCAGGCAGAGAGTGAGGATTAGGAGTGTTTGTAACAAGATAATCTGCAGCAAATGTTTGCAAATTCCTCTGAGTGAAGCACTCCTCACATATTTGAAGAATGAGTGCCCTAAAATGTACTTGCAGACTTTTAAAGTCTTGCTTTTTACTGAATGATGTGGTCCTTTGACCAGGACATGACACCTTATATAGAGGGAGCCAAAGGTCAAGCTGCGGTGCACATGGAGCCATTTACAAATTGTCAGAGTGGCTGTGGGAAAGTTTAATCTGTTGGCTATATCCCTGCTTGTCCTTTCTGCTTTGAAGGTTCAGCTGGCGTTATGTTTTAGGGAAGTTAGATAAAAAAAATCAAGGCCATTGCAGTGCAGCATGGACATTAGTTAAAAATGTCTGCAGGGTTGGTAAGAGGACTCTGTTGCCTTTATTGGTCATATATTTCTCCTGACAAGGCCTACAAAGCACTTATGTAAATCCTCCCAGTATCACATATCAGCGCAGGTATTTGGAAAGGTACAGCCAGACGACTATTTAAATCAGTGGCCCAGCTCTGAATTAATTTATGGCTGTGTTTGGATGGCAAATATATTTTGATGGAGTGGCTGATAGCACAGACGTGTTTCTGGACATGACTGGGTGGTGAGTTTCCCAGCTGCCTGAGCCAAGAGCCGAGACGCGTGATTAGAAAGGGAAAATTTGGGGTGAAATAAAAAACTCCATCCCTGACATTTTCTTGTGGTGAAAAAGTTGTGAACTACAGGGGAGAAGCAGGGGCCAAGGACCCATAATATAGCCCTTCTCTCCAAGGCCAGGTCTGACGCAGGGAGCCTGACGCTCCGCAGGCTGGGACAGAGCAGGTCTGTGTGGTGAGCCAACCATAGAAACTCTGTCACCTCTCTGCGCTGCGTGGAAACCCCTGTAAACTGTCGCTAACAGTGTCCCACAACAGACACATGGTGACTGTTCATTTGTGAAGCTTCACCTGCGTTTTGTTTCACACATAAAGATGTTTACAGACTATAACTGCTCTTGATTTAAGAAACTGTATGACTAAAAATCTGGAAATAATGTTTCCGTATTTGTCCTGCAAATGAACGCAGAGTAAAATGAAAACTATCATTACTCTAAATAGATCTGAGCATGTTTAGGAATATTGTCTGGATCATTAAAGAAATAGTTCGACATTTTGGGAAGTTTGCTGATTTGATCTTTTGACGAGAGTAAGATGATCTGGAACACACTCCCCACATATCCTGCTATATCGTCTATTTGACTCTAAATGGGACCATCATTTACTAAATGAACATCATGCTGTATTGACAAAGACTTGAATCTAGCGATTGAGACTATAAGCTCATGTTTACAATATTTACTGAGGTAATAATTCAAGTGAGAAGTAGGGTCATTTTCTCATAGACTATACAATCGGATTAATTTTGCAACCAGAGGAGTCGCCCCCTGCTGGCCATTAAAAACAATGCAAGTTTAAGGCACTTGCTGCCTGGCATTAACTCCCAGAAGCTTATTGCACCATAGCATGTCAAAATGTCTGAAAGGATTATTTTTGGAAAGCTTTGTCATTATTTTCATCTGTGTCAGAAAGTTCAAGGCTTGTACAAGGCCTGGTAAGCAGCTGTTTGAGCAACACATGTTTTGTATTAGAACTGAATATTGTTTTGATGATTTCCTCTAACTAATGACACTCATACAAGTTAACATCCATCTTACGCTGTCAAAATCCATGTGTCAAGATGTGTGTTGGAATTTGTGCCTCTCTGCTTATTTGTCACTTTTATGTTGGCTTCTGATCTTCCAACACTTTCTTCGCCAAGTATTTTGTGGGGGAAAAAAAACGAGTTGAAAAAAACGTTGCTCAAAACCAATGACATTCCCCTCAGCCTCAGCTGTACTCATAGACTGTATATAAGAAGTGGACATAGTTATCGTGACGGCTGTGGTAATTGCAGCGACCTGTCAATCACAGTGAGCCCGCTGAAAAGCATTCTCCGCTTTATTGTCTATTTGACTCTAAATGGACCATAATTTACTAAATGAACATCACGCTGTATTGAAGTAGACTTGAAACTAGTGATTGAGACCATAAACTCATCTTTACAATGTTTACTGAGGTAATAAATGAAGTGAGAAGTAAAGTCATTTTCTCATAGACTTCCACTCATCGGACTTCTTTTTGCAACTGGAGGAGTCGCCCCCTGCTGGTCAGTCAAGGGAATTCAAGTTTTAAGACACTTCCGCATTGGCTTCACTTGGCAGAAGCAGAAGTTGCAGCCTGGTTGTACTTTGGGTTTAGAGCTAATTTGCTAACAAATTGAGCATGCTAACATTGCTAATAAACCTTATACCTTATAAACATCAGCATTATAAGCATGTTAGCATAATGACATTAGCGTTTAGCTTCAAGCAACACTGTGCATAAGTAGAGTCATTAATGTGGCTGTATTTGTGATCAGGAATAGCCAAAATACAAAAGCAATACAGCAATTTATATGTAACGTGTTTATTGATATAAAACTGTGCCATAAAAAGCCTTCACACAGTGGAAGAAAGTGAGTTTTGTTGCGATAGAATCTGTCCCGCATTCAGACAACATGGTGGAGATCCTGTGAGTTCCAGTTCAGATCTGATCCCTTTGCCAGTTAAAACCACCATTTACTGATTAGTTCCTATCAGTTCTCTGTGTGACGACGGGGATGTGCACAGGGAGAGGTCTGTGTATCTCTTTGGGTATCTGAGCTATGTAAACTCACCGCTGTGGGTCAGGGCGCAACAACTTCTTCCCCCCTACTCTGCACGAGGAGACGATGGCACAGCTAAAGAATAACGGCTCTGGTCTGCAGGGTGAGTCACCGATAGTGTAATCACCAAGATGAGACAAGGAGGAAACTGCCAGGGTGGCATGTCTTTATCATGGCTGCTCATCCATCACTCAACTGCAAGACGATGCAAGAAAGGCGGGCGAATATTCAGTGTAATCAAAATAATGGCTATTGATCACGTCTTACCATCTGTCTGAAATGCCATTAAAGGCAACATTGGGTATTGCCAGTGCCAGGAAAGTCCTGATCTTGTTACAACTCGTCAAAAATGATTTACCCTCCTTGCTAAGAGAGGACTTGTTGATTGTGTATCACTGGTCCTGCTCCAAGTCCCCGACCCACCACACACTTCGTGCCCTGTGGCACTGAATGGTTGCATCACTGGCTTGGCTCTACGTTAGAGCTTTTTTTTTTTAAGTGACTTTATGTGCATGGAGGAGATATCCACAACTACAATGGAGAGCCTGGAATAGGGGCTTTGCATAGGGGAATAGGGGCTGGTGTTGCCTGGAAAATCAGCAGACTTCACATGGAAGGTCTCAGTGGGTTAAATGAAGAGGTAAATTTGGATGGATACATTTTAAAAGTATTAATGATATGCAAAGACAAATATCAGGATTGGAAGCAGGGTGGGGAGCCACACATTACTAAATCACATATACAAAGCCAATGAAAACTTGAGGCAAAATGAGCCATGAATGCTTTCTTGTGCCACCAAATATTAGATTATGCAAGTGATCCTTTCAGTCAGCGATGGCTCGGAATTCGAGGAGGCACCGAAGGCCAAGTCGTGTCAAGCCGTCAACTCCTTTCGCCAGGTCGTCGCTGCGCGGTCTCTGCTGTTTGTGATTGATGAGCGTGGCTTGCACATGACCCAGCCCAGTGAGGAGCCTTCCTAGCACTGACCAACACTGAACACTACAGGGTTTTACTCAGCTTACATCATGGTAGGAAGAGCCATAACGGCACCCCATATGTCTTGAACGTTGATCATTTCTTGAGAGCAAAACAAGTATGCACCTTGAGATGGAGGGCTTGGACCCGGGTACTGTCTGTAAGGACTCATTCAAATTTACATCTCGAACCGGATGGATTAAAGAGGGGAGTTTGAAACGGAGCATGGAAAAACATACCTGGGTCGATGCCTCATTGCAGTTTTCGATTTCAGCCGGGGGTTTGCCAGACATTCATCAGAGTTGCAACATAACCTACATTATGATGTTTTCATTAAGATAAACCTTCGTTCTGCTGGGTTCAATCCCAGCGTGGCAGCGTCGCAACTCCATCTTCGGGCGCCAACTTTGAGCGTCACACCTGATTTCATTGACAACTACAATGATTTCATTTCATATACTGTAATTACTGCAATCACAATATTGTCTCAAAGCCAGAGAAACGGTGTGGTGCAGGGTCTAAACAAAACACACACACAAGGACGGGTTTGTGGCTGAAAATCCTGTTTGCTTACACTGCAAATGTTGGCTTTAATAATTTCCGTAGAAACTGTCATGCATCATGTTTTTTCTGCTTTGGAATCTTTAGGTGGAATCGCTTAAAGATGACAAATCACTGGCAGAAGTTGGAGACGGAGACAGTGAGATAACAGAGAGGTACCGAGAGTGTGGGAAGGGAAGACGAAGTGAGAGAGAGCCGATTGGGCCTTTCTGTTTATCTGAGTGCGTGTAGAACTTTTGTGCAGTGGGGGAAGTTTTGAGCTCTGAATTATCTACATTGTTTAAAATCCCCATCCCTCTTGTGTCTTGGCAGACGAGGCACAGGCCGGGGTGTCCATGAGAGTGACTGTAAATGAAACATTCCACGCTGAGTTCAGGACGGGGTTCTTCTTGACTCATCGTCCGTCACTGCATGAAGCTCGCTCTCTGCTAGTGAAGCAGCCCATTCTTCTGTCCATGGTGAGCCGGGCAGTAAATTGTCAGGGCGCTCATTGTTGAAAGTTCCATCACCTCCTTAGATGCCTCTATCTCCCTCTACCTCTTGTGAACATCTGCAGTGATGGCCCACAGTGCGCGGTGCACAGCCTTGGCTGAAGGGTTTGTGAACCCAAGTGAATTATTTTAAGATATAATCAAAAGTAAACACCTGCATGAGTTTTGCCATTGTATCAGAACAAGTCTCCTTGTGCTCTGCTGAAACTGAAGACAAACTGGGAGAAAAGCGGTTCGGATTCAGGCAAGCAACTCCTTTTTTTTTAACATTTATTTATCCAAGTAAATGTATTGCTGAGCGTGCATGCTCTTTTTCATCAACACATTTACACATGGGAGATCCCCAGTACAAACAATACTGTTGGTAGCTAAGCAGATGTGCCTTGCTCAAGGGCACCGGAAAGAGGGAAGGGTGAGAGTCATCGAGAGATATTCTCCTCCACGGTGAATCCAGAGATGCTTCGGGCATTTGGGTGAAAGATAAACTTCTTCTGGAGGTTGTCACATGGTGTGCGTCTGAGTCTGGCTCTTAATTTTGAGGTGTTTATGTGGCTAATTCTTCATAATGCATTTTGGAGAGGAGTGAAAAGCTCTCCTCAGGGAGTGAACGGGCCCAGTAGCCCTCACATCTGAAGAGCGGCCTAATGGGAAAGCAAACACAGTGATTACCAAGGCCCCTTTACAAGGAGCAGCCTGCAGTGAGAGTGGACTGCTTTACCTGAACAAGCATGTGTGTGTGTGTGTGTGTGTGTGTGTGTGTGTGTGTGTGTGTGTGTGTGCACTTTCATGTTCATGTAGTACATGTAGTTGACGGAATCTCAATGAGTTTGTGTCTAGTTTCTTCATTTTGAATATGAAAAGATAGCCAGGCCTAGAACTTTCCCCAAGACTTCATGTGATGGCCTTCAGTTAGTAAACGTATCAGTGCAACATAACTTAAAGTCAAATGTGTTAAAAGCTGTTAATCACTGCGGAATACACCTAAGGGGTTGTGATTTTAACGTACTGGTGGCCTGTATGGGGATTTGGGACGCTGGCCATGTAGGTGCAGGATGTCTTCCCTCCTCTCTCGCTCCTTTTGTCTCGTCACCTCAGAGTTAAATATGTACACACAAAAAAGACCTAGACAGCCAAAAGAGCAGATCCTAATTGTAAGCACATACTCGTATGCAGTATATTTACAGAACCGAATATAGAAGACAACATAAAAGACACCAAATCGTAATCCTAAATATTGCACCCACACACTGCATTCACTATACAGGTAAGAGCTCATAATGTTAGCAGCATCCTGCCACTGCATGTTTCTATGGATATGATTAAAACACCCAAAAACCCAAATTAATGGAAATCCTGTATTTTATCTAATGTTTGAGAAACTGTACAATTGTTTGGATTAGTAAATATTTGCAGCATATAAATGACTACATTTGTATTATCTATTTACTTTGCATTTACATACATATTTCATATTCATTCTTTTAGTCCTTTTTAAATGATTCCCAGCATGGCAGCCTCGTGCTGTGGTGTGCCATGTCTCCTCAGGGACCGCTGCAGTTGCATAGAGGGGCTTTCTCTGCAGCACACGGGCCCTCTTCACTCTGTGTTGACTTAGTAAATTACTTGGGATGTCAGGGCCCAACCACAGCTTATCCTCGGAGGGGGAGATGGGGGAGGGACGCAGTGTGGCGGTGAGAAAAAGAGGGAGTGTGAGAGAGAGAGGGAGAGAAATTATTGTTGAGGGCTGGAGCGCAAAACTGAAACACTGAAAGCTTCAGGTATAGGAGTCAAAGTGTAGGTTTTGGAACTGAAGACCCGAGTCAAGGATGAAATAATAATGCGACACATTGATGTCTTCTCCATAGGAAAAGACTACAACATATACAAAAAAACCAGATGGAAGATTTAAAGTTTCTTTGTTGCTACAAATAGAAAAAAAGGTTCCCTCTGACAACAGAACTTTGTGATGCTGGGAAAGCAAAAAAAAAAGAAGTTAGGACCTGTTTCTGAGTTAGGGACTAAATAATTCAAAACATGCAAACCGGTAATCTTTAATCCCTTCATTATATGTATGAGACAAACACATTGAAATGTTAATGGAAAAAGGCCCCTCACATTTTTTCTCCGTGTTGTAATGTGTCATTTTTAGAATGTTGCACCTCACAACAAAGGTTTGTTGGGTCCATCCCCCCCCCCGTCGCTCGTGTGCAGCCGATCCAGGTGGATGGAGGAGGCCAGTCAGAAAGAGTCCTGCAGGGCACGCGGCTGTATGGTATGCACGCTGGGCGCTCAGGGCTGTCTGTGCCGCAGCCTGTCTGCAGTCAGCCGAGCAGTCTGCACACCTGTGGGCCCTTCAGCTTAGTCTTGTTTGCTTTGACACCTCGGATGCTGTCTCCTTCAACAACACATCTTTCATCCTCGCCATCAACTTCATCAACCCCTCGCCCACCGCCTCTTCTTCCCCCAACCCACTTTGTTTTGTGTCGTTCTCCTTCCTAAATCCAGCAACTTTGAAAATCCCAATTTGTTTTACATCATTTATCGGTTTTGGCGGAAAAATGTATGAAAAGAATTATGCAAACTTAACGTTAATGTGCAGCAACTTATTCTTTGACAGTAGGTTTTCTATTTTCTCAGGCTAGTGTGCTCCAAATGTGTTGAATTATGGGGTGAAACCGGCTTTTTGTTTGATTCATAATGGCCTGGTTCCATCAACGCTTGCACTCAGTGCTATTCTCAGTCCCTTACACTTCATTGGCTTCTCACATTTTTTTCTTTTCCTAATTTTTTTTCCCCTCCATTTTCCCCTTCATCTGTCCTCAGATCACGCTAAGCCTTTGATAGGGATGGTGGTGGCGGGGCATGGGAGCGGTGGGGGTGGAGGGTGATGTCTGATTGTGGGTCGGGGTGTCAGTGGCTCCCCAGGACCTTCTCCTCTGAAAGGATGTGACTGGATCCCTGGCAAAGTGAAGAAAAAAAGAGCTCTCAAAGAATTGCTTTGTGTGCAATCATCAAGCCATGGTAGTGCCACAACCGCCTTGTCTAATTTGTCATAACATGCTTTGCCATTTGTTGACATCCCCTGTCCACCTTTAAAGGGAGGTTTCACCACTTTGCCACGCCTCTGCAGGTCTTTGAGTCTGACTGGTGGTGGCGGTGGGGATGGGGCAGATTTGGGGAGTAATAGAGGACATTAAAATTATTAACCCAAGTCTTCATGTTTGAATCTCAACACAATTTAACAATATATCTAATATTTTTTAAAGGATTTGTCGGACATTTTGGGATATATGCATATTCGCTTTATTAAGTGGACGTAGTCATCTTGACGTCACCCATTGAGCCTCGATTATGGCGATTTTGCAATCGCCATCTTGGAATACGGCCATGTTACCATATTTGTGGAGAAGTGACGTAGTGACGCCGGATACGGCTCTGGTAGCTGCAGCAACCTGTCAATCACAAGGTAACCCCGCCCTAAAGCATACCCTGCTTTATGGTCTATTTGACTCTAAATGGGACCATAACTTACTAAATGAACATAACGTAAAGGTAAAGGTTGAGCAAACTTCACGTTTTCTGGTAGTTTGTTCTCGATGTGTGGTGCATAAAATCTGACTGCTGTCTCTTCATGTTTAGTTTTGACTTTGGAGACGCTAAGTAAACCCGTTCCAGATGATCTGAGTGGTCTTGACGGTTCATAACGAGAGACCTGTAAAGACAGCATTACAGTAGACGAGCCTGTAAAAGATGAACGTTTGGACAAGATTTTCTAAGACTATAGCTTTCCTTTCCTTTCCTTTGTTTCTTCATCTAACCCCGGTCCCGCTCTCAGAGCTACAGCACACAGAGCTGAGGCAGCTTCAGTAGAATAGCAGGTCTTTGCTCTGATACAGACATTCAAAACTAATGCCATTTAAGAAGCTCTCCGACACTGGACATTCACATAACCTGGCTTCTAACGTTTTCCAGCCGGTGGAGAGGAGAGGGGGAGGGCGGCAACAAGAGCCTCTTTCAGGGCATTTCAGCGCGGATTACAGCGGCTGACTGCTCCCCTCGTTTGAACAATGTGACCACAAGGCCTTTATGATTTGTAGCTTTGCTGTATTCGGCAGATCTAATAAATCATTAAACCACCTTATTCACCACCGAAGAAACAAGGGAGAAAGATTAGAACTGCATGAGAACCATATGCAGAGATAGGAAGGAAGAAGGTGGGGGGCAGAGGAGGAGATATGTTCACTATCTTAGTCATAAATATTGCATTCGGGATTCATGTGACAAGCTAGAATTTAGATTTACGTTTTGCGTTAGTAGAATTAGACTTCAGCCCAATAAAAGTGAAACATTGATAAGGCAGTCGTCTTTTCAATAGAGGGCACCATAGTGTGATTACAGATGCAGAGTTAGTCAGAGTACGCAGGATTGATGAAGGAAAGAATCATGAGATGTGTTTACTGTTGGCCTGTCCAGTTGCTTTCCCGTGGCATCTGGCATGTTGGTGAGTGGTGTGATTTAGGGATCTATTAATCTACCTCTATGTTATTCTGGTAATGTGCAGTGAGCGACCGGAGGAGAGTTATGTGATGAGTAACTGCTTTGTGCCGGACTTATTTAAAGCCGGAGCTCAGCAGTCAGACTCTTCAAGGGAAAGTACAAAGCCTTGCCTGGTGGTCTGCACACATGCCTAGATGATCTGCCCAAAACAGCCTGGATGGTGGGGTGGCAGAGACACACCTGCTTTGTCAACACCATCTTCCTCACTACTGCGGCCAACTGAAAATCCAGCCTCTATAATTGCAAAGACTGTAAGGCACCATAGATTTGGAGTAGCCTCGGTTTAAGAATACTGGATGCTTCATCACTGAATTTGATTCAGGTGTGGAGATCATTTCCTGTCGTTTGTTACTAGTTTAGGTCTAAAAATGTTTGATCTTGCAATATGAAATGTATTAATTCCTTATTGAATTTGTGGGTACTGAAACCGAAAGAGCAATACAATGTATTATTGGAAATGAAGATAAAAAATATGTATATAAATATAAAAAAAATAAGAAACACACATAAACAGTAGGCCTATCAGTAGTATATATATATAACAAGACCAATGTTATGAGCCACAGGCTACAAGTTATTTTCAATGAAAACCGGTGACATGAAGCTACAAACTGATGTCTAACACTTGTCATTGTACAAATCAAAGTGGAGCTTGTCTCAACTTTTTCTCAATCATGTGTTTTTGTTTCCCCCTGTACTGTTCCGTCAATTCCATTAGCCGGTTCCCAGAGCAGTTTAGAAACAAGACTTGATTTAACATCAAGAGCTTGAGCAATACTTCAATGGCGACTCAGCGGCAATGCAGTTTGCAACACGTGGCCGTTATGTTGCTTTTGTTGCTTGTGGTGTGAACATAACATAAGAGTCTACAGCCATGGTAGGGGCTCTGTCAGGCTAAATGCTAACACATCTTTGTTTAGCGTGTTAACATGCTAACAATTGCTCATTAGTATGAAAAACGAACTACAACCGAGGCACAAATGTCAATCTCATTGCGATGGTAAAAGAAAAGTTAGTTGATCACCAAAGTTGATAGGATTCATCATCTGGGGAGCATGAAAGTCTATACAAAATGAAGTACCATTGCATCAGGTAGATTTCACTTAAGAGAAGACTTTGACACACTGGTGGCGCTAGACAAAAAGATAGATGCTCATCATCCCCTGGGAACCATGTACAAAATGTAGTGGCAATCTATCCAATAGTTGTAATAGAGATATTTCATTCTGGATCAAAGCGGTGGACCGACCAACATTTTTGCAAGTCAAAATCTTTTACACCTCACCTGTGTTTCTTCTTTGTTTTCTGCTGCTTGTATCTAAGAAACCAGAAACCCCTGACGTTCCTCCAGAACATCCACCTGGATCCCACAATGACCCCGGTTTATCACCTTTGACCTCTGGACACTGGAGTCCCACCACCTGAGCGGTGTGTTGTCCCCCGGTGTTCACCTGATGTTTGGATAGACTACCTGCTTCTCAAAACATAAGGAGACATGGCGGGGCAGGTCACCAAAGAGAGAGCAAAACAAAGAGTCAGATTTCACAGACCCTCTATCAATCAAACATCTTAGAAGCACAATCATGCTCACCTTCAGGAATCCCATCGACTTCAAAGGGAAACGTGTGAGGGATTTTTCCTCGCTTCTGAACATGGGATTGTTGTAGATCAGCAGCAGTGTTTATCGTCCTTTGTCGCTACTTGACACAACCAGAGGATGTTAGAAAGACTGTGGTGCACTAATATGGAATTAATTCAACGTGAAAATAGTAGTGCAGAAAATTAATCCTTTGTCTTCCATTTCTACAAAGTAATACTTAAGACTGCGCAGCAAGCATGGGCAAGCTCTTGTACATTCCCAAACATAAATTATGGCAGGACAAATGAATTCACCTACTGTTCTTCGTGTTACCAAAAGCTGCCATGTCTGCTTTGTATACAGCACGCTGATTAAATGACTGGACTGAAATACACGGGCATTGTTCTGGAGTGAAGATCAAGAGAGGTTTGTGCGTGTGATTGATCTGTAACTTATTCAGCTTGCTTGTTCCGGGAGGCTAAGTATGGAGTTTAGCTTACTGGACCACAGATTCAGCTGACTCCTAAAGCTTGTCTAGGAGGGTGTTTGTGAGCATATTCTACTCAAATGTTTATGAAGTGAATAAAACCTAAAAAAAAATTGTATTACGTAATAGTCTTTCTAAAATGATATGGATAGATTCTTGTTTTCAGGTGGTACAATCTCTCCACGCTATGGCTGAGGTTGATGGACCAGTTTGCTTTGAAAAGGGATCTTTGGCCAAATTGTTTATTGATATACTCATCAGTCTGTGGCTACGTATGGAAGTCTGTTTTCCTCCTCACCACCTCAGCCACCCCATCTCTCTCACCCATCCACCCATCCACCCACCACACACCACCCGCCTCGCCTTGGCCGTGCACCTGTCTGTAGCAGGCAGCTGTGGGTGGGCGGGTCTTGGCTGTCAGTGGAACATTCCACAGAAGAAGTCACCCCGTTAATCCCTTGAGTTTAGGCCCGACAACCCCCCACCTCCTTCCCTACCTCCAGTACCCCTCATTGCTTCTCTCCCTCTTTCTCCCATCGTTGCCCCTTCCTCGCGGCTCTCCCTCTCAGCCCTGGTCAGGCTCAAATGGGATACTGCTATGTCAAAGGCAGACACTGTGAGAATGAGATTAAAGGACGAGTACCCCCCACATGCACACTCACCCTCCAGCTCCCACGCCCAGAGGTTTTAATCCCCCCAAATATTCAACAATGAATGCAAATATTGTTATGTCCAGATCTGCAGGTTTGTTTTGGAGGAAAAAGGTGGACACAGTCCTAAGTGGACACAGAATGCACCACTGTAACTCTTTAAAGATGCCGTCTATTTCAAGTGCATTACTGTAACATGAAATGTGAAATTTGTATATTGTATATAACCTGTATATGGTCAATGCTCTACACATTTTCAGAATTTTGTTTTCTAGTCTATAATTAGTGGGTGTTTAGAGGTGTGAAGGCCATGCACACATACACAACTCTGTCTTTTGTCTAGTGGAAATTTCACTCCTCTAATTGCCCATATCACTCTCTCAGTGTCACAGTTTTTTTTCTCTCCCACTGTTTATTAACTGTGTTTCAAACAAGAGTCTCTTTATCACCCCGGGAAATTCTGATGCCGGGCCAGATCCCGAACTTGGCAGCCACCCCATTCAGCTGGAACACATAAATGAGAAAAGCTGCACAATTCGCCTTACGAGCACAGAAGACAGCATTCCCTTCGGTTTTCCCTTAACACTGCAGACACTCTATCTCGAGCGTAACATTTTATCTTGCTTAGTTGGCTGTTTGGCAGGAACGACTAATGCTGTTTGAGTCCATGGCAAACAAAGGAGGCTGATTTAACAGTAGTTTCTATGCATTTGATTCACTAAAGGGGAAAATATCATATGGCCTTATGTATATACAGAACAACTTCAAGAGTTCTGCCTATTCCAGACAAAACCACTAATGACACATAATGTGGTTTGTAAAAAGGTCCAGTTGTGTTTGTTTTAAACATTTTTGGAAAATACACTCATTCGCTTTCTTGGCGGTAAATGAAATCATTAATACCACTTCGATGTCTGTATGATGAATATGAGTTAGCTTAGCATAAAGACTGGAAACTAAGGATAGCAAACAGCTAGCCAGGCTTACCAGAGGCACATCTAAAGCTCACTAAACAAATGATATCTCTTTTCTTTAATCTGTACAAAAACAAAATGTAATGTTGGGGTTATGTCTGGAATTTCTTAGCCGAGAGCAGTAACTTCCTAAGAGTTTCTGCCTTTTGCCCAGCGAAGAAGTAGCCCCGCACATAAACTCATGTGAAAGCAGCATAACTATTTGTACTCATTGGTTTTGTACCAATAAACAAAGAAGATATGTTGATTAGTGACATTTTGAGGTGCTGGTTGCTGGATTTTGTCACCTTTAGCTGTTTCCAGTCTTTATGCTAAGCTAATTGTCAGATGGCCATTTGCCGTATATTTAATGTACTGACATGTCAGTGCTAACTGATGACAAAAAAGCAAACATGGGTTTTTCTTAAAACGTCAAACTATTGCTTACCCACAATAAATAAGGTAATATGGGGGATAGAGTTTGTGAAAAGGCTCCTTGTGCGAGTGCACCTACTCCCATGCAAACACTTAGCACCACTTGTTTTTCTTTTGCACGCCGTCCATTAAAAAGTCACACCTCCTCTAGCAATTAATTTTCTTGAGTGTAATGGCCGGCGGTGTCCTGCCGCGCTGGCAGGACTGCTGGGGTGTTTGGGCCACACCAGGGGAAGCAGTAAGAGAGTGAGAGAGGGTCCCAGGGTGCAGGCCGTCCCCACGCTGTTTACCCACAGACCAGAGCCCCTCCAAGGGCCAGGGGGAAGCGGCAGCTGGGCCAGAGGCTATTAAAGACCTGATGGCTTTTGACAGTAATTTCTTCATGAGTCCACAGCTCGTGAAGCCTGCCAGTGGTCAGATCGGGTGCCTCCTCTTGCCCATTAAAGCACACAAACTGTGCCCACAAATCCCGCTCAATGGTATCTCTGTGCTCAGGGAGTGTGTTTGTGCATGTGTGAGTGTGACAAGTGAGGACGCAGGACTGAAGAGCAGTGGAGGGGGAGGCCTCGCCAATCGGGAGGCAGTCCCAGTTACCGCGCCAAAAGGTTTGGATGCTTTTCTATAGCTACTCCATCAGTTCAGGCACGAGTCCAAGCCATCAGCAGAACATATTCGGAAAACCATGCCCTGACATCCAGCCAAATCGTAAAAGGTGTTTATGTGCATCTCAGCCCACGGGAGTAGAAATCACACATGACAAGGGTTAAGCATTGTGTTGGGCGGAGGTTGGGGCTTCAGCAGCGGTCGAGGAGCTAGAGTTGGCTAGAGGTTTAGATGGAGGTTGATGAGTTTGCTGGACAAGGAGAGCAGCAGTAAGGTGTAGCTTCTGCACTGCTACACCTGTAACCAGCACAGCCACAGGAACAGATTGCATTGCCGTTTGGGAAAAGCAAATGTTATTCTGGGCACGGTACTAACATCACCTTCGAGGGGATTTATGTCGAAGGGACACTGGTGGAAATTAGGAACATTGCAAAGAGGTGGAGCTATATTGTGAGTTTATAATTTGAAGACTTTGTAATAGCAAGCAAATAAAGAACACCAAATGATTTTAGACACATAGAAAGGCTTGGTTAGCAGTATACTTATGAAGTGGGATAAAAACGTAAACATCCTTGCAGCATAGCACTTGCTTCAGATTTAACTTCCCTTTGCTGTGGATGGAGAAAGGGCTTAAGAAGGCCATAGGTTATCCATCTCTAATCCATCATTATAGAGCAAGCAGTCATAATCTCTCTTGTGTGTTCCCCTGGGGTGTTAAAACCAGACCATTGGGCTGGATTATATATATGAGAAAGGAGACCGATGTGTTAATCATAAATTAGAGGCTATGCCTGAGTGAACAGGTCAGTCTGAGGTCAGTCGCTCAGCCCTATAGGGGACTTTCTGTGTGAAAAGCCACGGCTTACCACTTCGTAGCCCCAACGTAATCAGGCACGAACAATGTACAGTAGTATAATGTGTCAAGGCTGCCCTGAGCCGAACGTCATTCTTTAAGAAAGAATCCGTTCAAACTTCACTGACTGTTAAAGTATACATTTACTTCATACATGTAAGTATACCTTATGCAAATACACATGTTCACATACACGCACTGGCTCATATAACGCCCTTTTAATAGGCACTCGTACTACGCACAGCCAAGATTGGTCCATTTATCTGTCTTCAGTCTATGAGGGAAATCTGTGACGAGAACAGACATAAGTACCATCCATTTTTTCCAATTCTTAAATGTGGCCTGAAGGGAATTGGCAAGCTGTCTGAAAATGGGATGATACACGACCTTTGCTATGTATGACTAATACTTGGCTCATAAAGACTGTGTCAACAAGGTGTTTTATTGAAGACAGCAAGAAAACACTAAATGGCAAAGACATTACAAGATTTATATAAGGAGAAGTAAAACATGAAAGACTAATTGGATTGGAGAGAAACAAAGGAATTTGCTGACCCAATTAACTTTTGACACATTAAGACCGGCAGAACCACAGAGAACCAAATGTATAAAAGAGGTCTTTATTTCTAATAAACATGGATACATGTGAACATGTAGGACGTTTTTTATGCTGCATGTTTAAAACATTCTTGCAAACTGCTGTACAAAGCACAAGAAGAAATGATATAGGTCAGTACATGAGAGATGGCATGGTCTAAGTTATTGTAGCAAACTATCCATATATCCGCTTTACCATCATCAACGTGAGGAGAAAAGTACAGTGGGGGAAGGGGCACAAAAGCAACATCGAACATGAAAACATGACAACTTTGAAAAGTATACTTTTTAGACACACAAAGGACACATACATTGTATGTGTTAAATATTTTTTGTTTGTCAGGACATAAAAAGCTAACTACATCATTCACAGATTCAGCAGTCTGTTTAAATACCTTATTTCTACAAAGTGAATTTACATTTTTTTTTTTAAAGTACAAAGTGCAAATACTATGGTTTCCGTTATTGCCGATTGTTGAGGGCAGATTCTCCATGCGGGAGGGGAAATCTCAGATGCTGGCTTAGCCTTGCTTCTTTGAGGGATTCTGGGGAGAGCAAATTTAAATGACATCAGTTTGACACATGCCCTTGATACTGTGCAAGTTTTTTTTAGTGACTTTATATTCACAGTATACAAACAGAGATAACACAATATTACAGTCAGACTGTAGATGTGCCTCCAGTTTAGCAGCCATTTCATCCACTAGTATGGGAGGAGTGGTTTACTTACTAGTTTACTGGAAGATAAACCCTCTCCTGGTTTGGCCCCTGTGAAACAAAAAGTGATAGAAACCTCAACAACCATAATATGTGAAATACAGCAGGTCAGTTGAAGCGCCTCCCGAAATCCTTAGCAATTTTTGAAACAATTGGTCCTTGATTTCAAACATATGTAAACAAGAGCAGGCTTCCTGTTTCAATTTCCCGACCAATTTTGCCAGCTGAAGTGACAACTATTGGTATTAGCTGTAGTTAGATACCCTAATCATGGTTAGCTCCATCAGTTGGTTAATAACTACCCCTGGACTTTTCAGAGTTTCTGGCAATGATGCAAGAATGACTGAATTTTTGGTTTTGAAAGGTGATACACTGCACGGCAAATTGTTAAAAATCATGTAGCTCTGATTCTAATTCACCCTCTGACTGCCTTGATCATTTTATTTTATCCATCAATATGCAAGTTAGTTTGGTGCAGGAGAACACATCGTGTTGTGTTGTTCAGCTCACCCTCTTCTTTGATCACCCCGAGGCAACCCATCAGCTCCTGCAGAGACAGGGCCTTGTCGTTGCTGATGTCGCAGTACTCCACAAACTTCTTCACACACTTCTTTGGCTTGGATTTCTTGCGCAGGAAGCGTTTGAAAGGCTTGATCTCCTTCTTTCCAATGTCCCCACTGGAGTTTTTGTCCAGCTGACTGAAATACCAGTGGACCACCCTCTCCTCCAGGGTGTGGCTGGGGTCAGGCTCAGCCATCCTAAATGACAGATATCAGTTCATGAGCTAATAATCGCCCTTCCATCACTTCATCCAACTGTTTAAATATACAATGTCACTGCTGTGCCTTTTTTTAGGGGAATGACTGAACCCACTGATGTTTATCAATAAGCGTAAGATGAGTAAATTCACTTCCGAATGTCATACCTTCCGGCGGATGCCGGATCTGTGACGGCGTGCACCATGTCTGTCGACAGCGCGTCAAGAACACTTGTCAGGAACTCGGTTTTCTTTGCCCCAGGACAGCCTGGAAAATAAACCACAAATACCTGAATGAGTGTGTGTGAGCATGTATTATGGTTCATATGGAAGTAGGTGTACGTATATATGTGTCAGCGAACACAGAAAAATGATCCCCCAGTCAACAGCATTAAAACAATGTGGAATGCTGCCGTCATAGGTGGCCTAATAAATGTCATGTTGCAGGCTGCGTAGTTTTAAAGTGAACAGCACATAAAGACGGCAGAGGAAGAAAATAAACCCAAACGTTACTCTCGCAGTTGTCTTTTACTCAGTCTCATAAAGTGTCAGACCTCCCCTCAACTGGAGGAGGAAGAGGGGACCTGCCATTCACGCTGGAGGCCCCTGAGTGGTTTTGACAGCTGGAGCACAGAAGACATTACTGAACATTGTATGTGTGGACAAGAGGCTCCATACAATACCTGAGACTCACCTGAGACATCAAGGGGACCAAATACAGTCCTGACAGACACACTGCTACTTAGGATTTCACAGGGATGTCTGATTTAAAAAGGTATGCATCCAGAGGCACAACTCAACACTTTAACTTCAGTGCGTGATGGAATTTCTATTTGAAATGTCAACCAGAGAAGATGCTTATTTAATTGGACAATAAACCTATCAAAAAGGTAAAATGTATTATTAACTACCCAACTAAAACCAACAGAGAAGCATTATTACATGGAGAATGACGGGAGAAGAATTAAAATGGAGGGACAACTGGGGTGGAATGACCCTAATGATAGTAATTGTCTGTTTGGCCATATAGTTTTAAGAGTGAGGAGGACAGAGTGGCTCTGGAAGAGCTGAAGGCTACGCAGGCCTGAGAGATTCCTGGATTCCTCTCCAGACTCTTCTCTGCTTTCTCACAGTCCGGCTTCCCTCTTGCTATTCTGCCTGTGGAGAGGAAGAAATTCTCCACAGTGTGCTACACTTTTTATGACCCAGGCCTGCGGGGCCAGATTCTCCTGTGTTGGAGATAATAGCATGCTTTGCTCCTCTCTAACAGGTGGCGACCAGCATCGGCGTAAACATCCAGCACCCAGCCTCCACTCCACCTTTCCCAAGTGGTGCAGGTCTCCAGCAGCCTGCACCGGGCCAGAGGTTGAAACATTCACATGTCCAAACGCTTCCACAGCATCCTTTACATGCTGAACAGCACTCAACTTTTAGTAGGCCTTCCCTGGCCCAGTAAAATATCTGACCCACCTGTTAATGGCCAAACTGGTGCCTTGTGGAGCCTCTTGTGGTAATTTAGTCTAGACAGCCATACAATTGCACCCTCTGAAGGCAAAGCGTTTTTATCTGGCTCCTGGCTGAAGGGAGATTTGTGGGATGCAGTTGGACTTGTTTGAGGTTTAGTGTTTTTCATGGAGAGCACACGTCCTCTTCGTAATGCTGCAGGAATCTGAGCATGTCTGTCGTTCATTCAAATGGGAAGCCATCAGGTAAGGCTCCAGTCCCTTCCTCTTGGCAGCAGAGGTTTTCCTGGGTGGGGTGGGACAGATCAGCTTCTGTCTGTCTGGACAGCATTTAGCTGAGGGGCCGGACACAAATGTTCCTGCTGTCATTCAAAGGAAATTGAGTCTGGCCATTTTCCGTTCAGTTCGTGGCTGCAGCAGTAAATGACTGCTGTCTTATTCCTTAATGATCATAATCATGTAATGCCCAGTTTGACAGATGCAGGATGGAATCAAGTTGAGAAAATTCTCAAATTAATAAATTTTTTTTCTTATTGAAAAGCTAAGATCTGCACCACTATTCATACAACTCTATATATCTGCTGCCTGTAAAAAGTTGGCCAGTAAGTGCATGTTTGCATGTGTGTGCCCGTATGCTACTGTCAATAAGACGCTGTGTTTTTCTATGGAGCCACATGGGGCAGAGCCCTGTCAGCACTCACAGCCGCAGCTCCCAATGGCTGCCCCAATGCTATCCCATGATACCGCTCTGGGGAGGAAGCTTGCCAAAATACTTCGCTTTCCTCTCTTGCGCCTTTCAGGGCAAAGTTCTCCTTTCTCGCATCTCGCCCCATAAACCTCTCAACACCAGCGCTTCAACAGCAAATGGGCTGCAGCAACGTGAAGGCAACATTTATAATTATCGCTGGTTCATACAGTAACACCGTTTACAGCCGTTGACGCAACTGCTCATAAAGAAAACAAGATGCTGTGTTTTTTTTTGCCTGTGTGTATTGTATAATGGGAGACCTGGCTGATACGGTGCAGTTTTTTTTTTGACACATATAGAATGAAATCTGTGTACTCCTGTGAGTGTCTGTGTTAGGCGATTGCATGGCTGAATACGTATATTGTTTTCTGTCCTACCACTATGTGTTAAGGAGGTGTTTGGGTGGGGTTGAGGTCTTTCTCATGGGATGGTTGTGGCCGTTTTCCACCCTATCGCCACTTCACACCTTCCGCAGTTACACGCTGTTATTATTCCTGCTCAATATCTTAGCAATAATGTACCACCAGTGCCGCTGGCAAAGATGAGTAACATTTGTTGGTCTCAGGAGCATTCATCTGTTACTGTCTATCCCACTGTTTAATACACACTGTACACAGAGTACTCGATGGCGGAGCAGAGACAGAGCGCTGCTCTGCCGCTAAATGCAGCACCTGCGAGCAGAGAGCACAGCTCTGGCCCGGCACACTGTTACATAAACAGTTGTGGATGGGATGGGAACAGTGGTAGCTCTGTTCATTTGCTGGAGGATTATTAACATGTTTACCAAACCACCAAAAAACAGAAACTTTGCCAAGCACCTTTCAGCATTAAACTGTGATTTGGTTGTACGCAGCACCTGACAACTATAACTCTACTTTGCCTATCGTTGGTTTTATGAGAGGGACAAGTCATGCAATTACTAATAAAAATTCACTAGTATTTATAAATGTGATAAAAACAAATGTGAATGTCCTCCATCTACTGCACTGCAACTGTCTATGGTAAGTAGAATAGGTGAAGGTTAAAACTGGAAGCAGCTTCAGCAAAATGAAGGACATCTCTAACAGTTTGGGAAACACTTTTAACTTTTGTTCATGTTAAAATAAACACTTTAGATAACGGCAATCAGCTAAACCTGTTCAAAATTGGTTTAATCACTCATGTTTTTGGATTCAATTGTAAAAGTGCTTATGATTCTGTATCTCTGCAATTAGGTCAGTAAGTGGAATGATGGATATAAAACAAGACCAAAAAGTTGTAATAAAAAAAGCTATTTCCCTTAAAGAGTGCTAAAACTTTAAACATCTCGATACATATTCAAGATTTATTAACATATCAATATATCTCCTAGTTCTAGAATAACCAGATTTATTGGTTCATTTTGGAAAACTGGATTCCAGACAGCCTTCCCTGTAAGACCCATAGCATCACCAACAAGTCCTTCAAATTAAACATCCAACCACCCCAACCCAACCTCCTCTTTCGTCACTTGAATGTAAACATGTTTTTTGGGCATAATCATTTTAGCATCTTTAGCTCTATCCATTAGTAAATACCACTCAAATATATCACAATTTAAACTCTGGAGTTTGAAAGTGTCAAAATTCGGATCAGCAAATATTTACCCAAGACAGCAAACACAAGCTCACCTGTACCTAAGCCCACCCCATGACCACAACCCCCGAACTCCTTCTCCCACTCTCAATTGAATTATCTACGCTGTTGTCAGTCTTTCTATCACTATCTCTGGCATCCTATTATCCACTATCTCTACCTCTCCCGCCTGCTGTTTCTCCTCCATGCTATCATCCCACTATCCTCCATCTCCCATGTCAGCTGAAGATTAATCCTCAACCCGATCTGTCTCTGTCTCCTTGCTTATTGATCATCGAGGGGCTGTTTCTGGCAATCCTCAACTCTTTATCAAGCATTTCCTTGACCAACAGTGCTAATGATGTCAACAAACACACACACACATACACACGCACACACACGCACACGCGCACACACACACACACACACACACACACGCCGGCACTGTTATCACAACCTTAGAAGCACGGCAACAGTTGCAGGCTGACTGCTGAAGAACTTCACCATGTGGTCTGAACAAAGAGGAAAAACAAGACTTCATGAGTTCAGTCTTTAGAGACCTACCTTGGAGATGTCTGCTTCTATAATGGTCCTTGGGTTTAGTTGGGTGGGCCCTGGCATTGCCGTCACACTTTGGCTGTTCATACCTGTGACAAAGAATACACAACATGAGAAAAAGCCAATTAATTCAAGGTGAAATGGATAAAAGGGATTGTTGATTACAGTAAAACTTTCCCCATTGTAAAATCAGAGAGGAATCCCATGTTTTCCAATTACCTGTGTACAGTTAAATCTCAGGGATTCAAATAATTGTTTTGTGGCAAACTAGAGGCTCTGAATCACATTCAGAAAGACGGGAAGGATTTGGGGCTGGTATGAGGACACGGGGGGGAGGGAGAGTGAGAAAGAGAGATAGAGGGAGAGAGGCAGACAGGGAGCGTGGGACACAAGGAAGCTTTCACGGCCTCCCTTGGCGAACCGGCAGAGCCCCGATTGCTGCTGCGCAACTGGGCCAAAAGCTGATCTGGGACAAGGAGAGAGAAGGGGGGAAATCCACGCTTCCATATGTGTACTAATGTGCTGTCTGGCACTCTGCCTGAAGCCTTGTTAATCTGATCCCCAGCCTAGCTGCTCAATAAGAGTGTACCAGTGCCCCACTCTGCCAGTCTGACTGACCCCTGACCTGCCGCTCAGCAGACTTACTCTGCGTCATCCTCAATCGAGATGTATATCTGTCTGCTTATGTGCATTTTTGAGTCTCAAATAGAGAAGTTACTTTCAGTTGCTTTATTTCTTAGAATTTCTTCTAAATAGAGACTCTTCTATAACGTTTGCATGATTGTTAGACTTGCATGAAAGATAATGCTCAATTGTTCTAAAACATTTTAACCAACACAGGGAATGAAGCAAGGCCACAGTTGGACAGCCTCTCTATCAATTGGCCATTCTGCTGTGTTAGGGTTGCTACTGATCACTTACCTGCTTTGTGTAACAACTGTCTGATGTGATTGCCACAAAGAACCGAACAATAAATTCCAAGAATTTGTGTAAATTAAGGTGAAAGTACCATAGGTGAGGTCTCTCCCACCTGGTGGAGGTCCCAGGTATGGGCCGTCCCGTGTCCACCAGCACACACCAGCAGTAACCGGTGGAGGGGTGGCATTGGACTGGCTTGTACAGTCCTCCTTGGGCACAGTCTGGTACAAATACGGCATCGTTCTTGTGCTGCCTCGCCTCCTCCTGGGCCGACTGCTGCTCCTGGTCACATGTTGAGGCTGGAAAGAGGGGTCAGAGGTTATACAGGAATCAGTGGAGGCGTGGATTGGTCACATAAACACATGCCGCCTACAAAGACTATTGCATTTACCTAGGTGGTCCAGGTTGTGTGACTTGGCAAATACACACCCCAGACACACGCACACAGACACACACACACCTACACACACACACACACACACACACACACACACACACACACACACACACACACACACACACACACACACACACACACACACTTGACGTTGAAGAAGAGAGTTTGTTTAAATTTAAGAATCACTCCTAATCAGATCTGGCACACATTTTGGATTTGTCTAACATCAAGTTGTTTGAATTAATTTCTATTTAAAAGCCAAAGGCATGCGCTGCTCTCTCATTACATAAGCATTGCAAAGACATCCCTGAAGAAGAGGAGGAGGTTGAAGCGCTGGAGAAGACAAAGGGGTGGAGGATGAGTGCTCAGAGACAGTGTGTGTAGACTGTTATATCAGCCCCCCGTGGCACTGTTTACGGACATTAACGGGCTAATGACTAAGTACAGCTCCCTATGCCCCAAGTTAAGTAAATATTTGGACACTCAACTGCCCTCTGTGGATGTGTGTGACAGAGAGAGAAACAGACAAGACAAAAGCAGAACAGTGGTCATTCGGGCGTTCGCCTTCACACGCTCACACACACACACACACACTGAAACACTACTGTAAAGAACCAGGGATCTATATGTTTAAAATTCCAGGGGAAAAATGCGATGCTTTGTGATTCTGTCTTTTATCTGTACGCACAGAGAATGGAGCGGCTTCGATGGGTGAGAGGGCTTTTGCAGAGTCTCAGCAGGATCTAATCAGACTTGTTTCTGTGCAGCAGCCTCCTTCTCTGTAATACAACTCTCCGACGGAGATTTGAGCATTCAACTACGGGATGAAAGTAGAGCTCTTCTGGCCATGAGGGCTTTCAGCACCAATCTCTCCCTCTCTTCGCTACTCGCCTTAAGGCTCGGAAGCTACTGCGGGATTATGGATATCCCTTTTCTTTGTTTATTTTCATTAGAGATCTTTACCCACACAAAAGAGACCAAATGAAATGCCTCCCCGCTTTCTCAACCGACTCTCTTCGCTCCAGTTCCTCCGTATGGGGCTCTCTTTGGTGGAGCGGGTGGGTTTTTTTTTTCACCCAAATACCCCAAAGAGCACATGGTAATCAAAACCATCAATGCTGCATTTCTCAGGCTTTTTTTATTGGCTGTAAATTATGATAATGGGATTCACACACAAATGCAAACAGGGTTCTCATCCCGAGGCGGGCCTCAGAGTAGTATTGTTTTATGCAGAAAGCAACATATTTCCCCAAAGAGACAACTGATCTTTACAATAAAATAAACATGCATGCGTGTAAGAGGAGACCAGAACGGACCAGCCTGAAGAATAGGAGATTCTGTGTTTGTGCCATGTGCTGATAATTACAGATACGTTGCAATGCGAAGAACCACAGAGAAGCATGTCCTCAAAGCAGCCTGACGCACTCCAACACCAAGACGTATTGGTTTCACAACCCACCATCTGTCCTTAAAAGACAGGAACAGCCTCAAACCATGATTGCTCACACAAGTAGGAAAAACACAGTACGTGCTTTTAGTTGAGGTTTGCAAACACCCGATCGCCGTCATTAAAGATGAAGCGGTTTGAAACTCACATGGTGCTCTGGTTCTATTGTTCTGTCGGCTGCGAACCTGCTCCGTCCACAGAGTGGGGTACTGGGAAATGATGTCTGAAAGAAATCACCAAGACAGTTTTATTAGCTTCAATCGAAAACACACTTGTATATCATCTGTGCCAAACCTGGTGGTTCCAAAACTCACAGACCATAAAATGCACATCAAGGTTATCGTAGCTCAAACTCCTGGAGAGGAGGTGCAAAGTTAATTGTATATGACAGCTGTGACCAGAAATATAGCAGCAAAAAGGTAAGCTATAACTATGAGTCTCCCACTGTCTTATCAAATGATCACATTAACGTAAAATCATGAAACAATATAAAAGGCCAATAAAAGTGCTCAAATACAACTACTGTCTGCTTCCCATTCACATAAATGGATTATCTTTATTGAACTCGAAATGAAGGAAGTCTTTTTCTCTGCCATTTGGAGTTTAAATGACATCACAATATAAAAACACTCCATTTAAAATGTCATGCACTGATGCAAATACTTAAAAGTATCAAAGGCAAAAGTAATAATTAGCAGATTTACCCCTTTCAGATGTTTATTTGTACTATTTCATTGAATTATTAGAAGCATGTTAATGTTGCAGCTGCTCCAACTGGAGCTGACATTAACTTCCTCATATGGGGTTGGGTAATTTCATGTATGTAAAGCAGCCACTAACTACAGCTGTCAGCTAATTTAGTCGAGTAAACAGTACATTATTTGCCTCCAAAATGTAGTTGAAAAGTAAATTAGATTACAAAGAATACCTAAAGTTAAGTGCAATACCTCAAAATGGTACTTATAGTACTAGAGTACATGTACTTCTGAAAGAAGAAACACCACATTCATCTTATTCTACAAATGAAAAGTGAAATTGCTGAAACCAACATTCAGGCGCTTCGTTGTGAGATCACTTGATCTGGTAGGACCAGCTTATAGAGGCTTAAGAGCAAAAACACAACTCATGGTGAAATTGCTCTTTTAGTTTTGCTTCATATTTTTGTCAAATACTGTACATCGGATCCATTTAGAAATGTTTCACCATCCCATTTTCCTTAATGACCTCTTTGAAGCATGATGCTGTAACTGTCTGGTGTGCAGGCTCCCTCTCCCTTTTAAGGATGTCACTCAAAAACGCTTTTTACTCACAGTCTAACGTATAAGAACTCACCTTCTTCCTCGCCAGCAGGCTGTGGGTCCACCACTAGGCCAGTCTCATCTGCATTTAGAATGGAGAATATTTGCAAGGAGACTACAATTACGAGAGTAAGCAAAAGAACACTTAACTACGTGAGATTTGCACATTGCCCGGCTAAAAATGGTGGAGGCAGAAGTGAGAGGTTAGGAGAATGAGAGAGAGGGAGAGAAAGACGGTGTGTGTGTGTGTGTGTGTGTGTGTGTGTGTGTGTGTGTGTGTGTGTGTGTGTGTGTTGAAAGCTGAAAGAGGTGTCTTACAGTAAGAGAGGAGGAAAACAGAAGTATAGTGGTCATTTATTCCCATGGTTTCACTTCATGCAACAAGGGAGATCATTATGCTATGGAGGACAGACTGAGGTCAGTTAAAATGAATGAGGAGAAGATGAGGACCAGTGGTCCTTGATGTTCTTCTCCATCCTTCCATTGCCTGCATTTGAGTCATGAGAGCTGCGTGAAGGTGGGAGAGACACAAGAGGTGAAGAAAGCAGTAGCCAAGTCTGAGACAAACCAGTTAACAGTGGGAGAATCAAGCTCAGTGTTTGTTTGATTTGCGGTAGGGGGGGAGACGGGGATGGAGTTCTTCAGTCGCTTTGGGTAAAACCACGGCTGTAGGTGTGGTTAACGTCAGTGTAGGTCACTCATTCTGCTCAAAGTAAAGCTCTGTTAATGCATGAGTCAGGGCATCTCTAATGGGTGGCTCCAAAAACAGGGATTTAGTTTAAACTTCTTTTCTTTAACAATAAATTCTCCATGGCAAAATCAGGATTTTACATTTAATGCACGTTTGTTATGCCAGCCATTCATCTTCTCAAGCATGCCCGCTGGATAAAAATACATACAGTCAGTGCGACTGACTAAGGCAGACATGTTATTACTCTGCTCACTTAACGGATGGAAATGCCATTTCAAAAAGTGTATTTATGATTGGGATTTACGATAAACCACTAATGACCAATCTTTACTTTGCGGCCATTTACATGACTGTAACACCTCTTTTAGCATCTGCCAGGAAACCCCCGTGCTATTTGTGGTCATATGGCATTAGTTTAACTGCTGTTTGTCAGTCATCAGCTGCATATGATTCCAGCATTTGAATGAATTTCTCAAGCACCAGAAATGGGTTTAGGGTAAAGCGTTTGGTGTTTAACATTACCAATATTCAGATAATAAAAGTGCAGAAATGGCTGCTTAGGTAGTGATGGGCTTCTGCTGAATCAAAATATTGATGCAATCACTGCTATTTTCAGTGCTGGCACACCACAAATCTACAGTTTATTCTGCTTTTCACCACCCTGTTTATCCGACCAGTTCAGATTGAACCACAACCACCCCTTCACCTCCTTCCCCTCTCTCACCATCCCTCCTCCTCTCTCAAATGTTGCATTCCCACTTGATCTATGTGTAATGAGTTGGCTCAGACAGACACTATACCCAAGACTGTTTACAGAGAGAGAGGCGCAGACGTAAATGTCACACTGACAGGAATAACCCATGTGACAAACACAAGTGGACGCTTATGCACTTTCTCTCTCTCTCACACACACACACACACACACACACACACACACACACACACACACACACACACGCACACTTATGCATGCCAACAAACACACACAGACAATCAAATAAGGAATCAACCCAAATTACACTTTTTCTGTGTGAGCCTTCAAATCACAACAGTTAAACAAATCATCTCTTACAAGATGAGAATAAGATATACAGTGTCTGGAGTGGAGCCGGAGGGGAACTTGATGGTTCTATATCTGGAAGAGGGTAGATGTTGATAAGAGACAGAGTGAAAGTAAGGTGGAAAATAAAGTGTGAACATTTCCTTGTATCTTATGACTCTGTTGCTGAAAAAGAACCAAGACCAAGCGAGATCAAGTAAGAGAAGGAGAATGATGAGTCAGTTTTCCTTCATTCTGCTCCCTGGCCGTTTGGCTGCCTGGTTAAGGACAGCAGGCGGTTATAGGAACTGTAGCTGCTGGTGGTGGGCATTAAAGCTCACCACAGCCTCTCTCCTTAGACTTGTTACTCGGTAACAGACTGCTGTTGTATCAGCCTTCAGGCTGCTCTCAAATTGACAAAATATTAGAAAGGCAAGCCTTAACAGGCGACCCACCCTGCACATCTCCAACACAGATGCAGGCAAACAGACAGACACAAATGAATACAAACTCGCATGTACATGCATGCTCAGATAGGTACACACATGGATAAACACAGACGCATGCACACACACATAAAGGAGCCAATGTGCCTCTGAGAATGATTTGTTTCTTGAATTAAAGTCTCACCTGCTTTACCTGGCTCTCTTGTAGTAGCTCTCTCTTGTTTTGAACCTGAAAAGCAACATGTTCAAATTAGTTGAAAATTCACGACCACAAACCATTTTATCCTGAATGATAAAAAAATGTATAAATCTTTAGCATACTCTTAGCATCATTTTGGCCTCATTCGCCACCAGACGTGAACAAGGGGTGAATTGCAACTCTTTTCTGACGTTATTCTTTTATTTAAAGTGGCTCCAATCACTTGCATGTTGATTGAGGTGTATTTCTACACTTCATATACACAACAATGATTAAGTAGCTGGCAGTTACAATACAACTGCTGCCGCTACTTCTGGATCTTTCTCACTGCTGGGACAGCAGCAACTTCCGAGGCAACCCCACGGAGACACACAGGGAGGACATGTGGCATTGGTTATTTGATTGTTTGGCAGACGCTTTCCTCCGAGAACACATTCCTTACAGTTTAACTTTGTTGCCCAACTCTGCAGTAGGGCTTTTCTACACGGCTTATTTACACACGCAGCCCAAAGCCTTGAGCAACGCTCAGTCCTCGGGTGGTACTCAAACCCCGTGGCCGTCAGTCCAGTCCCTGCCTACTTTCCCAAAGGAATGAATATTACACCCCCTACAAACAGAGAAAGTCATGCTTTGCTGTGTTGAATTCGATTCATCATCATTGCTTCACAAAGTTACAGAAACCGCATTCCTGTACAAATTCTATTTTCTTTTTTGTATGTCATACATCGGGCTTATTACAAAACGACATGCCTGTTCTGGTACACTGAACTGCAAATACAGTATGCGTAACTGTATATGTCACCCTTAGCTGCCCTTTTATAAGACAGGTTGATGGGGTTTTACCCACCTTGGCATCGAGGTTTTTTATTGGCCACTGCTGAGCCGCTGATGGGTCGACCATTTGGGGTGACACACCAACAGTATCCAGTGTAGCTGTGGCACTGAACCTGTAATCAAAGCAGCATGTAAACACAAAGCCAGCACAAGCTAAAACAAACACAAATATGGCTTCTGTAAGAAGAAACTGTGAAGGAACAGTGTTAAAAACCCATTAATTAAATTCATGCAGCAGAAAAGAGCAATTCTTCAAAGCGTAAGATTTACTCCTTTCTACTGGGGGCCTCCCAAGCCCTCATATTCAAAACAAGTATTATTTATGTTGCGTTTTTTGTTACCTCGCTATATGTGCCATCAGGGTTGCATACAGGCACAAAGACCTGTGGGAAGAGCTTCTTAGCCTGCTGCTCTGTGTACTTCTTCTCTGCTACACATCTGGATGTATCTGAGGAGCACCACAAATCACGGGAATCACTACACATCACAGAGACCCATGATTGAACCCACAGCTCAACTATTTTCAACAAACGAAACCAACATGCTTAAAAGAAAAGTCAGCAAAAGATGTTGAATCTCACAGATGATGAAGAATGAAAGACAAATGCAGAGAAAGTGGAGAGACAGAGGGGAAACAATTCAAAACATTTCGGAAGTGACAGATACTTGTGTGGCTGGGAATAGAACCAACACCCCCGGTCTTATTAAGAGCAAGCCTGCACAGTGCCTGGTGGTAAAGCCATTACCGAGCGAGGCAGCTCGTGCTGCTCCTGTAGAACATTCCAGTCACCAAAGAAAAGGGCTGATGCACAGGGAAAACCTGACCCTTCCTTAATGTCTCAGAGTCTGTCTAACTCTCCTCTAAAACCTCGATCGTCTCCTCAGTTCAGCCCAAGCTGTCTAACTATTTGTCGATATATAAAATGTGGGTCAGCAACTTTTCACCTACGTGCACCACAAGTCTTTTCACATCTCTCTGTCGGAGGCATGGCTCATCCTGTCATTCCACCGCTGCTTCATCTCACCTGGCCAACAGCACCAGCTGTGCAAACTCTCAGGAAATGTTGGGCAGCGATGGGTTTGATGGTAATTTGGAGCGACATGTTAGCTGCCGTGCAGTGCCCGACTGCCTGGCAGGTTCAAATCACATTAAAGTAATGACTCATGCTAAGTTTAAAAACGTTTACCAGATTGGTCAGGAGGCTGCATGTCGCTGGCATGGCTTACAGTAGCTTGTCCATTAGACACATGCAGGGAAATGTGCAATGGTTTCTCTCAGTCTAGTGTGTGTGTGTGTGTGTGTGTGTGTGTGTGTGTGTGTGTGTGTGTGTATCTCTGTCTGGTGAGGAGAGGGGGCAAGACGCTGGATGTTCTGGATGGAGGAAAGCAGCAAGTGAGGAGCTCTAAAATTAGCTCCAGTGGAAAAACCCCAAACCATCATCCTTCTCCAGGGGGCTCCGACCAAAAAGCTTACTGGAAAAAATGACAGGACACTTGAATCATCTGAGCACAGAGATAGAAAACAAATGTGGTGCCAGTCTCACCATCCTGAAACACAATCCCATCTCTGTGCTTTTAGGCCAGAGCGGCCCTCTGGTTTATTTCGGCTGCTGACTCGGCTGCTGCTGCTGCTGCTGTGTCTTTCTAACCGGCCGTCCAGAAGCAGAGGGGGGTCCGAACTCTCATAGACCCGATGTTATTGACGTATACAATACGACTTTCATGGACTCTTGTCCCTTTCAGCTTCCTAGCTGGAATCCTCTATTCTGTGTCACGGCGCTGTCTGCCACATCCAGATGTCCGCTTAGAGACGTTGCCATAGAGAATCAGAACGGGCATAAGATCGTGGAATGCTTTTCCATCATACAAGACTTCTTTTTAAGCAAACCCTTTCGCTCACACTCCCTGCATTGGTGATCTAATATTGTAATGTGTAAGAATGGGGCATTGTCCCCGGTCTGTAGAGCCATGAACTAGCAGTATAGAGTTAGTAGGTTGGGCGGGGTGAGAGGGTTCGGGACTGCAGCATTGGGGTGTATGGGTGCTTTACTTCCAATGACGACTAACAATGAGGGAGTCTGTGAGCCGCCTGACCTCATTGGCTCTCCTTCCCCTTTTGCTTTTCATCTCGGTCACATACATACAGCTTTACATCTAGTATGATGAAAATGAGACCATTAATTCTTGTCAAGAACTTCATTGAAAAGCCCTCGCCTCTGCATAATAATTTGATTTCAGAGAGCTGAAGCCATTTCTTATCACTGAGGAAGTTGTTGGTCCAATGATGCTGTATTTCTGTTGTAACAAAGCATGAGTAAATAAACAAAACTAATTTCCACTTAAAACTAATTAATTTAGTATTTTTGACAAATTAACGTACATTTCCTTTAAAGTGGTGTGAAATTTGGAAACCAGTCACTCTGAAACTGAACCACCCCCACCCACTCACAATGTGTCAACCCCACTCGGCCTCCCAGCACTCAAAGAATCAATTATGCTGAAATGAATTTAACCCTCGAGATTCTACTGTGACCCCCCTCTGTGCATTCGAGAGCACCAGGCGGCGCTGAAGCGTGACTCATGACCTGACCTTTGCATGGCCCTCGAATGACCTCCAGCTGGGGGTCGCGGCACTTGGCTCGGAGGAACTCGCAGCGAGATGTGAAGGTCCTGCCGTCGGAGGCGCACAGGGGCTTGCGAGGAGCTCCGCTGCATTCCATGTTGCACTCCTTATCCTGATCCACCCGCAGGAACTACAAAAGTGAGAAAGCAGGAGATAAAGCAGAGAAAACATTCGCAAAATTAGAGATATTTTGGGGAATCAATAACTCTGCACCATAACATTTTATTCTCCACAACAACAGGTGTAATTCTGGAGGGATTGGTGAAGAAAAAGGTTTGGAGTGTGTGTTGGAGCAAATGTAATTATAAAAACAAGCTACTACACCAACAAGTCAGTGGCAGAACAGGTATCCATTATCAAAGCCATACAAATTGTTCATTCTGTTTCAAAATGTTAACCAGGAGGCTCGTAAGCAAAATGCTTCCACGAATAGACTGGAAAGCACTGATAAACCGTAGAACACACAAGGATGAGTCAGTGTCACTACAAGCCTGTCAGGGTGCAGCCATGCTTTGTCTTTGTCTACAAGGCTGGAGAAGACTTGACTGACACTTCCTCTGTGCCAACACCTGCACGGGTATTCACCTGGAATCGCTCCTGAGGATGTTTTACTCAGCCATGAAAAGAGAAACAAAGACAGAGACTCCTGGCTGAACGCATCGGATCACCTGTGTCAATGCCACCATTGTATCGGTCACCGTGTGTGTGAAACCCCCTCGCCAGGCCACACAATGGGAAGGCGGCGGTGGTGAGGGGGGGTGGAATCAAGCTGTGACTGCTACAATGAATGAAAAGACAAGTGAATGATAGAGTGGCTGAATAAACTAGATGTCAGGGAGCTTTGTGCTGCTACAGTGTGAGTGTTGGGTTTTCATAAAGTTCTCGTGATTCATTCAGTTCGGTGGAATAATGACCTGGGT
This sequence comes from Leptoclinus maculatus, assembly GCA_032191485.1. Lineage (NCBI taxonomy): Eukaryota > Metazoa > Chordata > Actinopteri > Perciformes > Stichaeidae > Leptoclinus > Leptoclinus maculatus. The sequence continues at coordinate 131,643 of JAVDOI010000174.1, forward strand.
TGAGTGGAAAAAAACAAACTCCACATCCATGCCTATGCAGGTGCAGTTTTCACTCAGTCATATCCAAAGATAAATACCTTCCTGAAATCGTTTTGTCTTCTCTTATAATGAAAGTATTTGCACATATGAAACGCTGTCATTTTTCTTTCAGTTTTTCTTTACTCGTTATTGTTCAGTTTTCAGTGGATGCACGAATCTCCAAAATCTGTCTGAATGCCCTCTCTGTCAACTATTGACGGCAGACACACAGACGGACAAACTTTCCCTCTTTCTAAAACACTAACACACACACACACTTGTCAATCAGTGGCACAAAGCAGAGAATCTAAGCCCTCAATTAAAGGTAAGCCATACAAATCTGTTACCAGTTATCAAAAGAAAGGGCATGGCAATATAAAGAGCAAGGAGAAAAAAAACCACACATCCACAAAGAGGGCGGGACCGATCACCAATAAAAAGAGAATTTGTTGTGTCTGACATCTTACAAATGATGTGAGAGATGAGGTTTGGTGGCAGCCCCCTGCATTCAGACGAGAAGGGCTGCGGGGCTGCATGCACCTGGAAGAGGGCTGGCAGGGAAGGCAGCGTCGCCCTGGGCCGGGGGGGGGGGGAGATACAGCCCACTCTGTCAACCCTACTCATAAATCTTCCCGGGGGGGGGGGGGGGGGGGGGGATCAGAGAGGAGAGGCCCGTTCAAACACATCGGAAGAAGAGCCGCGAGGGAGGGAAGATGAGTCTTTTGGATTGAATTAAATTTAAAAGGAAGAAATGTATAAGCTCTTTCTTCCCAGGCTTTTAAAAACATGACGTGTTGTCATGAGAAGAACTAAAAACGTATCGCGACACTGCAGAGCTGTTTGCTTTACAAGAACAGCCGGTGTCCAAGTCTCAACACTCATCCTTCATCTTTCTAGACAGAAATCCCTCTTCCTCCATGGGGAATTACAGAATATGCATAGTGAGTGCTGTTTTCCACTGGTTACAGGGAACTAATGAAGTATTGTATTTATTTTGGGCAAAGCAAGACTTACAGTGTCGTCTACAACAGTGAACTAAATATTTGTATTGGGTCCCTTTGGGTGTTTAGAATTCCCCAAAAGGTCCCAAGATAAGTCTGGGGGGGTCACAAGCCAAAAAGGTTGGGACAGCTATGCCGTTTTGACAAAATTAGGAGGAGTTCTCCATTTTAAGTTTGCTCTTTTCATTTTTTTTTATTAATTCCTGAAGAAACTGCCACTTCATATCACTGACTTATAGAGGGCACCTGTTACTTGATGGGATATTGGGAAGAATTACTGTTATACTTTGTTATGAATTGTTAATATATAATATTTACAGAACAATACTTGAGAGGGATACTCTAGTTCTCTCTCTACAGCTACTTATTTCATTGCCCATTTATGAAGTGGGGGTCTAACATCTCCCTGCCCCTCTTTGTTACTGTCCCCGAGTTTCTTGATTGTTTGCGTCATTGCATCTAACTGACCGTCTCCTGTCGGTACTCTCCCTCCTTCTCCCTTTGTCCTCCCACACCAGTTAGGACATCCCTCTGCAGCGATGACCTCCTCTCACCTTCTACTCTGTCGCTCACAGCTCACCCCTTCGCATAAAGTCCAGCAGGTATGACAGACTGTTCCGAGGATGCTTTTTGCAACCTTCCAAAGCCTGTAACTGCTCTGATAAGTGTCTGAGTGCGTCCAGCCATGCTTGGTGGTGGACCGCCAGCCTTGCCACAGCTCATGCTGGCCAGCCCAGTGCTCACACTACACCAGCATTATAAGCATCGGCCCCTGCAAGCCAGCAGACTGACAACCCAAACCGAGTCTTTCAGCAGCCCAGCATCCTGCTAGATGTCCACTATACAGCAGAGCGCCAAGTGCCTGCATAGTTTTCGATAGAGCTCCAAGAGCACAGTGTGGAAAAACACAGTTAGCCATGAAATCAGCCACCCATGAAATCAGCCACCCAGATTCACTATCAGACAACCAAGTGTTTATTTCAAAGTCACAGTTGGCCACACTGAAGGAGGAGAACAAATAAGATGTGAAAGCCATTGAGAGGAGGAAGCGCTAGACTGATGGTGTGTTGAGGACCTCCTCCTCCTCCTGTGTCCTCCTAATGGTAGTTAGCTGTCTGCTGCAGATCTCTGTGTGTTTGGCCTGTGGTGATGGATGGGCAAGGCCGAGGCAGAGCCCTGACATTCCCCTGATGTCTCATTCCAGGCTCTTCAAGCCGGCACCGTCATCCTGCTCAGCAATGCGGTGGAGTGTGATGGATGGCCTCCACCTCAGCTACATGCAGCAGAAGCTTCCACCCCAATTTATCATAAAAGAACAGAGCACATATTGTGACTCAAATTAATTCATTGCTCAAGTCCTTTTCTTGTATACTTCCAAGCAGCTGGCTCACACTATCTGTTTTTCGTTCTCTTTATTTTGCTCTTTCCTTTCAGGATTTCTTTTTTTCTTTGCATGATCTCTCTTGGAAGATGCTTTCTGCATCTGCTCAAATAATACAAGAGGTTGGCAAAAGAACAAGAGGCAGGCGAGAGAGGGCGAGACTGGCGCAGTGTAAGAGAAACTTCTTCTTCTTTTTTTTTTCAAGACCAACCAGCATACAAATCAAATCCAATTACCTCCCCCTGGCTCTGCAGCATTGTGGGATTGAATGGAGTAGGCAGGAGGCAAGCCTCCAGCAGAGAGCACATTGTAGGCTGATAAGGGCCTTCTGGGCTGGGAGGCCCCCATTTCCAGCGCCCCAAGAGGCCCCTCACACCACGGCCCCGCGGGGTCAATGGGGGCCCCAGCTGAGAGCCGTGGCAAACGTGTTAAATGGCTGGAGTTTCCTGCGTGGACGCTAAGATGCAAAGGGGATCATTAGTTTCCAGCATGGTGGAAAGGGAAGAAAGTGACAGCCTTTAACCAGGCTACTAACTCAATCAAAGGAAAAGGCATTTAATTGCTGTGAAAGATGTTAAAAAGAAAGAGAGGTGGTGTTAAAGGCCACTGATAGTCATGAGACAAAAGAAATCTCTCCGAGCAGGTGCACAATTTTATGAAGGCATAGGGGGCAAAGGAGCCCATATGTTATTCTAAAATTGCTTTCTCCAGGTTTGTAAAAGAGGCAGTCGACTTTCTTTGCTCCCTCATCTTTTCACACATGATATCATACTTCCATAAACCATGGAAAATGTCTGCCTCATGAATAACCTGGGCAAATATCCCATATTCAACTGCCTGTTCGACCTCAAATATGCACAAAATATCACATGGAGACATTTTCTTGAAACCAAAAATAACCTCTCCTGTGTCATTAATACAATAAGCCATGAGTCACCCACAAAGTCCTGTAAAAGGACAAGTGATCCATGTGCTATTCCAATAAAGAAGGTCTTATGAGACACATTGGGGGGGTTTGACACAGACACAGTTTCCACTGAAACATGTAATGAAATAGAGACGTTTGTCATTCTCACCGTCACATTCAGAGCACAGTGGATGCTGTGTCATCTCCAAACACACAGTTGCATCTGTGTAACCTTTACATCAACTGCTGGGTAAATTTACTACCCATGACATCTCAAAAAAAAGAAACCTTTAAGAAACTCATACTAAATGTGTGCATCAAGGTGAATAAGGGGGAGCATCTGCTCAGTACAACACTTCCTCCCACATTCCACGACTCCTTCGTGCCGTCAGGGAGAAAGGATCTCCGAACCTTCACCTGCCGGTTAACGACTCATGGCCATTTGTTTCCAATTGGATATTAAGGCATCCTCACCCGGACCATAAATAACGGCGCTGGGGGAGCAGCTGCCACATCAATCTCTAAATCAAGGGGTGACACTGTGCACATTCCGCTCTCTATTATTCCTCCTTCAGCGCTGTACCTGCACTTGATTGTGGACATGAAATCCCCCTCATCTGTCTTTAAAGATGTACCTTCTCCTGCAGTTTCAGGTCAAGGGACAGGATGCACCGCTGCTGCTGTAAACAAAGCCATGTGCTTTGGTGCAGTAGAGCTTGCAGAGTAGCCTCTACTGAGCCGCTGGCACAACAGGAGTGAACAGGACAGAGAGGCAGACAAGACGCTAGCAGACACGTAAAGGCAATAAAAGCAAACCATGGTGGTGCTGCTAACAGACCAGTGAACTCCTCACGGGCAAGCCAGCAGCTCTGCCATCTAAGACCCACTGTGAGGAGAGACACCCTGAAACACAGGGACATGGAGTTTACACAACTCATGGAGAATATAGAAGCTATTAAGTTTTAAAAATCAATCTTAAATTCAGCCTGAATTTCTGCCAGATATGAAAAATATTCAAAGAGTAAAAGCCTCTTCATTTGGAGAGAGGGTATCTAAAATACGTTGTGACAGTGAGTTAGGCCATAATGCTGTTAAAATTGATTTCAAATGCATCACTATGTTATTAATTGTTTTCAATATAAGTGTTTCTGATTATTAAATGAGAATATAACAAGAAAGACATGAAGGATACAGACTTTAAAAAGATCTGTTTCAGAACTACATGACAGACGTAAAATAATGGATTTGCTAGACTGTGTCCATTTTACTTCAATTGAAGCACCTTATCCTTCACTTTAAACCGTTCTTTTTTAAGGTGGATATGAATGAGACGTATTCTGGGAGTTTTAAATGGCTCTTCCTACCGTGAGAGCAGAGAACTTTTGAGCGCGTCCAGCGCACAGCAGACAGAGGAAGACCAGCAGCGGACAGACGCGCATCCTGACGCAGTGTGCAACAAACTCTCCAAATTACGCACGGTCCAAAATTCACTCTGCGTTGCCGGGATTTCACCAAAACACTTCTTTGGAAGAAGTCGAAGACGTTTCAAAATCCAAAGTAGTCCTAGAGAAAAAAAATGTCAGTGTTGGGGAGACGGGGTCGTTGGTGTATTTCACTTCGCCTCCTTGGTTTCGTCTGCCAAACCGTTGGTGTAGACACTCTCCTTATTTCTGGCAGTGCGATGAACCCCCCCGTGTCCCTGACCTTTTCCCCTCCCTCGGTGTCTCCTCTCTCTTTTCCCTCTCTCCAATACGACTTCTTTCTCCACACTCCCTCCCTCCACACTTGATTTTGTCGACTAGATCCCTTATCGGATGCAGGCAGTTCTCTTGCCGGTAGGTAGGTAGGTTTAGAGGGAGTCCGTCTGCTGCTGGTAGCTGAGGCAAACAGGTATTCTTTTCAAAAGGTTTTCACCCTTTTTCTTTTCCTTCTCCTTTAAAGCCACAACAAGGAATCCGGTATTCTCGGAGGACCTTGAGATGATATTCGGTTGGCAAAGAAAGGAGGGGATTAGACAGGCTACTGTCTGCTGGGAGGGTCAGCAAGAACAAGAAACACAGTCTGCTCATAAACTCTCATCCTGCAGGACTCCCCCTACACACGCGCGCACACACGCGCACACGAACTTCAAGATACAATTTGGACAACAAAATCCTCTCTTAGTTTATAATAACATTCTCAAAACAAAGTTACACAAAGTTCTTGAAGACAACACAATGTGGTAGCATAACTATTTAGCTATATACCCATTTGATTGGTTTAAATTACATATTGTACTGAAAGTATGCCAAACTTATCTGAGTTAATATTAAATGGGTGGGTTATAATCAGCATTAAGGCCTGATTTGGAAGGACATGACCGTTTATTCTTGATGCTCTTCTCGACTTAACTTTTGTCAAGTTCGTGGCCATCTGAGCCTTCTTGATTATGGAGAAAGCGGCATGTGTGACTATAGCGCTGCCTAGCGGTGTTCACCAGTAGGTACAAGCTCTCACCATATTTGACCCAATATCATCCGTCACATCACCCATTTTCACTTTTACTTTATATTCTGCAAGCGGCACTTTATCACGTTGAATACTGAATTGCATTGCGATCATTTCTGGATAATTTCTGGAACAAGCTGGAACGGAGCCCAATGGATGATATTAGTTGCAACTACTATGACAAGTCAAATGTCCTGTCTCGCCAAGCAACCACATCAAGCAATACAAAAAGATATAACCTTGCTTATCTTGCAATGTAGTTCTTTTGTGGCAGTTTGGAGGAAATGTAACTTGAATTCCTTATTTGCACAGCAGAAATGAACACGAAATGTTCATGAAAATAAATGCAATGTTCTCGATAGTGTCCCCCATCATTGTTACCGGTTGAATGAAAAAAAATTAAAAAGCATTCGGGTCCCAAACTAGCAAAAAACAGTGGTGGGCCATCAGGGCCAGCTAAGCCTTCTCTGCTGGCCTAAACAGAATCACAAAGTTATAGCTATTTTATAATTTAAAAATAATTTTAAAATATTAATTTTAAAAATATTTATAACAATATCGTCCCCATTCACTTAAACGGCACATGGAAGCACTTTTGAGTCTGCAGGCCTGGGGCCTCTCTTCGACCAAGAGACACAGAGGTGAAATCTGATTGGATAAAAGCTCTACTTAAAACAAGCTGCACTGGAAGCAGAGCAACTGAGGAAGACAGTAGCTGTGCAATGAGAAAATAAGATAATGGGAAAAATATTTTTATAAATTATAATACATGAAAAAAAAAATATATATATATATATATATTTTTTGTCATTCTTTTTAGGCCAGCAGAGAAAGCTTTGCAGGCCCTGACCGCCCGCCACTGTGAGCCAGCTCCTAATAATCTCATTATGACGCGCAAGCTACGGTTATTTGTTTCTAGGGGGGGGGGGGGGGGGGTCTGTTTTAATAAAAACTAACATGTAGCACATTTTTATAAAGTACAAAAAAAGTCACAAAAAACTGTTCATCATTAAAAATACAGTCGTGACCTGAAGTCAGGGGTGTTAAGCTAACAGGTGTTTTTTTATTTTTACATAACTACATTAACCTCTTAGAGCTTTAACTAAAACATTAAATCAAAAATCTTGATCAGTTTCAGAGTGTCACACAGTTACTGTATATAAAATCTACATTTCTCATTCACAGATTGCTCATAGCACATTATGGGGTAATGGTAATGATGACAATGGAATGGCGATACAAGAGATTGAGATATAAACCCAGTGTGCTAAATAATGGAACTGGGACAAGATTTAACATAAGAACAGGGACAGAGTCTGCAATAAACTTTACTTTAGTATCTAATTCATTGGCAGGTGTTAGCTCCTGGGAGGTAATAAGAGGCACAGAGTTTCGGCAAGGATCTTATTTGTTATATCATGTTAAGCAATCTAAGTGAATCTTCTGGATATATTACTGTAACATGGAGGTAGAGCGATAGCAACTGTCACAAAACCTACCCCAAAGCACGTCTGAAGTGTCGTGCAACAGCCCCTGATTTTCTGCATGTGAAACCCCGTCGGTAACAACCTGTTACAACCACTTCAGAGAATTCTTATTGAATGAGAAAGTTGTTTGTGTTACAAAAGGTCCTTTGGGTGTGAACATCTGAATATACACAGTGCAGTGTTTATTATACTTATGGTATTCTGTAAAAACCTAGTATGCAGAGTGTTGGAACACGGTGGTTAGAGAAGAACTTGCAGAATAACTTTAAGCGTTTTTGTCCTGCAGATGTGGACGAGGCCTCCAAGAAGGAGATCAAAGACATCCTGATCCAGTACGACAGGACCCTGCTGGTCGCCGATCCACGTCGCTGCGAGTCCAAGAAGTTCGGTGGACCTGGAGCTCGTGCCCGCTACCAGAAGTCCTACCGTTAATCCCCCTGTACATTGTCTTAATAAATTGGAGGAACAAAGAATTTAATTTGTCATTTTTTTATTCATAAAACTGTACAGACGGCTTGCTTGCATCCTCTGTTGCTCGTTTTTCAATGAGGGATGTTTGTCTAGTTCAAATCACTTGATTCATTAAGTACAAAACACTTAATAGTTATTTTTCTTGGTCACATAGCACAAAAATACATGTTGACACTAAACTACATGTTTCTGACATGGTGTCAAAAGTGTCGAGACATAATGAATGTTCTAGTAAATATGTATTTACAGCATTAATACATAATGTTGCTCTGCACCGTCAGGTGGTATGTGTGTCTTTTGAGGGAATATATATTATATATATTTTCATCTCCCTCTTTAATGAGCAGCATCGTTTTCTTCTGCTGAATGAGGACAAGAAAGAATAAAGTTAAAGTGAACTTGCACTATTATACATACACTAATTATCCGTTCTGTACATCTCAGAGCAGATGTTAGGAGAACTAAGTAAAACATTTTTCTAGATATTTTATTTTCAGTTTAACGTTTGTTCTTAAAATTGGTCTTGTCCAAGATTCCGTTAAATAATTCTTGTGATTTAGTATTTTTATTGTTGGTGGTATTTTTGAAAGTGAAAGATGAGAGACATTAAATCATCAGAGGTGCCATAGGCCTGTTTCACAGTGTTTGACTTGGAGTAAGAAAAGCACAGGTTTTACTAATCCCATTAACTGGCTTTGTTTCATTAAGTGTGCTACGACTGAGTCTGCATGCACACCACCAGGAACCTGAAACTAAAGCAGCTTAATTGCATTCAGCCTTCATTAGTTTTTATTATCGACACATGCTTTTATCTAGTGCGATACAAAGACATCAGAGTAAAGTTTAATAGGTGTTTCTAACGGCCGCTCATTTTTCTGTCTGCCACTTATGAAACCGTTTATCTGTAGAACGCCTTAGAATTGTAAAAACTGTGAATTGAGACAGTAAAAAATATATTACATTACATTACGATATACATATCGTGCAACTTTAATCCCTGACTGATTCCCTGAGGAAATGCTTTTTAAAAATGATATTGTCATGGTGGAGGTGAACTAATTGTATTCCCTGAAAAGGAATCAAGTCAGTAATTCTATTTAAAATGTATGAACATTGATTTTCACAAATAGACAAACATTCTGTTTTTTTTTACTAAAGTAAGTTACTTTCAGTGGCGGCTGGTGGAAAATGTTCTAGGTAGGGCTGTGTTACATCCAATCAATTTCAGCAAACATCCCAGAATGATTTAATGCAAAAAAATGTAAGGTATTCAACACGCATTAATACTTTGCAGTTAAATATTTAACATTTATTCCAACACGAAAAAAAGCAGTAAATAACACTTTGATAAACACGTCAGGACATCTTATTTCATGTCACCCTCACAGGGAATTCAGTATAATATAATAATAGATATCATATAATAATATATATATTCAGTATAATATAAAACACATATACATTATATATCCATATAAATATATAATATAATAGAACATGTTTATTTATTGAGATGCCCCTATGGACCTTGTTATAGGAGGTAAAGATCAGGAGAAGTAAACATGAAGTGTGATTAGGAAAACTGATGTTAAATGAAGCTATGATGAGTTTTCACTGTTCATTTACCATCTCTATTAAATGTTGATGCCTCCATGACCAAGTGAAGCAGATGAGACTGAGGACAACTATGTAGAAGAACAGATGTTCACTCTGCCTAATATGTAGCTTGACAGAGTTCTCCATGTGTGCCCTGGTGTTCTCATGTCTCCTTACCTCCTCAGACAGGTGCTTCATGTCCCTCACTCCCTAACTGTCCATGCTGGATCTGTCCCCGTTGTTTTAAAAAGCTAAATAAGTTATTAGGAACACCAATACAATAGAACTTTCTTTTTCACATGTGATCCATTTCTCCCTGGCCCTTTAGTGGTGTTATTTACTGAAGAGAATAAAAAAAAAATCGTCTCCTTCGCTAGAAGTGACAGGAGTGTTTGTCTCGCAGCCGAAGAGGTGGTGAGGGTTTGTCCGTTTTCTGTATGTGAGGGACGAATAAAGCAAAGAACAAAGAAGTGTCGATGTGTTTTATCAACTTGCATGCTGGATGAAGTTCAGTGATCTGAATATAACAGCAAAAACCCACAAACAGGGTTCATTAGTCATTACACTTGACATACACGATTAACGATTTGGCTTCCCGCTTGGGATTTCCAGAAAAACCATGTCTGCAGTATATTAGCTGAGCAAAGTTCTCTCAGCGTCTAAGAGAGCTGCCAAATCCCCATCGAGTTGGAGTTTGGACATGTTTTGTGTTAGCCTACGATACCTCCACACATCCACCAGGGGGCTCAACCTCGTCTTACTCCTTCTCCACGTCCCCCTGAAACACTTCCCTACACCTCTGGAGCCCCTTCACAGAACCTGGCTCAGGGTCTCCCCATGTCTTCTTCTCCTCCTCCTCCTCCTCCTCCTCTTCTTCTTCTTCACAAAGTAGCAATGACACACACTCTCTGAGGGACACCAACTCTTTCTCCAGTGCCAAAGACAACATTTGAGCTGCACCCTGTCCTCTTGTACCTTTGACAGACTGGATGGAGCAGGACGTAGGGAGGTAAGAGAGTCCAGGAACTGGAGCGTCTGGAACTGGCTGCAAAGGAACAACAGAGCCACAATTTGCACGTTATTATTAATAAACTGTCATGTTAACATCCTACGTGAACAAGTACAGTCAGTACATGTAATGTTTTCAGCTTCATATATTATAATACATGTTCCTACTAATTTAACTGTATATATTTTTTTACAATTAAGCGAATACAACCTGAGTCCCTGACAAACATAACAACATATATACAACGTACACAAGGGTGATGGGTTCACTATCAAAATCCTCCCCGATTTTTATCGTTGCGGAGTCGGACTGGATCACTGCCACAAGTGAAGAACTTTGGTCAAAGCTTGCAACTGTTGAAAAATAAAATGATTGAAAAGCACAAAGAGTAACCGCACAGTGCATCTGTGACAAACTCCAACAACTCACTTCCAGTTGTCCACCCCAAGCTGCTGTGTGCTCCACGTCACTGCAGTATTTCTCAAACTTATCTGGAAACCAATACACACACAAACAGTAGCAAGATTAATGTGCGTACTTATTAAAACTTACTGTTCCATATCATGGAATTTCTATGACAGATTGTTTCTGAAAACCAAAACAAAGATCAAAGTGTTACCTGTTGTGTACATGTCACCAGTGTTGGTGAGGAAAGGGAGGAAGTCGTCAGCATGGGCCTCTCATGTGCTCAGCGGTGCTGGAACGCAGTTCTTTCACACTCGTGATTGACCCAGGCTATAATAAAACAGAAGACAATATGTACTCAGTGTATGGACTTTGCTAATAACATATGTATGAACTTTGAAAGTTGTTGAAAGTCTGTCAGAGCAACATTGTGCTATTTGCAATATTCAAGCTACAGCTACAATATTCCTCTAACAAGATTCTCTCTCTCTCTCTCTCTCTCTCTCTCTCTCTCTCTCTCTCTCTCTCTCTCTCTCTCTCTCTCTCTCTCTCTCTCTCTCTCTCTCTCTCTCTCTCTCTCTCTCTCTCTCTCTCTCTCTCATCTCTCTCTCTCTCTCTCTCTCTCTCTCTCTCTCTCTCTCTCTCTCTCTCTCTCTCTCTCTCTCTCTCTCTCTCTCTCTCTCTCTCTCTCTCTCTCTCTCCTCTCTCTCTCTCTCTCTCTCATTTTTCATGCTCTGGATTTTAGCTGAAAATGAAGCACAAGTGCAGTCATGACAAAACAATACTTAAATAACGCCTCGATACTAAATACAGAATAGAGCTCTCATATGGGGCTGGCTGTTGGTTAGAAAAGTTAAAAATAAATTAGATTGCCAGGATGATCAACAAGAAGAAGAATACACTCACAGATGGTATTGATGTACCTAAATATTAGCTTATTGGTTACAAGAAATACAAAAATGAAAAAGCATCTGCTGCTGCACCTCTCTCCATGAATTAAAATAATGTAACCTACATAGCATGACACAAAGAGCCCATAGAGCTGTGTGCATCAGCTCTTTTCTTTTCATTCAATGTGAATTTTACCCCTAAAACTACAATCATTGTGAGCTACTTGCAAAACAAAAATAGGACTGGCAAACACCTCAGAATGACAACACTGTCCTAGTAGGTTTGCTTTGTGAAATGACATTTTCCAAACTACTACTTGGCTTGCTGGTGGCTGGATTGTGCTAAATACCAAGAAATAAAACAACACATGAGATGCAAACAAGCTGCCAGTGAACGTGTAAACAGTAGAGCTTAGCTACCTTGCATATCTTTCTTTTCCTTGCGGTGCTGCTTTGCCAGCTGCTCCTCTGGTGTCTCCACTATCTCCTCCATGACCGGACGCTGCTCAGTTTGTTCAGTCTTTGCGAGATATATGAAACTGACCGTTAAGATAAACAAAGTGCTATTATGTCCCTGTCATAAAACAGGCCACAACACTGACGAGGGATAAATATATGAATATATATATATTCCACAATAAATAAAACGTGCCGATATGGCCTTAACCGGAAGAGAAGAATAATCAGGGCGGAGCTTTCTTCGCCTGGTTAAACTCTGAGATTCATTTCTCAATACCGCCACCTATTGGCTGTGTCACTGTACTACAGGTCTCTCCTGTCATAGCAGCCAGCTGTGACATGCTGCAGACCTTCATTCAAATACTTACCATTTGCATACATATGTATTAACCCCATGTGATAGATTTCAGGCAGGAGCTTATCTATTGATCACATGCGTTTCTAGATAAAGATTCTAGATGGTTGTTCATGTAATCTACATTGTTTTAAAATATGTCGCAAAAGGCTCGTTTCACTTCCACTTTTCTCTGTGTCTTGCTCAAACATCACATCACTCTTCCCTCCAATGCTCTTGTGTATGTGTATACATACATACAGACATATATGCATATAGATACAATGCATAAGCAATATTGCATGTATGATACTGTATACTTTACTATTACATTCGTAAATTTGCCCCGTAGAATCTGAATTACACAGCACATTTAGTCTTTACAAATATTACTGCCTGGGAACCTTTGGGGGATGTTACCTTGGTTCTCCTTAGATTTTATATAATAACCTTTAGAGAAACTTCTGCCGACTTGTCTGGAGGTATAACGTTTGTTTTTCAAGAATAACCGTCTTGGAACCATAAGGAAGCATTCCACAGATGTTCTGTAAATGACAAAAAATAACCCTCAGGGCACATTTGTCGAACCATTACACCTGATGCAAACCTAATGGTCTTTAAAGGTTGCATAAAATATATAGCCAAGCGGGAGCTTTAAGGGTATGTTCCAGGAAGGTTGCCTTTTTGCCTGGATATTTCTGTTACACAAAATTATGTTTATTTTCTGCCATCAATAATTTTTGCTTTTGTCTAGTACAGGTTACCTCTACAGGCCTCTACAAATTGATCCAAATGAAACAGTCTGAAAAGGTTAAATCATTGAACTGTTCTCAACATTGTGTGATGGGGGTCAAAAAAAGAATGGGTCACAAGCAGTGGCGGCTGGTGGAAAATTTTCTAGGTAGGGCCATCCAATCAATTTCAGCAAACATCCCAGTATGATTTAATGCAAAGAAATTAAGGTATCAACCACTCATTAATACTTTGCAGTTAAATATTTAACATTTATTCCAACACGAAAAAAAGCAGTAAATAACCCTTTGATAAACATGTCAGGACATCTTATTTTAGTCACCCTCACAGGGAATTCAGTATAATATATATACATCTCTTTTTATCATTTTCCATACCTTATCAATTTTCGTCTCCCTTCCTATTGAGTTACACAATTTCCTCCAACATTCCTTCTTTGTATTTTTTATGATCCTCCTTACATTTGCTTGCAACTTTTAATATAGTCCACCAAGGTACAATCTTCTTCTTATGCTTACCTCCCTTCTTCTGCATGGACTGCTTTGCGGCCTCTAGAATAGCTTGACAAATAGAATCATTTACATTTTCTACATCTTCACTAATACACACTTTCTCCATTTCTTGATCACTAACCCTTCTAAAATTCTCCCAGTCAGCATTGCTGAAAGACCATTTCTGTAATCCTTCTGTCTCATATTCTTCTAAACTCTGCCCTATTTCAATCATTATTGGATAACGGTCACTTCCTACTGTTGTTCCTCTTATTACCTCCCAGGAGCTAACACCTGCCAATGAATCAGATACTAAAGTGAGGTCTATTGCCGACTCTGTCCCTGTTCTGATGTTAAATCTTGTTCCAGTTCCATTATTTAAGCAAACTAGGTTTTTCATCTCCATTAATTCTTCTATCACCATTCCATTGTCATCATTACTATTACCCCATAATGTGCTATGAGCATTAAAATCTCCACAACATATCACTTTTCTTTCTAAACGTACAGCTAATTCATCAAGTAATTTGATTGAAAGTTTCTTACATGGGTTGTAATAGTTTGCAATTCTAATTGTCAAGTGATCTTGTTAATATGTGCACTTTCCCCACTTGAAAAGGATTGACGAGTCTACCCGAAGGGTCCCAACTGGATTTCACTCAAATGACCAAACTATTTTTTATTTTTCCTCCTTTTATTTTGGTAGGTTCAGCAGTTCATCACATCACTTAGCCACAGTGTGGCGTCGTGTAGTGAGGTGTAGCTCAGCTCAGCTCAGCTCAGCTCAGCTCAGTTCACTTAGTTCAGTTTAGTTCAGTTTAGTTCACTTTGGTAAAAAAACTTTAAATAGAAAAGAAACACAGAAAACAGAAACCCATATTAAATATACAAATTAATGTACACAGGCAAAGCTTTCATGATGGCTTGATTAATAAAGCACCAGTGCCACATCCTATAATCTAAAAATGCCCCGATATATTAATACATACAGTTAATGTTGTATGTCATGTGTATTCATAATAATATCAACAAACAATTAAACAATTAAACAATTAAACAATTAAACAATTAAACAATTAAACTATTACTATTTACCACAACCAGATAGAAATCATTAACAATCAACAAACGTTAAACTGAAAATAAAATATCTAGAAAAATGTTTTACTTAGTTCTCCTAACATCTGCTCTGAGATGTACAGAACGGATAATTAGTGTATGTATAATAGTGCAAGTTCACTTTAACTTTATTCTTTCTTGTCCTCATTCAGCAGAAGAAAACGATGCTGCTCATTAAAGAGGGAGATGAAAATATATATAATATATATTCCCTCAAAAGACACACATACCACCTGACGGTGCAGAGCAACATTATGTATTAATGCTGTAAATACATATTTACTAGAACATTCATTATGTCTCGACACTTTTGACACCATGTCAGAAACATGTAGTTTAGTGTCAACATGTATTTTTGTGCTATGTGACCAAGAAAAATAACTATTAAGTTTTTTGTACTTAATGAATCAAGCGATTTGAACTAGACAAACATATTTTTTATTAAAACAGACCCCCCTCCCCCCTAGAAACAAATAACCGTAGCTTGCGCGTCATAATGAGATTATTAGGAGCTGGCTCAAGTGTAGTAGGACAGCTCAGAAGGCCCAGGTATAAAATACACGGCCCGCCACTGGCAAAAACGACTCCATTTCCCACAGTGCTTCATTATGTCGTTTTTCACGCAGGTCACAGCTCTTTCTTTCCGCTTCCGGTCTTCTTTCCGTCTCGAGCTGCGTGGTGTAGCTGCGTTAGCTAACACATATCGTCGTTTTTCACTCCAGCGTATGAGCTTGGGATAACAACTATCATCATGTCATACCAAGAAGAGGAAGAAGTGAGTTCACGTTTGTTTCGCTTCAAGGCATTTTAATGCTTTTGTGTTAATAACAATGACACGCTAGGTAGCGTTAGCCGGCTATCCAGCTAGCATAACTCCACCGGCATAACAGTAACGTAAGCTTTCGATGAGCCAGCATGATAGTCGTGGTTGTTGTAGCCCTGTTTCTACAGAGAATGCAACCATAACATCTCCTCTCTGTAACGTTATGTAGTTTGTGTGAGGTAGAAGATAACGGTTTAGGTAAAGTAAGCTAGCGTAAATGATGACTGTCTGGTTGACATATGTTTTTTAATCACAATTTTTCTCAGTCCTCTGTTCCGGCACAGTACGATCCGTATGCCTACCCAAACGACTGCGACCTGCACACCGGTTAGTATACACACACCTATTTATCTAAATGTACGAGATCCCCTTTCAGAGTCCACTCTTCACTCTCCCATATCCCATCTCCCTGCAGGTGACCCTAAAGCAGACCTGGCCTATGAGAGGCAGTATGAGCAGCAGACGACCTACCAAGTCATCCCAGAGGTGATCAAGAACTTCCTGCAGTATTTCCACAAAACCACCTCTGACTTAATCGACCAGAAGGTTTATGAGCTGCAGTCCAACGGAGTTTCCAGTGAGAGCATTGAGCAGAAGATCTATGAGATCCAGGATGTCTATGAGAACAGGTGAAGTTGACTCTCTGAGAATAAACCTCTTCTTGTGGTGGTGATGTTGTTGCCTCCTCTTAACAGAGACATTAAGTGTGTGTGTGTGTGTGATGAGCATCTCACCTTTGGTATTGTGTTCCTGTTCAGCTGGAATAAGTTGACCGACCGGTTCTTCAAGAACTCTCCCTGGCCAGAGGCTGAGGCCATTGCAGCCCTCGTTGGAAACGGTGAGTTTATCATCAGTCTTCTGTCCCATTTTTTGCCTTTGCACAGACACCATAGTTACATTTTTCTTTGATTTTTGATTTGGTTCTTAAACTGGGATAAAATAAATGTGCATGCAACAATCGGTTTCCACTGATGTCAGCTAAATATGTGTACATGCCGTTGTACAAGCGGCTCAAAGGGCAATATTCTTACGTGGTTTTGTTGGTGTGTTTACAGTTGTATAAATTGACAGTCTTCTGTTTTCCAATCACTGAGAAATTAGTTCATCCCGGTGTAGAATGTTTCATGTCATTGTTTGCCTGTTATCTCCCATAGATGCTGTGTTCCTCATCCTCTATAAGGAACTTTACTACAGACACATTTACGCTAAAGTCAGCGTGAGTAACTGCTTAATATAAACACTTATCAATCTCCATTACTGGGCAAAATGTGTGAAAACATCTTGAGTATTTTGTTGTACATATTGTTTGTTTTTTTATCATCAGGGTGGACCGACTTTGGACCAGAGGTTTGAGTCTTACTACAATTACTGCAACCTCTTCAATTACATTCTCAGTAAGTTACCAGAATAGCCATTGATATTTCCACTCACCTGTAGTAATCCGTGTAAAATATCTCCTAATGAAGGACGAGTCATATGACAATGTTTGTGAATTATAAACAGATGCCGATGGCCCCGCCCCCTTGGAGCTGCCAAACCAGTGGCTCTGGGACATCATTGATGAGTTCATCTACCAGGTACAGTGCATTGTGTTCTTTTTAAATGTATCCTCAGTTATTCCTTAACTAAAGGACAAACACGAGTAAGTATCTGATGAAATAAAAACCAGAGAGTAGTTGCCAATAATTACTGGGGCTGTATTAATCTACAAGGAGTACCATATGAGTGGCATATTAAACATATGTCTCCTGTCTCACGCCAATCTAATAGCACAAATAAAGTAGGTTTACATTCTGTTTACACTGATACATATATCACTCTTTCCTCTCCAGTTCCAGTCCTTCAGTCAGTACCGCTGTAAGACGGCCAAAAAGTCAGAGGAGGAGATCGAATTCCTGAGGAACAACCCAAAGATCTGGAACGTCCACAGTGTCCTCAACGTTCTCCACTCCCTGGTGGACAAGAGCAACATTAACCGCCAGCTTGAGATCTACACCAGCGGAGGTATAGAAGACTGTTGTAGATAGTTGTGTATGGAAGGGAGCGGGGGTGAAGTATAGCAAACCTCAATGTTTTTAGAATGTTGAATTTATTTTAAATGAAGCCCTGGACCTTGTTAAAGTTACTGAAATACGGCGCAGTTTAGGTTCTCTGTAGCTTTATAGTCCCGTAAAACCTTAGTTTTAGTAGTTTGTTGCTTTCCTGGTTAGAAAATAACGAGTCTAATAAAGAGACTGTATTCAGCTTACATGTTATTTGTTGGTGTGTTGCAGGAGACCCAGAGAGTGTGGCTGGAGAATATGGGCGTCACTCCCTGTACAAAATGTTGGGTTACTTCAGCTTGGTGGGGCTCCTGAGGCTTCACTCTCTGCTTGGTGATTATTACCAGGCCATCAAAGTCCTGGAGAACATTGAGCTCAACAAGAAGGTAAACCACCTAATGTAGAGAGCGGCACACTTCACCACTACTACTACTACTAATAGCCATGCAATCCAATATGCCAAGATCTGTATTTATATTTTCTTTTACTTGTTGATGTATATTTACTTGGTTTCAGGCTGCGTCTTCTCTCTGGTCCACAGCCATGAATCTATTTTGTTTCTTGTCTTTCAGAGTATGTACTCTCGTGTACCCGAGTGCCAGATCACTACATATTACTATGTGGGTTTTGCCTACCTGATGATGAGGCGCTACCAGGATTCTATTAGAGTCTTTGCCAACATCCTGCTCTACATCCAGAGGACGAGAAACATGTTCCAGAGGTCGACGTATAAATATGAGATGGTCAGTGAGAGCAGTGCTTCCTAAATGCATGAGTAATCTGCACATCTGGCATTTTCATTCATGCCTTCTTTGAAATGATCCAACAGTGTTCTAGTTGAAACAGGTGTCATAATACTTGGGTATGTTTTTTAGGTTAACAAACAAAATGAGCAGATGCACGGTCTGCTGGCCATCGCGCTCACCATGTACCCGATGCGCATCGATGAGAGCATCCACACCCAGCTGAGGGAGAAGTACGGAGACAAGATGCTGCGAATGCAGAAAGGGTGAGAGAGAAACTCATCATTGTGTTGGAACGACTGTATTTAAGGTTTAGTGTTTGTCTCATTGTCTTTTTGATACTTAACTGTTATGTACAGTGAAACACATTTACCTCTTTGCTTGTGTGTCTGAGCACTGGGCCGGGAAGTGTAGTATTGATATTTAAACTGTGGCGCCCGTCAGCAACAATGTCTTAATTGACACAAATGTTCCTTTTTCCACCTCAGAGACCAGCAGGTGTTCGAGGAGCTGTTCAGCTTCGTCTGTCCCAAGTTCCTGTCACCTGTGGTGCCCAACTACGACAACGTCCACCCCAACTACCACAAAGAGCCTTTCCAGCAGCAGCTGAAGGTCTTTGCAGAAGAGGTGCAGCAGCAGGCCCAACTCTCCACCATCCGCAGGTAGAGCATACCAACTTTGACTGTGTGGTCACATGTGTGGCAACAACAAGCACAAGATAAACAAAGGGGACGTTTGGTGAACGGTATGGAGTCGTACCCAGATAGACATTTTGGATGCTGTTTTTCTGCTTTGATGTAGGAAATATATATATATATATATATATATATATATATATATATATATATATATATATATATATATATATATTAGTTATTTTTCTCCTGCCGTCTGGCCCCTCAGAAACCTGCTGAGGTTGCACATGTCATCTAAGTCCCAACGTATCCTTGCAGCTTCCTGAAGCTGTACACCACCATGCCAGTAGCCAAGCTGGCAGGATTCCTGGACATGACTGAGCAGGAGTTCCGTATCCAGCTGCTCGTCTTCAAACACAAGATGAAGAACCTGGTGTGGACCAGCGGCGTTTCAGCTCTGGACGGAGAGTTCCAGTCTGCTTCTGAAGTCGACTTTTACATCGACAGGGTGTGTTAAAGTCTGTTAAATGAATGTGGTGCCTTTGTTATGAATAGTTTAATAGTGAGATGGACCATAATGAAAAGCACCGTTGCTTTGGTTAAAATTATGTTGGAACTCGTTAGTGGCCCATAAGCCCCCTGAAATGAGAAAGTAATGTTATGTGGTGATACTGTTGCAAGTTGTTTTAAGTAGCTTTGTATGTTTAATGAGCTTTTACTTCCACAGGACATGATCCACATTGCCGACACTAAAGTTGCTCGTCGGTACGGAGACTTTTTCATCAGACAGATCCACAAGTTTGAGGAGGTGAGTAGTGCTCCATCATGCCTCTGGGAAGGAATGGAAAAACGGAGTTGATATATATATATATATAGAGATAGAGATAGATCTATCTCTATATATCTATAGATATAGATATCTATATTTATTTATTTTTTTAAAGTATTGTCACCAATACTGATGTAAAGAAAATCTCAAATACTGTTCTTGGGACTGATTCCACAGCTAGCCTTCACTTGAACAGATTAGTTGTAAACAGGACTTCCAGTTTAATCTTGTGTAAACATCCCTCCTTCTTTCTACAGTTGAATAAGACAATGAAGAAGACGCCCACCACCACCACAAGCACCAGCACCACTGCTACAGTTACTGCTGCAGTTCGAGCAGTCTGACGACCCCAGTGACCGAGTTCTCTGCCTCCTCAGTCTTTTGACAACTATTATTGATAACAACTTTTCTATGTAACCTGGCAACAATAAACTGATGGAGTGGTATGCTAAAACTCTTGATTGTTGTCTCTTTATCTGTCACGTGTTTACCTTTAACCACCAGATGACAGTATTTATACTGCCTCATATGCTGAATAACGTATGTAGTTAAAGGAAATCATACATTAAGACATGCACGCGTGAAATACCTACATTCAGGTTTGTTTGTCTTGAATTGCCAGTGAAGCCGTAGTTCAAACTGTTCCTGTGAGGATGACGGGAGTCGTCATTGAAATGCGAGGACAGATTTCCAGTCTGTGTATTTTAATATTATTCTGCTGCATCAGGTGCCTTGTTGTTCAATCATCCCACTGAAAGAGGTCAAAGGCCGTTGCATATTTCTTTTATTATCACGGATCACCCAACACGGATCTCAGGAATGGTGACAATAATGACAAAGAAATAAAAACGTACAAAATGGGAATATAAAAAATAAATAAATAAATCTTAAAAACACACCACACATCAGAAACAGCATCAGTTGTCATATAAAGGAAAACGGAACGACATGTCACCATAGCACAATATACACATCCACAAGGATTCCCTACCTATTTTGGTAAGTCAGCATTTTTCTTTAAAAATATTTTAATTCCATCAGCTTTTCTATAAAATAAAAAAATAAAGCAAACAGCTCATTTTGAGCATGACTTTTTTTAGTCCCTCAGGTGGCAGTGTAAAGTCTGTGGGCACAATGCCATCTTTATGTTTATAAAAATTGGATAATTCATATTTTTTTCAATTCGAATCTTTAAGTCCTTGCCTAGGTTTTCTTTGACTGCCTTTTATATTAAATTTATCATAAACGATTCAAAGTTTTTTTTTTTTTGATGACTTGGTGTGGCTCCAGTCTCGTACAATGTTTTGATTCTTCTTCCACCATCATCGTCATTAGTGAAGCGTCTCCTTGTACATGACTGACTCAGTCCACGCTAGAGATGAAGAGCTGGACCAGGGTCTGAATATTCACTGCTGTCCAGCAGACTGGAGCGTTTTGTCTCCTTGCCATGGATCCAAAAAAAGACTTATCAAACTACTACAATACTTAAACAATTGCAGAATGGCCAAGGCCCCTCTTGATTTTGGTGTCAGGTGAAACTCCACTCTGAGCATCACGGGGGGAAGTATTTGAAGTGCTCTCGTCTGCATTAAATGTCCATCTGTAATTTCCCAACAATAAAATGTATCTAATATCTGAAAAAGAAAAGTCATACTGTCCCATCCTCACTCCTCAAACACTGATGGCATTGTCTTGCAAAAAGAAAGAAATATCAGAGCATGATAACAGTAATTGGGTCATTTTATCAATGTCCCATCGATGGCCATCCACTGGTCTGAGTGTTTCAAGCTTCATTTTTTGGAGTGTGTGTATTTGTGCGAGTGTATGCAGTCCAGGTGTGACTGCAAAAGGGTTCCTGCTAATGAGGCACCTTTTGACGATCATACGGTCATGCTTCTCCCACAGGGAGGCTTAGTCTCTCTTCTCCACTTAGTTCTTGGTTGGTTTTGTCTCGCTGACGAAAGGTGCCCTGCTTATGATTTTCCATTTCCTAAGGGCATTTAAATGAACCTTTGATTGAAGCACCTAACTTAGGACCACCTTCAACATGAGACCAAACTCAAACCAACCCAATGGTGAGTAAGTCCTCTTGCAGGCCGTCTCACTGATGGACTGAGGTTGGCTGATGAGGTACCCTAGACTACACACACTCCTCCTCCGGTCCTCCCCAACGTCGTCAGGGCAGCGGTGTGGAGGCACAAGGACACACACGAGTCATGGCTGCGCTCAGACCAGCGAGGCCTCGGCTAGTCATAACTCCGTGATCTCCAGGGGACTCTCCGACAGGGTGTCCCCGTTCTTGTGGCGGTGCATCGGGGTGGACTTGGCCGACTCGGTGCGGGCGTTGCGCTCGGAATAGAGCCCCCCGTCAGCGTTCAGGGCCTCCAGAGAACGCGCCAGGGCCCGCTGGTCGTCCTCTGGCAGGCTGTTCAGGTCAGAGGTCAGGAGGGTACCTGTGCTGCCGTGGACCACGTGCACACCTTCGGGACCCTTCAACTCCACAGGGAGCTTGTGCTTGAAGCGCATTGTGCCGCGACCTCCGCCCATGCCCAGTTGCTCGTCCTCATCATCGTCCAGGTCACTCTGGATCAGCTGTCGAGGGGAGGACAAGAGAGGAGAGGGAGAGTTTAAACCTACTGATTGCAAAGGCATCAAGGTTGACAGCAATAAGCAGCTTTGTAAGAGAAATGTTTGAGGAAGAGCTGGTAGAAGGTAGACCAGTGGAAGGAAACGTTTCAGGAGAGAAGAATAAATTGAATTCCAGGCCTGGGTTACTCTATTGGACCCAACGTCTGGCTCAAGGTAGCAAAGACAGCAGAAGTAGTGACTAGGTGCCAAGTCAGAGCAGCAAGCGTCAGAATGGGAAATCACAGGAATGCAAGATCACTCTCCGGCGGTGTTAGACCACCAGTTTTTCTTAGCCCACCTCAGTGACTGACGAGTGATCTCCCTGACTGGTGGACACTGTGACGAGTCGTGCTGCAAAGAGCGTTTTCAGCCTCAGGTAGTCGTCCAGGACCACATTGAGCAGGGAACCCTGACAGGACGGCAGTTAGGATCAAACACAGTCTGTAACACCATCCTCCTTACACACCCTCACTGTCACAGAAATCAGAAATGAGAATCCACAGCAGGACCATCTTTGAGTCCTTGGCGTCTCTCTCTTTGTTTTCTTCTCAGGACGTACTGGAGGAGGTCTTAGGTCCTGTCCCTCAATGATTTTTGGGAAGGATGGAAGGACCAGCGCAAAAGGCTGTTGGATTTGGACGTCTTCATGTGAGTGTGTCTGACCTGGATAATCTGACATACAGGTGTCTTACCTTGATAGGCCCTTCCCTCATAATCTGGCCCAGTTTAGCAATGTTGTCGTACTCCTGAATGGCTGCCCTCAAGTAACGATCATCCTCAGGCTTCGCTTGAGGCTCTCGACCAAATGTGCCCTGTGGGGATGACACACACACACACACACACACACACACACACACACACACACACACGCTTACTTAAAAATGTTGAGCTGTGAAATGGGGTTAACTGACAACAATGCCTTGGTAAAAGACACAAACTTGTGTAATGTTGAGAATTCTGACTTTACTCTCTACCTTCTCAGCATTAAAGCCTGGAGCAAAATAACATTTATTTAGCTCCTCAGGGATTTGTTGGAAAATATGAATGAGCTCAGATAGATGCTGGTACTGACATGAGTGCGTGCAGGGCTGTTCCACAGGTCAGTTATCTCACTGAGGTTCTCAGGCAGGTCGTCCTCGTGGTCAGCCTGAGCAGCCAGCTCCAGGTTGCGACAGAATGGGTCCAGCCACACCGGATTAGCCCTGCAGAGGCAAACAGCATTACACACATCATCTACCACATGCAAAGGAAGTATGACTAGCTATTTTGGGAAACATGCTTATTCGCTTTCTTGCCGAGAAGATCAGTACCACTCTCATGTCTGTATGCTGAATATGGCTTGGCTTAGCATAAATAATGTGAACAGTTAACCTGGCTAAAGAAAAGCGTGTCCTTGATTTTTATAACTAACTCACAACTACTGAAAAAATACAGTTGGAAATTTTTGATAAAAACTATAGTTTGCATAATAACAACACAAAGTGGTATTCGGTGTGAATTCTTTATAAGCATTTCTAGAATCTTTTATCTCACCCCTCAAAAGAGTACTTGTTAGTGTTGGGCATGTCCAGGATATCCATTAGACCCGGGTTCCCTGGATGGTAGAGGACAGATCATTTAAAAAAAAAATAAATAAACTAAACCGACATTTACAGGCGTTAAAAGCCACATCCTGAAGTTAACAGGTGGCGGGGACCGTCCCCCTCAACGAAGCTGCTTCTCACCTGCTGATCCTGCACCGATGGCTTTCAGCTTCCTCTGGTGTCTGCAACACAGGAAGAGGCGCGTGTCATGAGAAGGTAAACATGTTGATGTCGCTGCTCAGACTGACAGCATACAAACAGGGTCCGTGACTGACTCCGTCTACTCAACATTCAAAATAAATCCAAGTCAATGCAAAATTGCTGAAGGGTTCTTACACTCTGTGATAATGCCAGTTCATTGTGACAAACAGAATTCCTGCCAAGCACAGCAGCACAGCCAGGATGATGATGACTAGCTGTGAGAGGGGAAAAAGAACGTTAAAGGCACCAAGAGACAAAACATCTGCAACAGCCTGTGGGTGTCTGGAGGCCTCGCAGACCTGTAGTGTGGTGATGTCGTCGGGCAGTTTGTCACTGACAGCGGGCTGAACGTCCACGACGGTGTATTTCCTGAACAGGTTCCTCAGCTGCTCCTTGTTCTCATCTATCATCTGAATTACCCTGCAAAGCACAAAACACCAGGACCCAAGTAAACTCATACAGTATGTGTAAAACAGTGCCACCATGCAGCATTTGGAGTGGAAGATTCATTTAATTCAGGAAGGTATACCTGGCAACGTCTAGGATGGTGTTGCTGTGATTGTTGACGACGTGAATGAGCATGTCTGTCTGATCATAACTGACCCTGCCCTTCTTGTCCACATGGAACTGCACAAAAGACGAGTGAGACAAAGGTTTCGAATATTTACACACACAACACAAACAATTTCACATAACAATAGACTATTTCCATTAAAGAAAATGCCTCACCTGTATATCATCCAAGTTGACAATGGCTCCAGTAATGTTGGACAGCAGGTTGACGAAATCTTCCTGGTTTTCGCGGACCAAATCAGGGATCTCATTGAAGACTATCTTGACCCTCTGGTCATCCCGGAGAATGTAGATGTTCACGTTGGTGGTTGTACTGTGTCCAGCGAAATCACACGCCAAAATCTCGAGCTGGAAGTAGCCTGGACTGTAGGCGGTGAAGAGGTCATATGTTCGGATGATACCATCTGTCAAACCTGTGGAGATAATGGGATAGAATGTCATTCTGAAATAAGAAATGAACTATTAACATATGGGAACCGCACTGGTATAAGGAACCTTCCCTGTCTGGGAGATTTTGAACAGTATGCACGAGAAGATGAGAAGAACTCGCTGCAGGAAGCAAATACACGACTACAGGAAGTGTGAGACTCAGGTCATTTTGACTGCCCTAGTCTGTAAATCATTTTCAGACCTTGTTGTTACATTAAACTCAATGTAGGTAATTAGCGGGTAGGTCTAAACAGGCAATGTCTACGGTGTGTGTCAATGTTTAAAACCGCCTGAATATTGTTCATGAGGAAGCTCACCGATGATGAAGATGCTGCCAACGTCCTCACTGCCATTGCTCTGTGACTGGAAATAGCGGATTGTAACAACATGGTATTGAACCAAGCTGTTGTTGCCGATGTCATTATCTATAGCCACGACCTTGATCAGGTCCGAGCCCACTTTGGCATTTGCTGCAACTCCTGAAAGCAGAGAGGGAAGGTGTTGGTGGTTTTACATAGACCAGCATGCACATTCAGTGCGTGTACCAGACTGCAGACTACCTGCAGTGTACTCCGCCTTAATGAAGCGTGGTTTCTGGTCATTGATGTCTTCCAGTTCAATGCGGACTTCCAGCAGGCTGGGGTCACTGGCAGGGTCCAGGGCTTTGGCCCGGGCGGCCCTCTGACCCCTGGGAGGAGTCCAGCTCCTGTTGCTGGAGGCCTTGATGATGATTGAGTAGACCGGGATCTCCTCACGGTCCAGGTCCTTAAGCAACTTCAGCTCTCCATCTAGACTCAAGCCAAAGTTTCCATCACTGTTTCCTCCTGCAGGAAGAGATGGAAAGCACTTGTGTTCAGTCACCTAAAGCCCTGAAGGAATCGGCTTGAAATAGAAAAGATAGACGGATGGATCCATACAAATGGGGGATATCTTTGCCTTACAGTTTTAACATGGACAGTAAAATCAAACATATTGCTGCAGTGTCTGTAGGACACCTCATCACCTGCAATGAAGTAGTAGACGATGGCATTGGAGCCCTCGTCTGCGTCCATCGCTCTGGTTGCGTTCCCCACCACAGTACCTGGAGGGGAGTGCTCAGGCACTGCCAGCCTCTGGTAAGGCAAGCTGCCACGCTGAGGTGCACACACACAAACAGACCAAAGGGAACCGTCAAATAGCAGCTCCTTGTACAGATGCACATGTGCAGACATTAGGGCGTATTCAGAGAGCTTCATACTCACCGGTGGTTTAAGGAAGACGGGTTCATTGTCGTCAATGTCCAACAGCGCCACCTGCAGAGGCTGTGTGGTCTCGTAAGGCACTGGCTGGCCCATGTCGCGGGCCACAACGATAAGCTGAGAGAGTCGTTTGCACTCAGTTAGAAACATACATACCAAGAAACACACAAGTGCATTAACTGCGCACACACACACACACACACAGTTGACTCACGCTGTGGAGGGCCTGTTTTTCCCGGTCCAGTTTCACAGTAGTTGTGATGACTCCGGACATGGCGTCGATGTGGAAGTTTTCCCAGTCTCTGTTACCTGCTCCAGTCTGCAGGAAGCCATAGCGGACCTCTCCGTTCACCCCCTCGTCAGAGTCCGTCGCATGCACCTCATACACCGGCAGGCCTGGGGGCTGCTCCTACATGGAGGGCAAACACTGTCAGTATATGCTTGTGTGAACCTCTCAACTTGTATTTTAAAGGTCGACTGTTACAGAATGGTTAACAGCACTTAAATTAAGTCTTTGACATTTTGACATGTCATAACAGAAGCAGCCTAGGTGTAGTTAGTAACATTACACCTGGAATAAGGGATTTTCTGGCCCCCTGGGGGCGGCGGAAACACGATCCCCTTTTGAGTTAATTTAGTGTACTTGTTGGCAAACAGTTGCTGTTTTACAGTGTACATGGAGCCCTATTACCACCTCCACCTGAATAAGCCAAATCCAATATTCACTCTCCATTCAGGTCTGATTTGCTCTCCACATACTTGGAAATTGTATGACGTCTCAGCACCTAAAGGCTCCACTATGTTCACCAGCTAATCACCAACTTTGTCTGTCCATTTGGTTCTGAAATAAACAGCAGTGTAGCTCAAACACAAGAGCTTTGTTGATTTTTGTGTTTTTTTTTTCTTTATTACAACATCTAATAGAATATGCCAGTACGGCCCGGTACTGACTTTATGGAGTTGAGTGAGTATCGGCCAGATGTGACTAATCCACATTAAATACATCTTCGTTTTCATTATGAAATGTACCGTTTCTGGTAAAAGTTTCTTTTAATTAATTGCAGTGAGCCACCGACTCATTTTCTTAGCACCACAGCACTCCTTGCTGTCAAAATGTATTGCAATGAGTCACACATAGTGAGGCAGATGTTGTGCAGATTGTGAATTTTAGTAAATGAGAGCAACAGTATCTGATCAGTACCCCGTATCTACAGTTCAGGCATCCGGAGAGAACATTTGACCGAGAAATCAGACTTCTTCTTCAGAAGACAACAGTACATGCATTGGGACGCTTGAATATAGATACCTCTGAGATATGAATGATGGTTCCATTGGAAGGCCTGACAAACAACGGTCTGTTGTCATTGACGTCTATGACCGTAATGATCAGGTCTGCAGTGCTCCACAGGGGAGGACGCCCCTGGTCTGTAGCCACCACAGTCAGGTTGAAATGTTCAGAGGACTGAAGCAGGCGGCGAGAGCGCACCAGCCCTGTGTTTGGATCCAGGGAGAACGCATCTAAAAAAGACCGGGAATAGATATGAACAATTATACTTTGATTCAGAATATTTAGTGAGGTGACCTGAGGCTTTTATTAGTATATTCATACCTGAATGGAGTCCCAGCAGGCTGTAGAGTACCGCTCCATTTTGTCCTTCATCCAGGTCGTTAGCCCTCACTGTGATCACAGACGTTCCACTGGGCTCATTCTCAAACACGTTGGTGTTGAACACTCGCTCCGTAAAGCGTGGCCGATAATCGTTGACATCAAGGACGGTTACCAGGACCTGACAAGCACCGACAGGCAGATGTTAACAATATTCCTGCTACAAGGTTTAATTCGAGGTCACGTAGAGCCCGACTCGTACATCGGCAGGTTTCAGCTCCTCACATTTTGTTAACGTATTTTGGTATACTAATACTATATATATTTATGTTTGAGGTCATTTATAAGCACTGTCATAGTCTGTCTAACAGAGACCACTGACAACTTTATATTTTTCCAAATACAAGCAAATAACGAAATTAGATTCCTTAAAATGAAAGTTTAAACAAAATTTTTAAGTTTAAAATTAAAGTTTAACACAAAGGGATGTTCAAAAACTTTTAAATTTTTTTAAAACTCAAGTATCGGCCTTAAAAACGCAGTATTGTTGAGCCCTAATCACTTCCTGATTAAGTATTTGCTCGAATAAATGAATCACTTGATTGTACTTCAGCAACACAACTTACAGATGACTTAAGTTTAAACTATGTGCCACGTTCTACGTGTCACATCCCTGCTTCTCATTGAGCAAAAGTGTTAATAAAGATGGTATTTGGTGTTTATATGCGTCGTTCCAGCCAGTGATCTCTACCTGGATCGAGTTCTCTCGTCTGTTGTTGGAGCTGCCGCCAGGGTTGTCACGGGCAACAGCGGTTAAAGTGTAGTGATCCTTTGTCTCCCTGTCCAGAGGAGAAAGGATGTAGATCTCTCCCTGACACAGGGGAGAGGGAATGATTAGGAAGGAAGTACAGGCTGACTGGGAGTGGTGGTTGAATCAAGACATCTATTTATGACAGAAACGGAGGTCAAATATGAAGACTGTCTTCATCTTTAGCACGCTTTGTTTAAAACTTTTGTTCCCAAGCAGGATGACGTTCAATGTTGACACCCTGATAGGGAGTAGGGCGTAGTTGTGATGGCTGATGTGGTAGCGTACAAGTTAACTCACAGTGGATGGTCTGATGCCAAACTTGCCCTCCCCGTCTACCAGGCTGTACTCAATGACGGCAAAGAGGCCAGAGTCGCCGTCTGTAGCCTTGACATGAACTATGGTGGTGCCCAGGTCCACGTTCTCGAACACAGGCTCCTACAAACACAGGTGAAGACACATATCTCTAGTTGTGCTGTTTAAATACCAAGATATGACTCAACTCACAATATAACAACTCGCAAAAGTGAGTGAATGCCACACAAACAATGGACATGGTCAAAATTAAAATAACTACATGTACATTATATCTGAAGTTACAGAAGTAACCACTCAAAAATACTAAAATGATCAATCCTTTTTTTAACAGCATTCTTCATTTCTGCCTTGGTGGGTGCAATGTGTTTCTTATTCTGTTTAGTACCTGATATGAGGGTTGGAGGAAGAAAGGGTTGTTGTCATTCACATCCACTATCCGCAGATAAACTGGCAGCTCGGCTATCCTGGGAGGAGTGCCATGGTCCTGCGCCCGAATCGTGAAATTCAGCCACTGCACCTGCTCGAAATCCACCGTCTGGTTGGCTACAATCTTACCTGAGACATTTGTCACACATGATGGCTACAGTTAGGATTCATCTGGCCTATAATAATGTTCTACATTTACATGACAACAAGCCGGGAATGATATTATAAGTAAAAAGGAAACTTTGGAAATGTCTTAAATGAAACATACATTTACTTTACATTGACAGTGTTGGTGAATTTCAACATTTGCTAACTGCTGTTAATGTTTTAGCCTACTGCAGCTTGCTGAGGTGGTGCTGGTGGTCTTACCAGTAGAAGGGTCCTCCAGTCTAACGTATCCCCCTCGGGGCAGGTGGAGCAGCTGGTAGATGACCTGGCCGTTGGGACCTTTATCGGGGTCTACAGCTGATACTGACAGCAGCGTTGTGCCCGGCTGAGCTCCTTCTAAAATCTTCTCTGTGAAGTTGGACACTCCGAAGGGCCGGAAACGAGGGGCGTTGTCGTTTACATCCAACACGTTTATGGTTAGTCTCGCTGTAGAGGAGGAGTCATAATGATAAGGGAGCGATGATAACTTACTGAATGTATAAAACTGAAGACAAGTTTCATGGAAACGGACTTACCGTTGGGAACACTTCCTGACTTGTCAATAACTTCACTGGCGTTGTCATGGACAGACACGATGATCTCAAATGTAGCTACCAGCTCTCTGTTGAGCGGATTGCGTACAAACACTGCACCTGAAAATTCACCAAAACGCATTTAATTATTTCCCCAAATGTTAGACCCAGTGTTTTCAGTATAATGGCTATTTATCATCATCTGTCAAAATTAAACTTTGTCGATCAAGAAACTGAATTTGGTTGAGATCCATGTCTCAC
The DNA here is from genome assembly GCA_032191485.1 of Leptoclinus maculatus. NCBI lineage: Eukaryota > Metazoa > Chordata > Actinopteri > Perciformes > Stichaeidae > Leptoclinus > Leptoclinus maculatus. The sequence goes on from JAVDOI010000174.1 coordinate 162,274, forward strand.
CAGTGTGTAGATCAATGCCAAAGGACTCCTGCAGCCCATCCACTGGTTTGTTCCCATCATCCTTTGCCTCCACAGAGATGATGTAATACTCCAGCCGGGGATGCAGATCAGGGTCCTCAGCGGTCAGCGTGGTCACCACCTCACCCGGCGGGGTGGACTCATTGACGTTTATCATGGTTACTGGCTCTATAAAACGGGGTCGGGAGTCGTTGACGTCATCCAGAATGACTGTCAGGGTGGCTGTGCCCGACATTGGGGGTGTGCCACGATCAGTTGCCATGACGACCAGGCGGTAGGACCCACGCTCTTCTCTATCGAGGGTGGTGTTGCCCACCAGGACCGCGCCAGAGAGCGGGTCCACCACGAAGCGGTCCTGAGCGCCGCTTACCAGCCGATACATCAGCCAGCCATTAGAGCCAGAATCGGCGTCAGTGGCGGACAGCTGAGTCACCACCACACCTGGAAGAGACAAAGGACACAAACGCACACACATTTGTATTCTTGTGACCAGTCATTGCCCAAAGGGTTAGGGTAACCCCACAAGCCAATCTACACACCAGAGGGGCTGTTCTCAGGGAGTCGAACGCTGAAGCTGGAAGGACTGAAGACAGGAGGGTTGTCATTCTGGTCCAGGATGGTAACCGTGAGAGGGACACTGCTGTTTAAACCTCCTATGTCCTCCCCAACCAGGAACAGCTCTACCCGAGGCTCCTGAAACGCCTCGCGGTCCAACTGTGCCCCCTGACGCACACGTATCACACCTAGAGGGAGATGCAGAGACTTTTGCTTTTGCACTTTTTAAATTTCTCTCTCTGTCTACTTGCTGAGGAGTTATAATGTTACCAGAATTGGCATCCACAGTAAAGAGGTCCACCCTGGCTCCCAGCAGGCGGTACTTCGCCACAGCATTGGGTCCGATGTCCTTATCCTCAGCCAGAACTGGCCCATTTAACACCGTTACAGTACTACCTAAAAGGACAAAGAGAGGGACAGGTGGAGAAGTACAGTGATCACAGTCAGGTTAGAATGTTTACACTACATCAGCAAGCCTGTTCCACTTGGTGATCGCACGTTTCTTTGATAATAGCCAAGAGATGGTAAAATGTTGAACAAATTAATTGTGATTATAAAGTTGTCAGTCCTTCTTTCTCACCTCTAACTTTCAAAGCGGTAAAAAAAAAAAAATAACATCACTGAATATAAGCCGTATGTCAACAAAGTCAGGAAGTGGGTGAGACAGTGTTACAGACAGTGTTTTGGCACGATGCCGTGTGCTGCAGATTTCCCCCACTCAAGGGAAAACAGAGCGATAAACACACCAGCTTGAGTGCTACCTGCTTCAGAGTTCTCTGTGATCTCTGCCCTGTAGCTGGTCCTGGTGAATATCGGCCTGTTGTCATTCTCATCCAGAATGGTGATCACTAAGATGTCTGAATCCTGGTGGAGTGGGACAGACGAGGGAGAAATAAACAATTACAAGAGCAGAGGATTACGTGGTGAAGAGGGAGGAGGAGAGAACAATAAGTCAATCAGCCCTCAAAGAGGGAAATTGGTAAAAAGCACTCTCATGTTTTAGTGTAGTCAGAATAGAAAGGTGTTGCAGTTGTTGTACTGTGCAACCACCACCAACCACGTGGTGGTTGCAGCTGTTTTTTGCAGCTCCGGGTTAGAACAGTTTCTCACCTCCGCCACAGAGGCAACATTTAAAGCAGGCCACATTGTTTTTTATAGTGAAAACCTTGCAACTGCAGATTGAGTGGTTCTCATGTTCTTAAGTTATTAGTGTGCTATAAGAGATTCTCATTATAAGCAAGACACAAGACATGTAGGCTCATAAAGCCTAGCCAAAAACTACAATAGTTCTTAAAGGCAGGATCCGCCCACGCCTGCATAAAACAAGTGTCCTATCACTCTGTAATTTTCTGAAATTAACAGTTATACATTACTATTATTATAGAAGTGCAATGAGTGCTGCGTATTTGCTCGACAAAAGCAATGTCACATGGACTGTGTGCATCTTGTTCACATTATGGTAAAAGCTTTTGGGGAATTAAGGTCCAAATCGTTACATTTCATTGCCATTTGCGGCTGCCACCGAGCACCTAAAAGTTCAGGATTGCCTGTTTTTATGAATTCCTCCAAAGCTGACTTTAAAAGATACAAGGTTTTACATTAGTGGCGGTGGTTTCTGGTTGTTTCAGTGGTCTCTTTGTGAAAATGCCAATGTGGAAACGTGTGTGAACGCTTGCAGTATGTGTGCAAAGGCGGGTGGGATTACCCTGCGAGCGATGCGGGGGTTCTCGGGGTTGTCTTTGACGGTGATGGTCAGTGTGTACTCGGCCACTCGCTCTCTGTCCAGTGGCCTGTTCACCTGCACCACACCTGTCTGACAGACACAGAGAGGAAGAGGGAAGCCATGATTCTCTTGATACAACAGTATGTTATATTACACCATTGTGCTACCACAGTATGTGTCTTTTCACCTGTCCTTCTCTAAAGGACGTGCATTTGTATACTCTGTAATATACTTATACTGCCAAGGTCTGCTGATTTGTAAATATATCTGTAGCAAGGCTGTACAAGCCTTAAGTGCAGAGTGCAGATGAAAGGAAGCTGGAACATCTGGACCAAGTCTCACCTGACGTGATCAAATCTGGGAGCAGTTAGTCACAAGATTCACACTTCTACCCCCATGCTTCCCTGTTTTCATCACCTGCTCCACTGTTACCACATCAGTAAGTCAGATGTTTCAACTTAATTGAAACATCTGACTTACTGAAATTCAGTGTTTTGTTGCCGAAGGATTCCTGCCTGTTATTATCTATAATCTCACCGTGTCGTTGATGTAGAAGGCTCCATCCTGGTTGCCAGCGGTGATGTTGTAAGTTAGCAACGCGTTCCGTCCGCTGTCGGCATCTCGCGCTTGGACCCGGGCCACAGAGGTGTGGATGGTGGCGCCTTCACTCACGCTTGTGTTGTGAGGCAGGTTCAGGAGGATTGGGTCGTTGTCGTTGATGTCTCGGACATTGACCCCCACCACCACCTGAAGGAAACACGCCAAGACAAAGACAAAACCTCAAACTCATGCCTGTTCACAGTGACTCGTATTTAGATTGTCTGTCTACAAATTATGTCGAAAAGATACTGTGCCACACAACCCATCAACAATGTTCACTAAGCAGCTGTTATAACATGAAACAGTTGCTTATGTGTTAACCTGTCCCAAACATTTACTGGAGATTTGAAATTTCACAGCATTCATAGACCAAATGTGCTTTTTCAGATGTAATGTTGTGTTTAACTGTTGATCTTACAGCACAGAAGGGAAGCTTGCAAGATCATAATTGTTCAAGAGGATATGGTGAGAGTATGTGGCTGCCAGTGTGTGTGTGTGTTTATGTAATAAAGGCCCACCGAGCTGTTGCGAGACGGGGTGCCCAGGTCTCGGGCTGTGACAGTGATGTTATAGAAGGCTGTTGTTTCTCTGTCCAGCTCTACGTCCTTCCTCACCCGCAGCTCGCCCTCCACTGGAGAAACCATGAACTCATCTGACAGAGAGACACAGACAAAAGGCTCAGAGACCCACAGTGAGGACTTAATAGCAGATCACTCTCTTCTACAGAAGAATCCGGTACTAACTCTGGGGATCTCCACCGGTGATGCTGTACTCCACTTTGCCGTTGAGCCCAGAGTCTTCATCACTGGCTCTGAGAGTCCAGACCCGAGGTCCTGGCTGGCCCTCAGTCACCTCGAAGGGTCCCTCAAAGGCTCTGGGAAAAGTGGGTGTCACATCGTTCACATCTAGGACATTTACCAGCACCTAAAGGAAGGAGGGAGAGGGACTTTCAACATCCGTTTTGAGATAGGTGGCTGTACGCTGTGAATTGCAGAAATAGGATGAACAGCAAAAAGTAGCCAACTCCACAGTCTTGTGGATTTCCACATGCAGCTTTCACTTGTATGGCTTCCTCTACCACTATATCATTACATAGATACAAGTTTGAAGGTAACAGAAGGATTTCCACACTTTAAGCTTCTACAAGGAACTTTCATTTTGTGTTCATTTTGACGAAAGTGGTAGTGTTTCGTAGCACAAGAGTCCCTTTAGAAAACCTCTCATTTTACTGCAGCAGGGTCTGACAGTCTGCCCCGTTCAGTGCTGGTTCTGGTTCTCCCGTGCCTCCCTTTCCCTCCAGCGGGCCCAGCAATACGTACTGGGTCTCCAGAAGCGTGGTGTCGGTGTTGGCTCTCGGGACTCTCGATGGAGTCTGAGCGGAAGGGGTTTCTGGTAAACCTGCATTATTTTGTCAGATTTTGTGCGGAATGCACAGATGAAAGTCTGCACAGAAAAAGCCAATCTTCTCTCTGATGGTCTCGTTTACTTATGTAGGTCATATAGAGGCATGAGTAATAAATTGAGACTGTTTCATAACCATGTAAAAGTTCCTCACAGTAACTTTAAGTTGGACATTAAATTTAAACTTTTGGGTTTTGTGTCTTGATATTCTGATGCAAATCTTCATTTCCACAAACACACAAATACTCATACGGTTTTAATCTGCATGTGAAGTAGTCACAATAGGATGTAGAAACATCCACAAGGATGGATTTGGGTGTTTTTAATCATCAGGTTTCTGCATTTCATCTTTATTTACAGACCTGGAGAGAGTCTTTCATGCTTTTATCTGCTTGAGACTCGACTACTGCAATGCACTTTATTCTGGTATCAGCAAGCGAAACATTCGAAGAAACCAAAAAAGCAAGTTGATGTCTTCGAATTGCTTGTCTTGGCCAATAGTCAAAATTATTTACAAATATGTAAAATAGATAAAAACAGCAAATCTTCACATTGGAGGAGATGGAACCAGCAAATGTTTGGCATTTTTTGCTTCATACATACCTGATTAATTGGTAAAATTGAGAACTGATTTTCTGTTGATCGACTACTTAATTAATCGATTAATTGTTTCAGCTCTAAAATGTTGAATTTCAGTCATCAGAATAAAAGATTGCGTCTCATTTGCATAATTACTGTTGTGCTGGATGTCAAGCGAAGAGCAGGCTTTGGACACTGGTCCGTGGCCGTGACGACCAGTGCGTAGTGTCCGTTGCTGATCTCGTAGTCCAGCTCCTTCACGGCTGTAATTCTCCCCTAAATACACACACACACACACATCACACACAGCAGGTTAATGCATGTATGTTTCTGCAGAGGTAACACGATAGTATAACATTCATCATGTCTTACCGTGATGCTGTTTATATGGAAGGTCTGGATCAGGTTTCCTTGAGCGATGGCATATCGCAAGGTGCCGTTCAGACCCTCATCTGGGTCGATGGCCGTTACTGTGGCGATGGTGGCGCCCACTGTGTCTGGTCCCTCGCTCAGCACCGTGACGTACTCCTCCTCAGGAAACTCTGGGGCGTTATCGTTCTCATCCACAATGTGGACATAGATGGTGGTTGAGGTCTGCGTGACGAACGGAGGGAAACCTTTACAGCTGTATCAGCTATTTGTGGCTTACTGTACTAAACTCTGCTGACAGTACGGGTTTCTTTTTGTCGTGGGAGATGTGTATTAGACATGAAGACATGTGTGATTCGTTCTTTGTCGTGGTTTGGTATTTTGAGAGGCCTCAGGGTCGGCGTGCCTTATGTGAGGAGGCTCTGGGTGTCTCGAGGTTAAGATAACATGGAAACCTTGTAGAGGTCTGGACCGAGGGTTACACGTTGTTTTGTCTCCTCCCTGATGACGTGGGATAGATACACAGTGCAAGGCTGGGGGAATCTTGTGTCACTTGAGGTTTTTGGTATGTCTCGCATGCAGTGCCAAAAAGCTTTTCTGATCAGGTCTGTGCTGTAATAAACCCACATCAGCAAGATAGTCTGGTGGTAACTGTTTGTTCTTTTGTTATAATATCAAAAAAATTATATTGTGTCAATCATTAATCATTTCTCCAAACACCTCCTTTTCTACAGGCGCTACAGCCACTCCTGCACTTTTATACACTGTTCACTAGAGAGGATACATACAGGTATTAAGGTCTTCAATTGTGATTTTGCGTCTGTGACATGTGGTCAGGCTTCATTTAACATGGGAGAGTGTTACAGACAGAAGAAAATATCTTGTTCGAACAAAAAAGAAATCTTAAGAGTAAGTGACGCGGAGAGAAGATGCTGAAAGGAAGCCAAAAGTTCTGCTTCCCTGATGTGCAATCTGCTCACTTTAGAGGTAAAAAAAAAGTAAAAGCTAAAATGTAAGTAAAGTGGAAGAAAGACAGCAGTGTATCCTAAAAAAAGCCACCTCATCAAACCAATGAAATATTCTGATACATAAGTGAAAGGATCATTGTTTGGAATTAAGGTTGGTTTAAGGAGTGTTGTTGAGTCAGTTCCTGCCCCACCAGTCTGACCTCCTGGTTCCACTCCCAGTGCTACTAAAAGATGGAGTGAATTCCTCAGGCTGTGGCGGTTAAAGAGCCCGTTGGAATTTCACAATATTGTGATTTCTGCATGAGCTGTAAGCTGTGTGTGTGTGTGTGTGTGTGTGTGTGTGTGTGTGTGTGTGTGTGTGTGTGTTAGAGAGCGAAAGATACCAAATTAGAACTAGACTATCACAGCAACTTTAACAAATGTAAAATATACTATATATATATATATATATTCACTATCCAAGCCAAACATTTTTGTATTGTGATTAATAATGATAATGAGAGAGAGAGAGAGAGAGGGAGAGAGAGAGAGAGAGAGAGAGAGAGAGAGAGTGAGAGAGACAGAGACAGAGACAGAGACAGAGAGAGACAGAGACAGAGAGAGAGAGAGAGACAGAGACAGAGACAGAGACAGAGACAGAGAGAGACAGAGAGAGAGAGAGAGACAGAGAGAGAGAGAGAGAGAGAGAGAGACAGAGAGAGAGAGAGAGAGACAGAGAGAGACAGAGAGAGAGAGAGAGAGAGAGAGAGACAGAGACAGAGACAGAGACAGAGAGAGAGAGAGAGAGAGAGAGAGAGAGAGAGAGAGACAGAGACAGAGAGAGAGAGAGAGAGAGAGAGAGAGAGACAGACACAGACAGAGACAGAGAGAGACAGAGAGAGAGAGAGAGAGAGAGAGAGAGAGACTGACAGCAGGGGGAGGAGTGTGTTGTATCACGTTGCTTTTGCGCTCCACAGAGTAGACTACAGAAGGGTTAAGTCAACTTGGAGACGAGGGACTGTCAACCAGCCGTCTGTGTTCTGTTGTTTGGTAGAGTGGAGTTTGCTTAGTTTTAGAAAGAGAGGAAAAGTTTAACAAAGGCTTCCAGCAGAGTTAGTTGATCATAGCTTGAGTCAAACACTGCTCTGCTACTCTTTTCTTTTTCTTTTTTGCTCAACTTCCAGACAACCATGGAGCGAGGATTACCCTGTCGGACATCCCTCTGGGGAAAGAAGTCCGTGTTTTGGTTGTGCTCCGTTTTGTTTTACGTCGCTGGAGGTAAGCACGAGGACAGATCTCTTCACATCTGTTGAACCATCTCTCTGACTGTCCCCGCTCTGCGTGTGAGGACTTGTTCACAACTCCCTCTGAGTGACAATTGACTGAATGCAATGATGGGGAACGATACTTGTTTTCAGCACGCAACGAAAAGTCAATCGAAACACACGGGGGGGGACATTGCTAAAGTAACATTAATAGGTTTGGATAGAAGTAGACCACAAATAGAAATACAACGGGCGGTACAGTCATCAATTGACTTCCAATAGGAACGCGATGCGTCTGAGAGGCTCGTGGTTCATTTACTCCAAATTTAAAACGTTTACTCTCTTTGTTATGCTTAATAGAATTTTTAAAAAATGCACAAATGTCCGTTTTTTTTTTTAGTGACGTTAACATTTCTGGAGCGCGAACACAGACCAAAGCTTTCCAGTCTTCATGTGCTGCTGTTGTTGTTTTGAGACAGAACATCTGGTGTGAAGCTGCGTTTAAAGCCGCACCCATGGGATGTAGCGGGGTGTAAATCCACTTTATAGTGCTGCTCTTATAGCCTGTAAAAAAAACTGCCGCAAATTGGACGGTTGCCGTTGACGTTTTTAGACTGACGAGTCTTAAAATGGCCAGAAATATAAACGACCAGGCATACATCAAATTACACTGGGGCAAGCTTTCCTAAAGCTGCGTGCGCATGTGCAGGACGATTTTGGGGACTGATGCATTCAATAATTTATCAAAAAAATAAAAGTTAAAGCTCGCTCCATTTTCATGTTATCGAGGGAGCTGTAATCAAATGCAGGACTTTTAGGCAACAGGCGCAGGAGGAGACGGGAGAAGCAGCTGTTGCCTCCGGGGCGCACGGTGCTTCGCTTCAAACGCCCCGGAAACCTTGCAGAGGTTATCAGTTTTCGGCTTTAGGATTTGGTCTGTTTAGATAAGCTCACGCGACAAGTACGTCAATGATGTTTACTGAACTTTTAGGCTGACCCATCCTGGACCAAAATCTTTATTTGTAATTCAAAACATGTTTCGGATTTAAATGTTTGTAGCCAATATTTTTGTGTTTAGAAATAGTTATGCAGGCCTTTTAAACTCAGAGGCTCCAGTAAAAGACCTTAATAGGCTGGTCTGACTTTAGGACTGCTCCCTTCAGCCCTGTTGTGTCTTTTTTGTTTGGAAGTTTCCTTCCTCTGAGCCGATGATGAAAAAGCCATTTGTGCCGCTGCCAATAATGTGTTTCTCCTCCACAAAACTCGACTTGAGATCAACAGAGCGATAATCAGGGCCTCAGTCCTTTCCTCCCAGTCTAGATAAGCATTTAGCTCCCCATGGAGGACAATGGCACAGTCAAAAATGGTCAATAAACTCCACAGGATGTGGCTGCTCCCTCTTTCACTGTCTCGGCTACTTTCTCCTCCTGCTGTGACATGGCTTGTGTCGCTCATTGATCCTCTGTCCTAAATGAATACATCATTATTAGGGTGTCGTGATAAAAAAAAGAGCTTCCTGGGTCAATGTCATAGACGAGAACAGGCCCGGCCAGGGACCAGCAGGCAGCAAGTGTGTTGATGTGCAGCAGTTGTGTGGGCACATACCGCATGAGTAATTAGATGGAGGAAGGGGAGCTCCCTTGTTCTTCTAAGACTTTCCGTGGTATCACCCTTTTTAATTGTCTGACACACACGTGTAGCTGAAACCTTGGTGTCAGATGTTTGATAATGCAGCAAGTATGACGAGTAAAGACTCCCCAAACAGCAGTGGCCTTCACTTCTTCTTATAAGGATGCGTCTCCCACTGATTCTCTAAAAAGCATTGACCTTCACTGATAGAGCCTCGACTCTGTCTAGTCACTGCAACAATAAACAGCAACCAATGTGTAAAGATCTGAACTATTAATAGAAACAGCTTAACAATATCATCAAAGTATGAGGGAGGACGCAGGCAAACTAGTTGATAATAATGAACTCACTTTGTTTAAATTAAGTAATTATTTTAAATTAAAATTCCAGCTGCATTGTTGCTGCAGCTAAATGAAGAAACGATGTTGCAGTCATGTTTATGAAGCTGTCCTTACACCAGCATTTAGTTACGTGGCTAAAAGCACGAAGTACATTTAGAGGAAGAGGAAGGATCGAGATTGGGACAGAGTGTGCCCTTTACTTGAAAAACACTTTATACAAACAAGTTTATCGCCGATTGGCTCACAAGGTAAAATACACAGCGAATGAGTGTAATCAAATGTCATGGATCCCTGAGCAGTGACCTTCTTCACTGACCCTGAACCACATCCCTTTAGGACTAGGTAGGGTCTGAAGTGCCACATTTTTAACACTTCCTGTTGCGGAAAAGATGCTTCATGCATCTGGTTGTTATGCCAGAAGCTTCAACTGAAACTCTCGCACTTTCTTAGTGTGTGTTTGTGTGTGTGTGTGGAGGAACTAATCTGGGATCCTCCTGCTGGTTTCATTAACACCCTGTAATGGGCTGGATAATCATTACCATTACAGTAGGTGTGAAAGAGGGTGGTGTCTGAAGTGTGTGTGAGTGTGTGTGTGTGGTGTAGCAGCACTTGTACAAACAGGTAGAGAACTCGCAAGTGAAAGGATACCAGATTTTCCAGTAGGGTATGTTCAATATTCGCACCGCTTCAACACAAAAGAAGAAGAATTAGATATGCTCTTGCAGAAAAGTGGTTCAAATGGTTGAACTTAGGGTAATTTAAGGAGATATGAAGGCATGTTTAATTAATTCACACAGGCGCGGCTGCATGTCCGAATGTAAGAAAGCTGTCAGAGGCAACATGTCCTAAACAGGTGGCATTCAGGCTTAAAACAAAGGAGGGCCTGTTTCTGGGCCCTGAGGGGCTATCAGGATCCTGAGAACAGAGATCACAGAAGGAAACTTAGATCCATAATGGAGCCAAAACACAGATGTCTGGTGTAAAGTGAAAGAAGTCCCGTCTGTTCCAGACACGGGGCAGAGCTTGCCGTCAGTTTTTACCTGGTTGCAGCCACATCAAGGCGGCTCAGATAGTGCTGACACTGTGGTAACCCCACCCAATTGATACAGAATATGCCAGAAATCCATCTCCCACTAGTGTAAATAAGGCGAGAGAAACCAGGGAAGAGTTGAGGGAGGAAGGCAGGGCGGGTGTGAAACAGGAGAGGAGAAGGGCTTCCCCTCCTATTGTCCCACCTCGCAGGCCGGAACAGCCGTGGGGGCAAAAGTTTCACTTTAATCACCCTGCCTGGTCTTCCTATTGCTACTGAGTTCAGTCACACACACAGGAACGTGGCACGTACCCTGCACTCTGTGACACACACACACACAGGATGCACACATACTGAATATACAAACATGCGCAGCTAATCAAATGGCAGCTACTCTATTTCCCATCCAGCAGAGTGTAAACCAACTACTTAAATGCAGATATTGACGTGAACACTAAAACAATTTATTTGCTTCCTCATGTGTGTTCTGGCTGATGCAAAAGGCTCTCGCATGTTGCATCAGCTGCCTTCTGAGGAAAATAGTGATAGTGCAAAAAACCTAATAAGTTCATTGTTGAACAACAGTGACTCAAACAAAACTCCTGCTCCGCTGCTCTCTACGGGTTTAAACTCTCAGTCCAAGCTGTGATGTAACAGCATGTGTTTTGACTTTGACAGCAGATGGAATACACCTGCAGTGACATCATAACTGATTGGGGTATGAGTAGAGGTGCAAACTGTTTGAAATGATCGACCCATAAAGAGCCGTACAGCAGCAGCTGTGGCCCTTCACATTTAGCTTTAAGGAGTGAGGGGCTAGAGAGGAGGAGTTTCGTGTGTTCGCGTGGCAGGAAGGAAGTCCTCTCTTCAAACCCCGGCACCCACCAGTCATCCTCCAAACACCGATTTTACTGCAAAATCTCCGATCCATGCCGCAACTGTAATAATACACACCCGAACATACTACACTCACTTAACACGCGGCCTTCCTGTCTTCTTCACAGCGCTAAGCATTCTTGGATGCTAAACTACAATCTGTTGCAGACAACTGATGGTAGTAATCTATTTAGGCAGACAAAGCCAGAGTCGTCCTGTTGTTTTACATGCTGGATATATGGAAAGCCATTCATTATGTGTGTTGATGCTGCACTGTGGGTAGTTTATGATGTGTCTGCATTGTTTTTTGTTTGCTTGTAGGAATTAGAGAGTGGCTTCAGACTGCTTAGCCTGAGGATATCTTTGTTTTGTTGTGTTATGGCAATGAGATAATCATTCAGTCCACACATTAAAGACTCCATCTATTGGTGCATTGCACCGATGTACCAGTCAGAACAGGATGCGGTTTACCGTGCGAGTATGTAATATGTAAAGAGACATCCCACAGCTGTCTTTTTCGGTTTTTGGAACGGCCATTTCACTGCAATCACTGGGTAAGGATACCTCACCGCAATAGTCAGAGTATGTTGCAGAAATTGATCAGAGCAAAACAACGGTCAGATTTCTACACTTTCCCTAATTTGATGTCACATGAGATGCTGTATATATTGTCTCCGAGAGGAACAGGCAATTTAAACTCCCACAGGAGGTTAGTATAATTTTACTTTAACCAGCACCGTCTTCAACCACAGTACGACTATATGCAGAACAGGAAACAAACTGTGCTGACCCAAAATGCACAAAAACCAAGAACGCATATAGTGTGCAGAAATAGGCCATGGGAAATCATCTGACTTCAGCTTTGAATCTATGTTGAGACTGGTAGTTGCTATGATTAGTTTTTACACTCTGGTTATTTGATGATACCTTTACAAAACATATCCAAGCACCTAAGGAACATCATGACGTACATGCATCAGCATTAATGCATCTATATTTCTATTAAAATATCGATGTTCTACTGGTTTTGTTCTGGTTATATGCAACGTTTCATGCAGCTTCTGAATATGAATCTATTGGATTTTGTACCCTCTGAAAAACTATCTGCCACTGCCATCAAAATAAACATGTCTCTTGTTTTATTTTGACTAAATACACTCGCCTCTTCCCTCTGGCTTTTCTTCGTCATCATCAGGGATTTGTGTTCCCTGGGTTGGAGCTTCTCAAACACTTCCTGTAATTTCTACATACAAATCCCACCTCCTTTACTAGGATTGGCAGGCTTTAACCCAAGACTTCATCATCTCTAACCTGAAGCCTTTGGTTGGTAAAAGCTTGTTTGCGGAGGTACACAACCAGGGAGGAAGGACTGTCTGAAGGTCTAACCCAGGAAACAGAAGTTGATAACTGTTATATTTGTTACCTACTTTCTACCATACTTGTCTATTCTCTCTAGGTAAAGGCGACATGTCCCACGCCCACTCCACTCTGAGTGTTTCGGCCCCCCACCTGTACTACACCTGTCCCGAGGGTGCAACCGTCAAACTGTTGTGTGGCCAGAGAGGGGCCGCCTTGCACCCCACCGATGTCTTGAGGCGTGGCTGGCTTTTCACGCCCCACAGTGATCGGCACTGCACGGGACGGACGGGCCCGCGCCACACTACCATTGGTCATTCACATGGCAACCACAGCTTAACGCCAGGGTTGCAATTTGGAGCTACAGAGCACAACTTCTGGGTGGTTCTGCAGAATGTGACCCACTCTGACCAGGGTCGCTACTGCTGCATGCTCCTAGACTTCCAGCTGGAACAGAAACACAACACCCTCGTGCAGAAACCCCACAGCCACGTTATTCTCCATGTTACACCACGTAAGGACATCAAATGTGTTGGTGTGAATGTGTATTGGGTGAATGGTAACTGTTGCAATTAACAGGCAGAAACCCAAACCAATGTTACATCGTGATATACTGCTTGTGAGAAAACAGTGTCTTTGTTCTCTTGCCAGGGAGAGATGGCTCTCAAGAATGCACTGTCTGGGATCCAACACCAGCTGGAGGTATGTCACCTTATTCAAGCCTTCAAAGCCAATGTATGACTAGCCAGTTACTCCGTGTATTTACCTCACAGTCTCTCTGTTGCTTCCCCAGGCTCCGTGCCAGTGGCCTTGGCCATAGCAGCCTGCATCTTGGCGCTGCTTTCTCTGCCTCTTATTCTGATGCTTGTGTACAAACAGAGGCAGAACGCCCGGTCGAGCAGACGTACGTAATACTGAAACGCACAAACAAGCACGCACGCACGCATTCATTTCCACGTCCACGCTACATAATCGTCTCACACTGGGTTCCCCATAGTGTTTCGTCTGACACATATTTCCTGTCTATGAGGAGGATTAACTGTATTTCACACAGTAGGAAGCGCATTCACACTGTAGTGTGTCGATCTGTAGTGTTCCGCTCTGTTTCAGTATACTCACAATGGCCCATTTCCCGCTTCCTCTCTCTCCCAGGTGCACAAGAGCTGGTGAGGATGGACAGGTACGTTTTCCCACAGTCTGTCAGGCAGCTGGTTTCATGGGCCGGCTTCAAAACACAGCTGCTCTTTAGAATAATACTACTGTGTATACATGGATATTCCACTAGGAAGTGACCACAACATTTCTTACACAATAGGTAGTTTCAGCCACAAAACCTGACTAGACCAAAGCGTGTTACAATTCTGCGGATAATTCCTTTACACTTTTGTTCACTAAAGATCTACAAATAGCTTCAAAACATCAATGAATCATTTGGGTGCATAGTCTTAATTACTGTACAACAAAAAGGACTTCAGCCAAGAGCATTGGCAGTCTTAACACTGTACGTTATGTTGTGTGCCACTGGAATGTATTTTGTGGGAAATGTAATTACTTTATAGCACAAAGGGAAACCGATTTATGGCTCACAACAGGGAGACTTAATTAATTCACGTGTATGTACACAACTTACTGCAAACCATTTTGGTGTAGTATTATAAGTGCAGTTAAGTATTGAAGCCCTGATTAGTGCTAGAATATAAAAGCGACACATACAAAGATTGTGAACGTCTTGAGCAACAGGTGAATGTTGAAACAGTTTATTGGGTCATTTCGGCAATGTCTTACTCATCGGTATGCTTCCCTTTCTTATGTGTGCGTGCGTGTGTGTTTTCAGTGAGTCTCAAGGCCATGAGAACCCTGTGTTTCTTGGGGGATCACCGCAGATTAAGACCCGTACCGTGTCTCAGATCATGACCAGGCAATCATCGGAGACAGGACGCCACCTGTTGTCTGAGCCAGGAACCCCCCTTTCTCCTCCTGCACACGGGGACGTATTCTTTCCAATAGAAGGTAGGACACACACACACACACAAAACTATACATCCTGACAACACAACAGCAACTCATACTACAGGGAACACAACATTTCCGGCCAAGACAGACAAATCCATACAAGTTCATCAAACAACATGGACACTAGATCACTCCGCACAGGATGGGACACACAATCATCGAAACCAGTCTCCATTTTTGTTCAGCTTTCGCCCTTTAGCATGGCTAAAACTCTCCTGACCAGCACCATAACACAAAGAAAGCAGAGTATGAGTAATCTCAGGGGAGTTCATTAACACGAGTGAGTGTGCTCATTGGTAGGTCATGCCTTATTAACTACATTCTGAATGCATACACCTGACTCCCTTGACATTCTCGTTTGTTACCCGAAACAAAGTACTCGAGCAGTGGCACGAAACTGTATTGCACAAGGACGTAGCTCTGGAAACAACGATTTCAAAATGTACAGGCAGTACGGTAACACACTCTGATGAAATCAAAGAACAACCGCGGCTGTGCGCGTTTCTGCTGAAACATCCTGTGTGCGTGCGGTCAAAGTGTTGGCGGAAAGATGCTGACATTCTTATGCAAAATTGCACGCTCACTCTCAAAACAGCTGGGTTGAGTCTTATGTGAAAGATGTTCTGTGTGGGGAGTTTACATTCTCTCCCAAACACAAGTAAAACCACCTCCTTATGCTGTCACCCTCTGAATTCTTCTCTCGCCTCCCTCGCAAAGTCATTTTCCACCCATCAGCACTCTCATTGAACACTAATGGCCCCTTCAGCCGTTCTCTCCGACTCGACTTCAAATAATACTGAAACATTAGTTACGGTGAAGGGGTTCAATCCTGAGTGTTTTTCTACCGATTCCCGGGGCACCTGTGCAGACATTCCAGGCATACTGAGGTGGATTGCCCCGTTTCCTGGCAGCACGGCCTGTGACGGTACTGTGGTCAGAACTGAACCGACCTACTGAAACCCCCAAATCATCACATGTGTTATTCCTATGACCTATAACCACACTACAACAGTTTAGTGTGCAAACAAGGAAACGTCTCAGAAACAGTTACTGGAGCTCACTGACATTATAACTGCATGTAAGACCTGACGAGCATAAACAGAAGGTAAAACTGGGCCACCCACACTCAGCGAGTCCTATGAGATGCTGCTGTTTTGCTCTATGTGCCCAAATAGAATTCTGGTAATGAGTAATGCCACTAGTGGGAAAACCTCTGTTAATGATAATTGACAGATGGAAGATGCATCTCAGATTACAGTCATGTTCCTCCTCTAGAGAGCGCGTCACGAATATTGATGAAACCATCTAGAACCCAAGAAACCCCCCCCCCCGATATTTTGTACACTTGTCACAGTGGATTTTCCTGTCAGAGCTCATTTCCTTCAGTAGTCTACAAACGTTATACCGACTACCAAGCCTGGTTTCTTGTCTGAGGTTTCGTGTTACGTGGCTGAAAGCCACACTTCAGCTTCCTTGTTCATCTTTTTCGGACCGCTGACCTTTAGCTGAGAGGAATTTAACTAGCAGCAGTTCCCTCTTATCTTCAACGTGTTGCAACTCGGGCTTTAAGGCCTTTTCGTTCTGCTTTTAAACGGGTTTCCAGCAAAACATCTTATTCTGAGAAATCTATCAGTCTCTCTGTGCGCTTGTTATAATCTATGGAGTGGGAGGTATGGAAAAAGAAACGCCGTCACGTCTTCCGTCTGCCTCTTTGGGCAGGAAGTGCAATTTTTTAACTCTTTCATATCTAAATTTCAGTGCCTGCACACAGACATGAAATGTGCAGTTGTGCGGGTTGATACATGTAGATTACCTGCCATCTTTTCTATGCTCTCACTGACCTGCACTGTTCTCTATTCCAGACACCATCCCGGAGTCTCCAGACTTCCTGCAAGTTTAAAGGGGGTTGGAACCTCGTTCGTTGCTCTAACTGCTGACCTGGAAATAGTCCTGCAACTCCTTTCCTCTTCTTTCTGCCTCCAGAGTGATGTTGCCCTTATCAGCTGTCTCACAATAACCTGTGCTGGATTGTTGTCTGTACATTGTCTGGACCGCAGGAGGGAACGGGCTGCCTTTTTTTTATTCAAAAACTTTTTCCACCTGCAACAACAGCTGGAGGCCAAAAGCGAACTTTCGCTTGTGTGCACTTGTGTTGTGGCGGGGTTAAGGTTAGTGTGTGATCTTCCATCTACACGCTGACAATGACTCGTGGACCAACAGGTGCCCGCTGCTTGAGACAAATCCAAAGTGTTGGGGGGGGGGGGGGTCCCACCATGTGCCGTGCTGGCATGTCAAGAGTGATTAAACAGTTTCTGTGGACTCGAGGGCTGCTTTCACACTTAACTTATTTTGTGCAGTTCAACTGAACTAGGGAGCTTTTACTCGTTTAGTTTGGTTCATTTGGGCTGACGTGCACTCTGTTTAAACCACAGAGCTGCACTCTTACTCTGGTGAACACAAAGCGGACCATCCACACGATCATGTGACACAAAATGTACGACAATAATAAAAAAGAAAAACTTAACTGTTAAAGTTGCATTTGCGATCCAACGATCCATTTGCTGATGGTTGGAACCGTCATGGAAACGATCTCCCATATTATGACGTTACATAATTTGGTAACATGGTTGATAAATATTATTTATCACTTGCCGTCAGTCACTAAAGTAAACTTTTATTTTCCCTTCCTCGTCCATGTAGCGCTGATTATGACGGGTGACTGAATGATCCGTCAGTCCTTGTGACATCATGTTAACACGTCTCACTTCAGTTGTGTTACGTCACAAAGTGGACGGGAACCAAATGAACCAAATGAACCGAACCACAGGTGTGAAAGCGACCAAAAGGCTCTCTATCATCCCTGTCATTGTAATAAAGTGCTCTAACAGCTTCATACCAAAGGAAGCTCATTCGTCAGAGAAGTCTCAATATCCGTGTTCAAGTTGAGAGTAATTTGTTTTTATGGCATTACACTGTTCCTCTGTGTCATATCCCCTTGGCCTCAGCTTCTTTTCTCTTCCCCCTTTGCTACCTCAGTTACTGTCAGCTCTGCTGCTCTAAATACTCTCCTTCCTTCCTGTACTCTCAGAAACGCAGCACTTCACAGTGGCCTTAAACATATACGAGTATGTGGAAGTATTTAGTTGATGAATGTCATTCAAAGTTAATTAAGAATAATATTTTTTATTGATTTTCTCTTGAATGTATCCTAACAGATTCTTGATTGAAAAAAAAACAACTTTTAATCTCAACAATCTTTTTTGCTCTGGTATCATGTGTCTGAGTTTATTTGATAAGATGTGTATATTAGTGTTCATTCCTATTGTTTTTGTGCGTGCAATGTGATGTTAAGTAAATACTATTCAGTACATGTGTGATGTGGAATGTTAACCAAATCGTATCAAGGTTGACTGAGAGAAAATGAGAAGTGATTGAAGTCGTATTATTAATTATTATCAATAATTATTAATTAGGCTGTGTGTGACTGTGAGAAACCACTGGTGTTTTTTCATATTAAGGTTTAATGTGTACAGCAGGTGCTCAGCGGAAATCATCTCCAAAAGATGTGTAGCAGGTATATAGGACAGGGTATAATGTTTGTATGTTTGTTGAGATTTGAATACTTTGATAACTAGTCAAACCAAAGACTTATGTTTAAATATTTGTGTTTTCAAGTGTGCCTGTATGTGTGTGTGTGTGTGTGTGTGTGTGTGTGTGTGTGTGTGTGTGTGTGTGTGTGTGTGTGTGTGTGTGTGTGTGTGTGTGTGTGTGTGCGTACGTGTGGTGTGCGTACACGTGGTGTGTATGTTCTCAAATCTCGGGTTACAGTGTCAAGAATAACTTTGCGGTCTGGTTTAAATGTGTGTTTGCATACTCGCATGCGATTCTGCATCGGCATGTAATCGTGTGTTATATACTGTAAAAAGTTTGTATTAGACGAACACACTGTTTATTGCATTTAAATTGTCCTGGTTGTGGCTTGTATAATAAAGTGGAGCTCTTAAATCCATGTGTTGATTCTTTGAAATCATTTCAGCTGGCAGGGCTCCAAAAACTATCGCCACACAAGGCCGTGAGGCACTTGCTGCCTAGGGAGCCATTACAGATGGAACAAGGTTGTTCCGCCTGTGTGCCTCTAAGATGGTGGACACCAGAGGGAGACTGGCATTGAGGGGAGAAAATGATAAAACAATCTTAGTATCTTGTTTTATGAGAGGAGACAGAGAGCTAGATGGGAGGCCTGTTGCAGGCTATCTCCTCTCTTCAGTGCTTTTTCCACAGTCTGACATTTGCTATGTATATCTTGTATTTACAGGAACTGCATTATTATAGGTTTGTTACCACCCATATCTCACTGTGACCTAGACAAGCCAAGTTTAAAATAAAACACATACAGTACAAGTCATCAACATGTGACACATATAGTACATAACTCCTTCTAGCTGTGCACATGAACACAGTTTATAAAGCCTTTAAAATGTGACAGACAACAGGAAAAGCAACAACACTCTTCTTCCTCTTTTTGGAAATATGACTTGTGGTTTTCCTGTTTACAAACGAAGGTGTTTCCTGTGCCTTCACAGCTGAACAGAAGATCAACCAACCATGTATTTAAATATGCTGTGCCGGCTATGAGAAGATATAAGGTCTTACTATGTTTAATATCTAATTTATACTGTATCTTGGTTTAAGGCCGGTAGACAAAGAGGCAGTAAACAGACGGAAAAAGCACATATTTTAGGTATGATTGTTTGTAGTACCAAAAGAGGGCTCAGTAAGAAGATGTGATGCTGAATCCCCCAAATGACCAGACTCTGCAAACTTCAAGTCCCCATGAACAGATCAGATTTAAACCCTTTTGTCGATGTTACAGCACCATACTGCATGAAGAAGGGTTTTTAAAGATACATATATATATGTATTATTATAATATGAAGCATTGACATAATAATGCCACTTGATTTAACAACAAATCTCAAGTTTTCAGGATTTAATACTAGACTAAAAACATGTTGGAATTGATATGTATTTCAGTTCATCAGTAGTTTATCTGGTATGTTGACATTTTGCAGTGTTGCACTCGTTTCTGCTGCTGTTCCTTGTTCCTTACCGACAGAGGTGGCGTGCCGTCATCTTCCACAGTGACGATGAGTCGATACTCCTGCTGGCGCTCGCGGTCGGGAGGCGCCGGCCGTGTCACCATCTCTCCCGTCACGCGGTCCATGCGGAAGGTCAGGTCCTGGTTTCCCTCCGTGATGTAGTAGAACAGCATGGCGTTGGGACCGATGTCTTCGTCGGTCGCTATCACACGGAGGACAGACGTACCTCCTCCAACATTCTACAATTGACATCATAAGAGAGGCCTCATTATTGATTACCTACGGTAGAATAAACAAAACGGTGACTGAAAATGGTAAATGCTATAATACAAACTGAAAATCACCAATTATAACAATACCTATATTGTTCAGCTTCTGTTGAAGAACTAGATGCATACAAAATTATAGAAACATGCAAATCCCGTGTGGATAAAATGAACATGTGATGTGCGAGTGCGTCCCCACCTCACTGATGCTGACGTTGTAGCCCCTCTGGCTTTCAATAACAGGTGCGTTGTCATTGATGTCCAGGATGTTGATGGTGAGGGAGTGGTCTGTGTGTCTGGGAGGTGAGCCATTGTCAATGGCACGCACCTGTAACAACATACACATGCACTGTATACTAGTATGTAAGTCTGAGCATGCATTTGGACACATGACATAAACTAACACATAGGGGACAAAGAGAAGTGTCTTCTTCCGTGCTTCTACATTCAGTCTCGGTACGTCTGTGCAATATCTTGTGTTGGGAGGCAAGATGCAGTGAGCTTTCTTTTAAGTGAAAGTATTGACATGAATAATATTTAAATGTGATCAGAAAAACACACGTTATTTGTATCGTCCAAACTCACACTATTATATTACACATTATTATATTGTGTCAAAGAAAGTCGGTTTATTCTTCGATGAAACAAGTGTGACACGGAACCATTATTTTTCGGCGGAGGTGAGAAAAGTAGTCAGAGTTGTGTACGTGTAAAATGTGTTACGTGGCCATATAGATATGTGGTGAAAGTTCATAACTGCGTGTCGATTGCTGCCTGACCTTCAGTAGGTAGCGGTCTACTGACTCTCTGTTCAGAGCAGCGTTGACAAAAACCTCCCCGTAGGTGTGGTTCACTGTCTTGATCTTGAACACATCCTCCATGTTGCCTGCCACCAGAGTGAAATTGACCTGAGAGGGAGTAATGAGTCAGAAGGAGACAAAGAGAAAGCGAGAGACAAAGATGGACATTGAAAGAAGGAAAAAGTAACATTATAATAACAGCTGGCCCGGTAACCTCACTTGAGTCGCCATATGTTATTGACAAAAACTGTGAAATATAGCATTATTTCACTGGAGGAACATGTTTTGTGCTGTAAAGTAACTTTGTTTAGTGCTATAAAGCACTGTAGATGATTTAATATAATACTAATGAAAACAAAAATGACAATATAAATACTAATAACACTAATACTACCACTACTACTACTAATATTTTTATATAGCCTATTTATGCATACAATGCAACACAAAGTGCTTAAGGTTAAGTTCCCTGTCAAACACAAGGTAGGACACACACATGTTGGAAAAGCTCGTCTTGTTGGTGATAATCTTTTGTAATTATAGTAATTACTGCAAAAATCTGTTAGATTATTGTTATAATGATCTGCTGATGAGATGATAAGAGATTTGTTTATTCTAACTGTCTCCTTCTTCTTTATTCTCACCAGTCCGTTTAATGCACCATCTTTGTCCCTTCCCAGCACCACGGCCACTTTTTTCCCCATGGGTGTGTTCTCTGGGACGTCCACTGAAGTATCTGATGTGATATCAAACTCTGGACTGTTGTCATTCTCATCCAGAATGGTGATTGAAACCTGTCGAGATCAAAATATAAGCTCAATAACTTGCAACTCAACGAAATACTTACCTTTGAAATTAATCAAATAACCCAAATCCCAAAAATGTGAGATACTGCAGATTAATACATTTCCTGTTGCCTTTCATACTCTAAACCATCTTAAAAAAAAAAGTCTTACCTTCTGCACTTCCAATGAGCGATGCAATGAATAAAAGAGGAATGCCATTAAGTTTTCTACAACAGACGAGACACAACACATGCTGTAATAAATCGAATGTTGTACATGAAAAGAAGATAAAATAACACAATTCAGAATGAAGCATACCACGGTGGAGTCTTTTTTAGGTCCTCCATCATCCGCTACAACAGTCAAGGTGTACATATCCCCAATCTCTCTGTCCAGCTGGCCTGTCACAGTGATGCGGCCCTGAAGCATCACACACATCAGCACACATCTCTGCCTCCATAAAGATTGCATACAAGGTAGAAATCTTCTAATGTGACAGACAGTGAGCAAGGACAGAGACTAACAACTATCATAAAAATCAACAACAAATCCCCATTTCTCATCTTTCAAAGGAATCAAATGGCTTCAAAGCAAACAAGCTCTTTGATCAGCTTACAGTCATGCAGCAACAAGCTTAAATCACAGGGGAAGAGGTGTTATTGAATCACCCTGCGGTTAATGGATGCATCCTATTTGACAGAAGGTGGGTACAGTCTTTGAGGCGTACAAAGAAAAGAGGTATGTACATTGTGCTCGTATCGCCGTTGACCTTTACCTCCACTGCTCCTCCACTCACCGTGATGCTGTCTATCCTGAAGAGGGCCAGAGCCGCAGGCGACGTGTCAGGGTCGAAGCGGTAAGTCAACTGATTCAAGTTGTCGGCTGACTGGGCCCCCACCTGCACTACCTCCGTCCCCGTGGCGATATTCTCACGGAGCGAAGCCTCGTAACCGGCGGAGAAGAAGGCCACGGCCTCATCCAGCTCATTAAGTAGCGTGACGTAGACGGTGCAGAAGCCTTGGTGGAAAGGTGGCGCCTGGTCAGTGACCGAGACGTTCATCAAATAGGTGGTCTTGGTCTCGTAGTCCAGGTAGTCCACAGTGGTTACCAGGCCAGTGCTCACGTCCACCTCAAACTTGCGGTCTGAGCCGGACACGAGGGCGTAAGCAACAGCTCCACCATCACCTGAGCAGGAAGAAAGGCGGTGTTGGTACGGACAAGCTTAAAATAATAACTTTAAAAACTAACTAATTAACTTGCAAACCTTGTAAGATTGTTACACTGATGCCATAGTTACGACATGCAAACAGTTTCCTCCATTCTGTGTTGTACTAAACTGTTTTGTTGCCTATGTTATGGTTATTTCGGTTTCGGGCCTGATCTAATGTTTTGGAAAATGTATGTCACAGCACCAAATGCATCAGAAGGTGCCTAAGAAACACTTAAAACCACGGGAAGTGGATAGAGGAAGTCTGCACTGTGGAGCAGAAGTTGAGATTTAAATGCCAGTTACAGTGAATGTTTTTCTTGTGCACGAGTGATGTAATACCACGCTGTGGTTTAGAGGTTAGATATTCCTCTTTTGCAGTGGCACCCACTAGTGTTAGGATCAGTG
This sequence comes from Leptoclinus maculatus, assembly GCA_032191485.1. Taxonomy (NCBI): domain Eukaryota; kingdom Metazoa; phylum Chordata; class Actinopteri; order Perciformes; family Stichaeidae; genus Leptoclinus; species Leptoclinus maculatus. The sequence goes on from JAVDOI010000174.1 coordinate 185,541, forward strand.
AAGCCGTAAACAACTGCCTCGTGCACGTAGGAAGTTTAAAGCCACAGTCAGCAAAATGTCTCCGTTTGTTTTATGGTACGGGGACACAACCCGATACTTGAACTGACATCAAAGTGAGCCCCCTCTGCTCCCCTCCCCTGATCGATCTGAGACTGGACTCACCAGTGTCAGGGTCTGTGGCTCGCACCACAATCACAGAGGTGCCAATGCCAGCGGTCTCCCTCAGGCCCAGACGGTTGTACTGTTGCTGGGTAAACACTGGCACCTCGTCATTGGCATCGTCCACATATATGATCACCTGCAGGGGGAGACATTTGTGGCACATGAACTATACATGTACTCTTTGAGAAATACTTTAACTCTTTGGGAAAAGGGCTTCGTTGTTTTATCTATTCGGAAATGAGACATAAATAATATCTATCCGAGTGTCTGGATCCTCTGATGTCCACATTTGTAGACAAAGTCCATCACAAGGGGTCGACAGGACTGTTCACTTTTTAAAAACTAGCCACGCTTCATGCTGTTATAGACAGAACAAACTACTGCTACATAAGTTATGCTACACATTTTGCATAAAACATGGGGATGTGACTGGCACACGTTTCAGCATCATCCCCCTCAAGCTACCCTCCTCTTCCTCACCCTCACGGAGCTCCTCATGCTGCCCTCGTCACTGTTGTAGGCCACCACTTCCAGCACATGGGAGCTGCTGGTTTCTCTGTCCAGTGCCCTGCGGCCTCTTGTCACCAGCCCGGTCTGATTGTCTATGCTGAACAGATTCTTGCTGTTCCCTGCATGACACACACACACACACACACACACACACACACACACACACACACACACACACACACACACACACACACACACACACACACACACACACACACACACACACACACACACACACACACACACACACACGTCAGAGAGAGAGAGGCAGAGAGAGAAAGGCAAAGTGAGACAGAGCAAGAGACTTCTACAAAAATACCCATTTTAGCAAAACATTTAATCTAGTCTGCCAATTGGATAATTTAAGCTGCCTCCAATGCAAATTAACTTCCAGTCATTACTGGTATTTTCACTCTGACTGCATCTAGACAAGAGAAATTGCAGTGGAAACAAGAGTAATTATCCTGCCCATAGGCAGAAAAGCTTGAATCACTAACATTTTGGAAACGTTCTTGTGGACATCTTGTTTTCACCCATTTTGAACAACTGAATTAACAACGCTACCAAAATAAATCGAATGATTCAATCTCGTCACATCTTGGGAGTGTTGCATTTGTTTGAGAGCAAGGAGACCGTGTGCAAAGGCCTTCTGGGAGGCAAATCACAGTACTGCAGCACTTACCAGTGAGGATCCTGTACAGAACTTGGCCGTTCTCTCCCTGGTCGGCATCTGTAGCTTGAACCTGCACAGACGAACACAAGCTTAAAGTCTACAACAAAAAACATCCGGCTGCTTACAAGGTACAGCAATGGCATATATCTCCCTTTACAACTGGTATCATTTCAACATTTGAACTTTTTCATCTTGCAGTCTGACAAAAGGGATTGCTAAAATATGCATATCATTATGAGAGAACAGAGAAGTTGGATTTGGTAACCAGTGAGTCTTTTTCTCAGTTCTCTGAGCTCTGTGGTGTGTCCATTCCCATAAAGTCACCGGATAGAAAGTTCATTTTCATACACATTTTTTTTCAATGGTTTCTACAAACAGATGGAAAAATCCCTATTTTCTTTCTCATTCACCACACATCCACTGGTGCCCAGTGTCTTGTTGCCACAACAACCCCAACATGGCTTGGCAGTAAGTCTATAATGGCAGAACTTCTCTCCGTCTCTGTCGCAGGCAGAGAGCCAGAAGCAGCCCCAAAAAAAAAAAAAAAAAAACGGCGCAGACAGCACGGCTCCACAGCGTACACAGATAAATAGTGGAGCATGCTGGGCTGCTGCTGAATGGGCCATGTCATAAGACTGCCTTCTGAATCCAGAGAGGCACAGAGCCGCTAGCGCTGGATGAGGCTCACTTCATGTCACACCCCGCTCCTCTGTGGATGTGTCAAACCCTGTGGAGGTGCCCAGTGCCCACAAAGTGCATATTCAATGACATACAGAGACACACACACTCAAAACACTCGAGTGCATGTGCGTGCACTCAGGTACGCAGAAATACAGACACACACACACACACACACACACACATGCACACACACATTCTCACAGTCTCTCTCTCCCTGCACTTGTGTGTTCTCCTTTGCTCTCTCTCGCTCTCCCTGTGAAGAGGGGCCCAACTTCAGTCTCATTAGCTTCATAAAGAGATGTGGAGAGAAGAGGAGAAAGAGGAGGAGAGGGGAGGGGGAGACGGGAGAAAAAAAAGAGGCTGGGGGGTCAGATTGGGGAGTGATGAATAGGGTATTACACAGCGGACTGCACCACTTAGGCCATAAAAGGGGGTGTTTAAAGTGTAACACCACATTGCAGAGCCAGATGTTGTAAGTGTAAGCATGTGGAGTGTAATCACAGAGAGATTAGTCACTCAGCTTGTGCATGGCTCAGAACACACACCATTGTCTTTGGCTCCCTGGGATTAAAACAGCAGTGAGATATTTCTGTCGTAATGCTGTCACCCACATTTTACCCCCTTTTCCTCCTTGTTGCCCTCTTCCTCCCCAGCGCTTTCCCCTCTGTCTCTGGGAAAGCAGCAGTTTAAGGGGGGAAAACAAGTGTGTGAAGCCAAGAAACAGGTCTGACCTCAGTTACTGGAACTAAGCAAGGTGCTGTTTTAAAGAGTCTCTAAAGTGTGGGTGTAAGTATACATTTTTGATGGGGTTTATTCCAAATTACTAAAGATTCAGTATTGAAGAAGACATGTTAATTGCTTAGCATTTGAGTTAGTAAACATAATTAAATAATTTCAAATCTTATGATCTTAAGATTGCATACAATCTAATGAATGTCTCTTAAAATCTATATTTTAAGTCTGCTGTAGAGTCTTTTGGAATGAAACTCCTAAAATCCAGATCTGGACATGTGAGCTGCTTGACATGTGCTTGAGTAACTGCACATTGTCTGTATGTGGAGACTGTTGTCCACATTTGGTTTAGTATTATTAGGACTTATCCGGAAGGTAGATTTGAATATTAGCGAACTGAGTATTACTGTATTCCTCATTCATATTTTTACTCCACTATGTAGAAAATACAGAGAACATATGGTCAAAAATACCATAAAGCAGAGAGCAATCGAGAAAAATCTTATATGCATTTTGCAAGTATGCTGCTAATAAATGAACTTTACAGACTTTACAAATGTAATAGATTAGACAAATTGTGCTGGTAAAGAAGTTAAGAAATCACTGTTTCAAAACTAGCTGAGCAGCCAGATCTGAAGGAGCAACAATGTGGAGAGGAGAGTACCTTACAGCTAAGCTGCCAAGCTAGGAGCAGCGTGCCTAATCACGAATATGTGCAGCACAGTCTACAGTCTGTGTGGCTGAGAAAGAAAGTTTGTTTTTGAATAGCTGTGGGTATGTGTGTGTGTGTGTGCGTGCGTGTGGCATATGTGCTTGGAGGCGCTGACTAATGAACTGACTCTCTAACGAGCCATCCTGCTCCACTGGCCTTTTCACAGCTTTCCTGGCATTTGGTCTTAAAAATAATTTCACGTCCCAATGTGTTTCCCTTAAACCGATAAGCCATGCTTTGTCTCCGCTGAATTAAGGACGATGACATTTACAAATGTTACTATGCTGAAGATGGGGGCGCACAAAATGAGGGGGGGGGGGGGTATAATTGGAGACCGGGGTAGAAGAGGTGGGTGCCTCGCATTTTACAAGGGGCACTTTAATAAACCCAATTTGTTTTACATTGAAAAAAGCCTGTCAAGCATTGACTGTTTTGTAGTCCTTGATTTAATAGCTACATAATTGCCGCAAATGCCAAACACATCTGCATGTGCATGCAAGCGTTTCTGTGTATATTTGTGCATGTGTGCGCTTAAGTGTGTGTACGTTTATCAGAAGCACTTGAGTGTATGATCCCAATAAAGGGAAAATAAACCTACTCAGCTTGGTTAGGCTTGGTTAGTGAGGCAGAGAGCTGCTGTGGCACTTTAACAGAGGCTGACCACACCCACACACACACACACACACACACACCTGACAATCTAATGTTTTTTTCTCCATCCAGGGCCAAGACAACATGAACACCACTGAACCAGATTCCAACTTCACCTCGACACCACACACAGAAAATGTCACTCTGTCCAGCCTGACAACCACCACCTTCTCTGCCACCAGCCCACCGCCTCCATCCTATTCCCCAGACATCTTCAACCCAGAACTCACCATCATGGTGGTGCTGGGCTTATCGCTGCTGCTGGCAGGGTTAGCTGCCTTCCTGGCAGTGTGCCGGCCCTCGGAACAGGATGGTGACTCTGAGGCGAGCTGCAGCCCAGGCGAGAGCTTGACCCGTGGAGGACGCCGGTCCAGCGAGCCCCAGCTCAAGGTGTGGAAGAGGCTGGGCTCGTATCGCCGCTCATACAACATCTCCTTCAGACGACCGCCCCATCGCAGGCCGTACGAGCGTGAGAGCACACACGTGTCCCGGCCTCCGGCCCGGCACACCCCGCAGCCAGAAACCAGCGTGGAGCCACACCTCACTATGCCTTGTCTATTTGACTATGTCACTGAAATCTGACTCAAAGACAGGCTGAGGGCTGACTGACTGCTTCCCACAACAAGTGATGCACTGTATATCTTACGGCTGGTGCTACGGACGTTATTGATAACTGTTTAGGCGATCCAAAAGTCATTGAAGTGGGGTTTACACATTTTTGTGACTGATCATTTCACCCTCTGCAGCAAGTGACATTGTTAGCTATGGATGTTGTTTTTTCAGCATAGCTCTCTACTATATGCATAGAGGTAAACAATTATTATATTTATTATAACGACTCAATTCGATTACAATTCTCTCAGCAAGATTTTGATGCATCATCAAATTCACCTTCTGCACAGAAATAAATTCCCTCTGATTTAATTACATTACATTTTTTTCCAAGCAGAATGAAAGCTGCTTTAATAAATGCAACCTGAGCCAAAAAGAGATCACTCTGTGACTGATTCTTCGTGTTTTGTGATTGTTGTGTTAAGAAATAAAGTGACATTTAAGTTTGTTCCTACATGTGTTGAGCAGTGTTGGTGTTTTCTACCTGGAGGATGCTGGTTCTTTGGGGCACGCTCTCCAGTATGCTGGTCTCGTAGCTGTTTTGTAGGAAGATGGGCCTGTTGTCGTTGACATCCTGCACCTCAACAAACACAGTAGCTGTGCCTGTCCTCCGGCTGCCCGCTGGACCGTTGTCTATGTGCAGAAGCAGACACATTCACAAACACATCAGCTGCAATCATTCTGGTTAATGCTAATTGAAGGGTTGACGCCAGGACAACAAAAAAATACTCATTTCATGGCTGTACATCTCACCGGCTAAGGCCATAGATATATCACTACGAGTTATGTACAACAATGGAACCGGTTCTGTATTAATATGTTACTTTAAACGATCCATTGATCTTCAGAAAATAAAGCAGAAACCAGAAATCGCTTGTTATGAAGACATAAAACTGTGGCTCACCAAAACTTGGGTAATTTTCAGCTGCTCATGAATTAGAACAATATGTGTAATTCTGTTCTATTGCACAAGTTTACATTATCTCTGCCTCTTCTCCCCTCTCGTGTCTCTGCCCCCCCCCCCTCAGTAGATAAGCCCCCCCTACTCAATGGTTTCCAAAACAGGAAAACCTCAGTTTTTGTTCTTTCTTTTCAAACAGGAACAAAGGCAGTTGAGCAATAGTCTGAAATCACTGCAGATGTGCAGGGATCACACATTTTGCATCATTGCTGTGCAAAAGTAGAAAGGAGCTGCTTTGAAGATCACAAACAAAACAAGCCAGAAAACGTGTCCTATTATAACAAATACAAACACGGACTGTGTATAAAATGAGGATGATAAAAGATGATAACGGTTTCTTGTCATTATGCAAAAAGACTCACCTATAGCTTCTACGACCAGCGTGTACGCTGCCTGGGTTTCTCTGTCCAGGCCGACCACAGTCCGAACAACTCCGTTTCTGAAGCCCACGCTGAATTTACCATCCTGATTACCACCTAAAAATACAAAACACAAACACATTTCCAAATATATTTACAGCATATTGGTAAAACGTTGCATACATACAGCACAGCTACGATACTAAAAGAAGCATGCAAGAGGAGCTTGCCTCATACACAAACTCACACAGAGACGGATGGTTGGACAAAAGATACTGTACGTGCACATAGTCCACATAACTGAACAACACTGTAGCCCACAGACACACAAAAACAACTCCCACTGTGACCTCTGACCTGTGATGAAGTAGCTAAGTTCAGCGTTGAGGCCAGCGTCGTTGTCAGAGCAGCTGAGGCGCGCTACAATGTGGTCTCTAGGGACACTCTCCTTCAGGGAAACATTGTACACGCGAGGGTTGAAGGTGGGCGTCTCATCATTTACATCCAGAACTGACGCACGCACACAAACACACAGACAGAGAGACATGAGGACACACAGATAGATGTACATGAGGACAAACAGGGCAGCAAGGTGGTGCAGCGAGTAGAAAGACTATTGATAAATCAGAGGATTCAGAGAATATCAAAAGGTTTTTGTAGCTGGGTTGTGCTGGTCCTGACTCTCCTGTGAAGTTAAGAGACGTGAAACAGATCTCTACCAAACAGTCCATAATATGTTGATGCTTCTGACTCATTTGAAACCCTTATTCCGTATTTCTATTCTTTTTTTCACCATGTTTACAGCAATCAGACTATTTTGCCCGGTTGATTTTTCACGTCCCACCAGCAGGTGGTAGCATCATTCTCAGCAGATTACTGAGAAGTCAGTGCTTATCTGCATTAATGAGGTAACTCTTCCCGCCAAGCAGAATCCAACCGTACCGTGGCTTGTCAGTTTCATATGTAGGGTAATTTCAGAGAGAGCAAAGGGAATTCAAAGCCAGTTTCTCATCATCATCAGCCACATTAGCAGACTCTTACCTGTGACAGTGAGGGTTGAAGTGGAGGTGCGAGGGAACTTCCCTGCATCGTATGCAATAATTCTCAAATGGTACTGTCCAATCTGCTCACGATCCAGGACTGCCATGGAGGTGAGGACGCCAGTGGAGGTGTTCAGGTAGAAGTCGAGGCGCGGCATCCCCATCTGTAACGCCAGTGTTATCAATCCGTTCTTGTCCTCGTCCGGGTCCTCCACCTGGATCTAGAGCAGAAAGAGAAAGACCCAGAGATGAACACAGGAGGTTACTTCACAATGGATGGTAAAAAGAGAGATGATAGAAACTATAATACTTTGTTTAAATGCCACAATACATGAATATAGTCTCGGATTTTACCCTAAAAACTGAGGATCCAATGGACAGTCCCTCTGGAACTTCAGCCACAAAGGGCAGGTTGAGGAAGGTTGGGTCGTTGTCATTGAGATCCAGCAGGTTGACAAACACTGTGGTGCTCGCCGATGCATGCAGTGGAGGTGTGCCATCTAAAGAGGGCGCCAGAGAACATGTAAAGACACACACATACACACACACACCTCGCATACACACACACACACCCCACACCTCACGGTCAAAGGGGTTTATTAGCCACAGTAAAAAGTTTCATGGTCAACATAAAACTTGAGGAATGAGGTTTGAAGAAAGAGGCTGATCGGTCAGAGTTGAAAGCTCTCTATTGAGGATGATTTACAGCTATTTAGGCTCGCTTACAGGTGGTTTAGGTGTTTCATGAATCAGGCAAATTTACACAGTGGAAGGCAAATACAAGTGCAAGCTGACATCCCACCACATACATACACACTACTCACTGTCAACAGCTGAGATGATAATGGTCCTCATGAGTGCTGTGTCCCTGGGGTTGGAGCTTTCCCTGTCCAGGGTTACCCCACTAGTGCGGATCTTCCCTGTGCTGCTGCTGATGGTGTAGAAGGGGTTTTCTGGACTGATACTGTACATCACTGTCCCATTTTCCCCATTGTCAGGGTCAAATGCCAACACCTGCACATGGGAGAGTCAGGAAAAAAAAATTCTGAAACTCTTAACAACCCCTCAACACTAGGTATGTTTTCCATATCTAGTTATACTGTGTGGTTAAATGAGAGTGGGTTCAAGAGGTGGACTTTAAGACATTGGGACAGGAAGGATTAAAGATATCGGGAGGAAAGAGTAAAGTGAATCAGCAAGGGGAAAATAATTACAGTAATAGTAATGGTATTAGTAATAAGAACATCCCCATCCCACCCCCAGAGCCTCTTCACACACAGCCCCTTCCAACTGTTCCAACACATCAGTCAGCTCAAAGAAAAATGGTCACGTCTCTTTTCTGACACAAAGTGGCGATGGGTGATGAATGCGTGAAGCCAGGAGCCCTACTAAAACACTGGCTGATTTCTTAAAGAGCTGATCAATTATTCAGTGCACTGACTAAAAACTCTGGAAACTGGTTAATTGGTCATTAGAGGAACAAAGGTTTTGCAGGTATTTAATAATTAAGGGGACATGGTAGGCAGGCATCTCAGAGGCCCATTGATTAGCTACTGCACAGACAGAGGTAGGTGATATAAGATGTGTGAAAGTGTCTAGCCTTCTCCAGTTCAAGCAATCAATTCTGGCCTGAGCAGAGCACATTAAAAGATGGTGAGCAAATACATTAGCCTTGTCTATCGAACTGTAGCCCTGGTCCGACTGCAGAGTGGCAGAAAAGAAAATACTGCATTGAAATGAGTTATTAGAGGAGGCTCACTGTATGTGTAGGCGCTGAATGTTAAAGGCTGCAGTAGTGATGGTGGGGTGCTCGGAGATGTAAGTGGGATGATCCTTGCACTGGGCACAGCGACCAAATTCCTCGGCTCGCTGCACACCTCCAGGAGGACTTAGCAGGTGGCCTCTTGTCACCATGGAAACACTGGTTGGGCCGGGGCTACATTTGGGCCAGTTACAGGACGGTGAGCCTGGGTGGTCCGATTTATTGAAAAATGGTCAGACGGGCAGCAGTGTCTGTCCACCGAGCACGGAGTCACATACAGTATGCATCGCATCACTGGATGAATGAACTCAACTGAGGGATAGACTGCAGGAATACATGGAAAATGTAGCAACGCTTTAGCAGCACGTGTATCTTTCACTTCACTTTCCTGATCATTTCTCCATTCCACTCTCTTGCTCTGCTGGATGGGTTCTCGCTTCCTTTTCTGCCTAGCAGCTAAATAATTTGCTATGCGTATGACTGCAGGCTACATTTTAATTAGCAATCGGACTCCCTTAATTACACTCACTGACGACTCTTTAATGAATGGACAATCAGGGCTTAATTAACAACAACACATTGCCAAAGACACTAGGCCGATGAGAGACTTTGGGGTAATATTAGAGTGTTTACTTAGCAATGACCTACGCAGTAATGGCAATTCGTCCATCAACAGAGGAGGACTACGCATGCAGATGCATCCATCAACATGTACTGTTTTTCATCTGCAGTATGCCGCCCAATGAAGACGGTTGTATTACAACAATGTTCAATCTTCACACTTTAAGGTTTAAGGTTTTTATGAAAACACACCTTTTGCCTGACTTAAGTTTGCAAAGTCAGAAATTAATTCCTTATGTTTCACCAACTGTCCATTCTACTCAGAATAAAGTAAATGATAAGAATTATCATTCCTGTGTTATTATCATTTAGTTAAACATTTACATTTACCAGGTTGTTTAGGTGTACTCACAGAGATAACATCAGTGTTCATTGGACTCATCTCCACTACGTTGGTTATGAATGGCTCGTCTCTCCACACAGGGGAATTGTCATTGATGTCCAGGATGGTGATGTTCACCTAAACAAAGTGGGAGTGAAGGGAATTAAGGTGAACGGGAAATGAGCTATTTTTGACGTCAGTTAAGAGAGAGACCTTTCATAGCAGTACGTCAAAGTGCAGTATATACGTACAATAGAATACAATTTTATCCCAAATGAGCATTGATTAAACAGAGGAAACTGGTTTGTTCTGTGAGCTGTGGAAAGACGATGGCTCTAATGTGGTTACCGTGGCAATGCCAGTCTTTTGCTGAGGTCCCACCCCTCCGTCCACAGCTCTGACTATCAGGATGTACTCTGCTTTCACCTCTCGGTCCAGCAGGGCCGTGGTGGTGATCTCTCCTAAACACACGTAGAATCAGATCAACATTATAAAAAATAAATACATTTAAAAAAGCAACAACCAGGACAACTCAGTGAAGGCCACGCATGTTTCAAGGTGTCAAAATAAAACTCAAATGCAAAAATATGTAAATAATATTTACCAAGTAAAGAGCTTAAGAAAGAAAAAAATATATTGCAGGCAGATCTATATCATGTTCAGGCCAAGTATGAAGTGACTGCAAAAAGATCTCAATAAATTAAAATTGAAAATGAATGTCTTGATTACAAGTATACTTTCAGAAAAAACTCACACTTTTACATGGGCCCACACATACACACACACACACACACACACACACACACACACACACACACACCTGAGCGCGAGTTGAGACGGAACTGAGAGGAGCCCTCCAGGGAGTAGATGAGTGAGGCTTGGCCATATTCCCGGGAGGCGTCCAAATCAGTAGCATTCACAAGCAGCACAGTCGCCCCTGTGGAGGATAGGGAGGGATGAAGGGAGTGAGACAGAAAGAAAGTTGCAACTCATGGAGTGGGATAAAAAGAAGTGAACTTGAGTTATGGGAAAAATATGTGAAGACTAGTAAAGAGAGAGAGAGAGAGAGACAAGCTGCAGAGACGGACTGAAATGGCATTCAGAGAGCTAATTTCTTCACCGCCCCCATCCTCAGCTCAACTGATGCTATGGCACTGAGTGGGTTTATGGATTAGTGGATTATCAGCTTGTTTGGCACAGCCTATACTTGGCACAAGCCTGATCAATACCAAGGCCGACAGGGGGATGAGAGGCTAGCCACAGCCGCAGGGCTAGCCCCGAGCGCGGCCTTGCAGCCCACGCCTTAGGCCCCCAGCTCGGTGCCAAGCACTTTAGCCATAGTCCCCTAAACCTCAGCCCCAGCCCAAGCCGCTCAGCTATGCGCTCAGCTATGTGCTCAGCTATGTGCTCCTTTAAAGCGGGTCTGAGACACAGAGAGTGGCCAGTATCTGCTAGAGCTCAGAGAGAGAAAGGGGCGGTCAGACATTTCATTTGCCTCCAGCGACTGGAAACTAATCTATTGTCTGGGATAAAAGACTTTTCTAAATGCATGCATGACAATGAATAGAGCAGCCAGTTATTTTGCCGTGAATAGTCAATATCCTGCATTCTGACGGAGCATTTTAAAAACATTATGCAAAATCATAACAAATAAAATAGTAGAGGAGGCTGCCAGAGGAATCGTTTCAAATAAAGCAGTAAAAAAAAAATACATACCCCCAAGAAAGCAGCGCTATTTGTTGAATATGCTAATGGTAAGGCAATTCAAGTAAGAGGTGGCTGTATGTGCTACACGTGGTGTTTGAGCTGTTTGGAGTGTTTGAGTGCTGTGTTGGTTTTGCTCCAGAAAATGCATTCTAGCAGCTAAACTGTAACCCCACATGCATAAAGTGACTCACCGGCAATAATGTTCTCTGCGATTTTGACGATGTAGGACTGCTTGCTGAACTCCGGTGGGTTGTCATTTTCATCCTGGAGGAGGTAAACATCGACAGCAGCTCAAATCAATGTGCCAAACAATGAGAAAATGCAAATGTGCTTCGAAAACGCTGCCATCACACATAAGCACTGAGATTAACATATTTGAAAATGAAGACATGGAGGAGCACAACATGTTTTTAATAGTAAAAACATAGTAGTAGTATCTCTTAGGATTACACTGAAATTCCCTTAGAATGTCTCAGTCGTGCTTGGCTTCTGTTTCTGTCATCTAATCAGGTACTATGTTACGTGTGATCAATAAAGTAAACGCAATAAGCTAAACCAACGATCCTAGCCAGGCAGTGCGTTGTAGTTAATTGCATTCTTTGCTTTAGAACTGCAGGAGTGAGAAAAAACTGGACGTGGACAAGAAGTGAACGAATGCAAAAGCTGAGGCAGATATTAAAAAGAAGACACATTTGCAACAATTGGTGAGAAAGTCGTTCCAAACATTATTAACAATGGCATTCCCTAAAACAAAGAGTAATCAAGACCTGTAATTTGACTACAACACGGACCAGCTCCCACTGTCTCACAGACTTTCTCAGAGCATTTACATCTCTCACAACCTCCCACTCATCGAATTAGACTCTGTTTCACATTAACACATCCAGTTGTGTGGCTGTTCACAGAGAGGCTCCCCACTGTGTGCGAACGGCTGGGAAATGTTAACACTTTAACAACAGTCACTGGCACCATTATATCTATCTGGGCTCTGTGTTGCACTGGTGTAAAGCATTGTGTGCGCGTGATGCTGCTCGCTGCTGATAAACCTCTGTGGTGTGAGTCACGCCACTGTGGAGGACAGAGAGAGAGAGAGAGAGAGAGAGAGAGAGAGAAAGAGAGAGAGAGAGAGAGAGAGAGAGAGAGAGAGAGAGAGACAGAGAAGGAATACAGAATTGTGCACATCTCTCCCTGTTGTTTTTTTGCATTCCAACACAATATTTCTCCCTCATGTAGGGTGTGTATAGATATGTGTACTGTTCTTGCATAGAATATTCAAGAATATTCCAGCTGGATTCATCCATTCTTCTCTTGTCGTTTCTTCTTTTATGACTAAAAGTTGCTCGTATAATGGATGTCTATCAGGGGAAATGAGCTTAAGAGCCAGTAGAGATACTGTTTATGAGTTCGGGATGCTCATTATATTTTTACTGCTGCATTTATAGTATCTTAGCAAAGATCAACATTCATGTTTATTATTTAAAAAACAAGAAAAATACAGACAAAAAGTTATAAAATGATAACACCTGGCATTGTCTGTTATACAGAGTAGTCAGCAGTACATGTTGTACAGCAACATGTTACAAATGGTTGAGGTAGAATTCCATCAGGACCTTGTCATACATGCAGAGAGAGAACAGAAAAAATACCATACATTATCGATCCAAATATTAGTTTTTTCATAATCGACTATGGGCAACACTTATTCTAAAGCCATACATTATCGCGATATTGAGCGGTATAAGATAAAAACATGTTCCATAACTTGCTATGAATCTGACGCGTCATATGTTTGAATTGAAAAGCTGTGAATAAACAAAACATCCGGGTCGTACTGAACAAGTGGACTCCTCACAGCCTTTAAGTCATCTGACAAAAGCAACACTGTCAGCCCAGAGTTAAGAAAGCCACAGGGAGCACAGAGAACCTGATCTGGAACAGACATGGATCACAGGGTGTCTGCAATGCCTTAGTGTAAAAAACATGGAAAGGCATTCAATTGTGACAGGAGACTGCCCGTGCATGACATCATGACATGGTCTTTTATACATACTTTTTTCATGTTTTTTTAAATATATTACAACTTCTGTGATCTACTGCGTGTACGAGTATGTGGCTGTGACTTTCTCCAGTGCCTTGAAATAAGATTTTTAGTGATAACACTGACAAAAGCAACTGAACTGAAAGCTCAGATAGCTGCACAGACTGTGATAAAACTGCAAACAAAGCTGTAGGCAGACACGGATCAAAAAGTACTCCGAATAATTCAGACGGTGAAATCCAATATGTAAGTGAAGCTGAAGACGATCCACCATAAGCCGGCCGACACCTGTCACGCACTGAAACAACGTCTAACTATAATGCATGGATCTGTCCATCTGTCTACCTGTCTACCTGTCTGCCTGTCTCGAGAACCGCTCCTCCGATCTACTTCACACTTGGTGGGTGTATTGCTTGGGACCCCATGGAGTGCTTTTTTTGTAATAAGTGATCAGCGCTCTGTGTAGCAGTGGGGGGGGTGGGGACGTCAGGGCTCTGCAGTCCAGTGTGTCGTCAGCAGTGGGCAGACAGTAGGGCTGCACAATTAATCGAATTTTAATCGCGATCACGATTATGGCTGCCACGATTAAACGAGCGTGATCGTCGGCGATATTAACATTTAAAATGCGTGCTCTGCTACATATCAAATCAAGCGCTTCCTCAACTAAGAGTCAGCCAACCACCAGGGGGAGAACGAGATGGGAGGTGTCATGCAGCACCCTGCAGCGGCACACCAGGTGTGTGTCTGTGTGACTCTCACAGAGGGGGCGTGTCTGCAGCACCGGACTATGAATCACTCCGCCGTGGTGAAAGCGGTCACAGTCTTTACCTTGTCGTATGTCTTTCTTTTTAAATAACGCCTACATAACGTAACGGTTTTGTCCACCACCCTTATCCGTCATTATACTTTACAGGGAAGACAAAATGATCCCAAACTTGTGACTTAAATGACCCGGGGGCTTCTGAAGCTCCTCCGCTCGCCGTGACTTTCGCCGTTAAATGCTTTTAACCTGCTCCGTTCACGTGAACACACTACTGCTTTATATCTGTTCACTGACACTCTACATTGATATTCGGGGACTTGTTACTTGAAAAGGAACAGCAGCAGTAAAACTATATTACACACTATGATGATTACACTGTAAAAAAAAAAAAGAAGAAAAAATACTCAATTGATCCACGGATCGACCCGTGATCCGTTACACCACTAATCGTGATCAATAATCGCGATCTCAATATTGATCAAAATAATCGCGATTATGATTTTGGCCATAATCGTGCAGCCCTAGCAGACAGCAGCTCATTACAGTTCACTTTTGCAGCTGGATGCTTGATATAGCTTGCTCACGCTATATTAATGCTGGATAACTTGCAACACATTTTCTTCATTTTCGAGTCAACTAGCACGAGCATATATCCTACAGGACCATCGCCACTCTGCAATTGCAACTCAACGTTTTTGCAACACTAACTTCTACTCATTTAATTCATGCTCTAGTTTATGACCACGGTGGTTATGTCAAGGCAAGCGACTAATAAGCCTATTTGGAAATAACCTCCGCTCAGTTAATTGAGAGCGAGCAACCTCGAGCTGTGTGTGTTTTTCAGGGCCGGATTTAGTGATTTGAGGGGCCGAGGCAAACGCTGCTTTGCTTTACTTCTCACCCCTTTCTCTAACTGGGAGCGTTGCTATTGGCAGTGATAGAAGAAGTACTCAAAACGTTCGTAAAGTAAAACTATTAACTATTATAGTAAAACAATTAACACCGCACAGTAAGAGTCCCGCATTCAAATGTTAACTTCAAGTGAAGAGTGAAAGAAGCATTATCAGCACAATGTACTGAAATTTACTAAACGTCTGTTCAAGGTGGAGCTTTCAATTCTAATATAGCTCTTGATGGTTTAATGAATCATAACGTATTATATTTTAATCGTTATATTTTGTGAGTAAAATCTGAATCTGTAACGTAACATAAGTAAGTATGCATCCCAATAAATCTATAGGTTTAGGGCCCTTTTAGTCGGGGGCCCCGGGTCTGCCCCTGCCTGGTGTTTATGTAAACCAGACTGGAGGCCTATAAAAACCCAAGGAAAAGCAGTGTGGAGTGTGAAATTGTTTGTTTGAAAGGTTCTCCAGAAAGCAACACCACAGGTTAAGCATTTAGCCCATTGTGAACAGGCACGTTTTCAGTAGCACTGCACTAGTCTAGATAAATACAAGACAGCTTAGTCTTCATTCAGTACACATGACAGCTCCAGAAGTTCCTCTCCCAAGTCTCGGGATGCACATTTTTCAGTTACGTCTGAGGGAAACTTTAATGAAAAGTGAAATGAAAAAGTTTGAATGTGGGGAGGAATTTTTCACAGGGTGTGTCTGCTGGGGCACCAGGAGAGTCATTAAATACTTTCTGAAGAAAATACCATGCTTGAAAATATATTAAAAGTGTGAAATAGAAAAATTCTCAGCTAAGAGGAAAACAGCCACCGACGAACACGTTTTTAACTATTTAAGTACCTACGAAAAACAAACACATTGTCACAAAAGGAGTGAAGATGCATGGGATTTTTGCAGAAGGAGAATGATTAAAGAGAAAAACGTTATACTGAACGTTACAGTGTTCACAATAACTGTAGATACAAAATAGATTAACAGAAAACCACCGTAGATACCCGTGTACATGAGGAAGGCTATATTACACACCTAGTTGGAGGTGAATAGATAGAATGGGATCAAATTGTAGATTGCATTTGGTTCATTAAAGCCTGATGGGCAAATTCACAAAGGAATGGATTGCGTCCACTGATTGCAGCATCACTTGCAACCGAAATCCGCCCCGTCTCAAGGTCCAATTCACAGCGATAGCTCATTGTGCTAATGATATTACAGCGAAAACACGCCCACAAAGTCTTGCAGCTGAGCGAAAATTGCCCTTCTTTTGAGTCTGATTGCAATTATCCAATATTGCAAAGAATACATTTGGCTTTTGCACCAAGAAAAGCGTAGGCAGAACAATGGTGGAGAAAACAAACAAAAAACAAACGTTTTGAGATCGAGAGCTACAGGTCCTGACAGACGAGGTGCAGAGGAATTCCTCTCAACTTCAGGTAAGGAACTTAAAAGTGACAGAGAGAAAACATACTTGGGATTTAACATCCCAGTCTGTGCTGTTGGTTCTCTCAAAGGCACACCTTCAGACTGTATGAGAGGATGGCATGACTTGAGGCGGCGGAGAAAAGAAAAAAAATATCATTCAATGCTACCATGATCACAGGAAAGTCTGGGCGTTATGCCTCTTATTAATGCGGTTCAGTCACCACCAACTCTCTGAAGGTGCTCATAATTCGACTGTAACTGCGTGAGGCTGTTAGTGCTGATCTTTGTGAATTCGATGGTTTTTACAATGAGGCTCTTTGCACAGAAAAGGGGACAATTTTGTTCCAAATGTGTGCAGATTACCTGATCTAACTACTTGCAAAAAGCACAGGAGCCCCGAGATGCTTTTTGCTTGACAGGGCAGTCAGGGGTGCATGTTACCCTTTGTGGGCGCTTTGAGAATTACACTGTTTCTTTTTGTCATACTTGTGCAGGTCTAGCGGCCACAAAAGCCATTCAATCCTTTTGTGAATTCGCCCCCGAGAGTCTTTGATGAACCACACACACTTCCCTCAATAAGCTCATTTTACTGATTTGGTGATCATGTGACTTTTTATGATGATTGAAGCTGGTTGGATCCACCACTGGCACACTGGTAATATCTAAGTATGTAATAAAGTAATTATAAAAGTCCCATTGGCTAAACATGTTGAACAATGATGAGGAATGAGTAATGGACACATGCTCTGCTGGCTTTTGGATTCGGCCAGTCTTGCCTGACCTCAGTGACCTCGGTGAAAGAACAGGAGTGACACTGGACTGGCAGCTGAGGTCTAACTCTGAAACTGTTTTTGTTTCTCAGAGCAATAAACCAACCCTCTGATCCGTGTCAGTGACATTAATCATCAAATAACAGCTGCTAGTGCATTTACATCAGTATCAGCAAGGACAACCCTGGAACGGTTTGAACCTACAGGGAAAACGTGTCCTCCTATTGGTGATACTGTGCAATCAACATGAACATCATCATGTTTTACAGTTAAAGCAAGACGTTTGAATGGTTGCTATATGTACAAAACCGTTTATATAGTAAGACAGGACAATATGGGACATACACCTTTTCATCTGAGTTGCATTTTCTGTCTTTAAACTGCGCATTAGGCATCTTACTGCGTTTTTTTAAACCTTCCAACTAACGCACCAGATGTTGTCATTTGTAATGAGAACAGAAGACGAGTATTTGTTATTAAGATGGGTTGTATTTTTGACTATTTGACAATTTTGAAGGAGGCGTTTCTAACTTACAATGTACCAGCTTGTAGAACATGCTCTCTCACAGCTTGAATATGAATGCAGACTGCTAATGTTCATATTTGGGTGATGTCCATAGGTAAATGAAAAGTGTGCTAAAAGACTAATGTCCTCGCAAGGTACTGCTCTGTGTCTGCAGTTGCTGTTGGTCGCCACGTTTGGGAGAGGCACTGCTTCCTGCCCGTTGATGTCTCAAGTGATACGTTAGTGTTGTCTGATGTTAAAAAGCACCACTGTGTGAGAGCTTGTATGCTTGGCAGGGTTGTACTTACAATCACCTCCACCGTGACAGGGACGGTGTTGTTGAGGGCTGGGTTTCCCCCATCTTTAGCCATCACTGTCAAGTAGACCATCCCATTGGGAACTTGCTCATAGTCCAGAGGCCTGGTCACACTGATCACTGATGGAAAGAGAGAAGCAGAGAGAAGGAGGCGTTTATACAAGATGTATACACTATTTTACAACTTAAATATGTCTAAACATCCACAACACCCCGGCCCACATACATATTTTAAATGTATTTTTATGCTCCTAAAGGTGAGCGTACCTGCGTAGCCCTCCACCAGGTTGATGCTGAAGTAATTGGGGAAGGCCGAGGCTGAAGTGATGGTGTACGTCAAGAAGTTGTTGGGAGGAGAATCGTCATCTGTAGCCTGTGGGTGGGCAGAGACGAGAACTTTTGAGTGAGACGTGACGACAGACAGTGTAACAGGACAGATGCTGCAGTACAGTGCTTATATTTATATGTGAATGTTTGCACAGCACGGGTGCGTGTCAGTCTGTGCATATGTGTGCAGCCAGGAAGCTGTCAGTCAGTGACGGCATGTTGTTGGACAGATTAAAGCTGATTCTGGCTATTAGTGGCGCAGGCGTCAATACTGGATGAACACCAACCGAGCTAAGACAAGCTAAGCAGGCAGAGGACAGATGAAACTATACTTTGCAGGGCTAATCCACAACAACGTCAACAACAATGATGACACCCCCTCATTATTCTCCAGTTGGCAGGAACTTAAACAAGAGTCCTCCGGCTGTGAGGAGAGTCTACCTGGCATCATTAAAGGCTGGACAGGTTGTCAAAAACACTCACTTGTATCTCTCCGTAACACACATATCTCAACTCTTTGATTTGATGCCAAAGTGTTGACTAAGCAATACCTTTCTTCCCCCACAACGTCCTAAATTGTGACTTTTCTCTTCCAGACTAGTCGTCCTATTATCAAATTTCAACCAACAGTTTCATATTTGGCGGTCGTTTACCACTCAGTGCTCAGAGGAGTTGGGGGCAGCAAATCAAATCAGATGAGTGGCAAAGAAGTAACAGAATAAGAAGTGTAGAGAAAATGAAAAAAATAAAATAAGGTTTGGCTGTTAGAAAGCATAAGCACTGTAGTAGGAGGCTTTGTTTGGAAAGAGAATGAAGCAAACAGCCTGTCTTTGCTTTGTCCCACACATCCTCTTCTATCTATTTCAGTCTCCCAGTATTCCACAGTATACGTGTATGTGTGTGTGTATTTGTTTGTATGTGTATAGTATAGGTTCCAGGGCAAATCGCTGACACACAGAATTGTGCAACTGGCTTCCCTGTTCCTCTCGGGCGGCGTATTAATATCAGCAGCATTTAAGGTTAGCTCAGACTAATCAAACACAGTGAGCCAAGCGTTGAGCCCCGTCACCAGCTCGACTCCCACAACGTAAAGGCAAGCCGCCAAAGTGCACTGTTGCGGGGTAAGCCACTGCTGCAGCCGCTGCCTCAAGGGACTTAATAGTCTTTCTCTCCGGGGCGTAATCAAAGGAAACACCGAGCCATTAGTTACCATTGTGCCTGTGTACCTCTGCCTTTTGTGTGGCAGTGACTGATGGCCAACACACCACGCTGACCTGTTCTTCTTGGATACAGCGCACACAAACACATAACTGTATGATTATAGTAACACAGAGGAAACAAGGAAGAAAGAGCAAAAGCACAGGCTTGTGAGTCTGATTACTGGTGGTATTTGTGGGATGAGATCCTCTGTTGTAGGTCTAGTTTTTAATATGAATGTACTGTAAATATGCACATACTGTATTATTGCAGGTATCTTTGCTATTGTTTGCTATACCTAATTATGTGTGCATGTGTGTAAATTATAAATGAACTGCACCCCAATCCACTGTGACTTCTCAATCTTAATTTTACAAGTGTTACAGGAATAATAACATTTTAAATCAATAATAAATTACCCTTTTTTGGTTTGGAAAAGTAGTTAATTTATTGCAGCCAAACAGTTATTTTTATGGTATTTTACGGTTGCTATAAAGGCCAGTTTCACACGAGTAGTGTAACAAGAGTGTACTTTTGGCCTCTGTCTGGTTTACAACTATGTACGTGAATGTTTTCAACACGTCTCACCCTGACTCGTGCCACCGCCTGGACGGCCTGTTCGTTCTCTCTTAGCGAGCCCCCGTACGCCTCCTTCTGGAAGAGCGGCGCGTTGTCGTTGACATCCAACACATTGATACGGATCCTCCCCGTTGTCTCCTCCCCGCCGCCGTCCCTCGCCAGCACGGTCAGCGTGAAGCGCCGCATCAACTCATAATCCAGACTGGCCCGCAGAATGACCCAGCCCGACTCATCGTCCAGTGAAAACCTGCAAAAGACAAACGGGGAAATTAGAGGCAGGTCACTCCCAAAAGTTTAGAGAGGTTTAAAAGAAACACATGGGTAACACTTTATAATAACTACACACTATGAAGCATTAGTTAAGTATGAGTAAACACTTAATTCATCATTTATAAAGCATTGTTCCTACATTCATAATTCATTAGTATGCAGTTCATAACAACAGTTATAAATGTTTTATTCTTGATTAATAAGCTTGTCTATTATGTGTTTCATTATGTGTTTCATTATTGTGTTTTCATACTTTATAAATGATGGATTCCCCATTTGTAAATTAAGTATTATATATTTTACAAACCAATTATTAAGGAGTTGTAGATGATTAATAAGATCATTTATAAAGTGTTAGTAAATTATTAATAACTTATTTAGATGTACATTATTCATGCATTTATATATATGATTTAGATATGCACTAATGGTTAGGGAATTGCAGTATTAATACGC
Source organism: Leptoclinus maculatus (assembly GCA_032191485.1). NCBI lineage: Eukaryota > Metazoa > Chordata > Actinopteri > Perciformes > Stichaeidae > Leptoclinus > Leptoclinus maculatus. The sequence goes on from JAVDOI010000174.1 coordinate 206,597, forward strand.
ATTTATAAAGCATATATTAACATTATAAATGATGAATTAAGCGTTTACTCATACTTAACTAATGCTTCATAGTGTGTAGTTATTATAAAGTGTTACCAAAACAGGTCATCAAAGACATTGTACAGACATCAGATAAAAACACGACATCACATGATGACTGTTCAGAATCATCCTTGTTAAATGGAAAAAAAAAAAGTTGCACTTGTTGATTTGTTCTTATGAGAAAAACAACATGTTTAAAACACAATAGATTTGTATGTTGTAATAATAATAAATTATAGCATGGAATAATACGATTATCACAAGAACAAGTTTGCCGCAATACGGTTGCATATCACAAAAAAGAATTGATGCTCAGTGAGGGTAACAGAGAAATAAAAATAGTAGGAAGCCACACTAATTGTGTTCTTCAAAATAATGAATGAGTGTGTCATTCTGTAAGCTTGTGGCCTGAAGAGAGCAGGCGTAAAGAGAAGCGCCAGACATCATTATAGTTCAGCTGTCTCTGGCGAAGCAGAAACTGCAGTACAATCGTTCACAAGTGGCCCAATAAATGAAAAATTAATGTCAATGTGTGTTTGTGTGTGGACTGTTTCAGTGTGTGTAGTTGTATCTTACTGGTCTGGCTCGTCACTGAAGTAGTAACGCACAACCCCAAATATGCCTGAATCTCGGTCTGTAGCCTGGAGAGAAAAACAGAAAAAAAACACTTTTATAATCAAGTTTACTTCTTTGAAAGGTTTTACAGTTCATTCAGCTTCTGTTCATTGTTTCTCATCCTTGTTTATTGTTCTCATCTACTTTGGGTTTTGTTTCACATGTACCTGTCAAATTGTCCACGCTCTTTCAGGAGTTTTTTGGAATTGTAATTTCATGTGGCTAAAAAAAAAAAAAAATGTTTTAACACCTAATCAAGTTTTATGTAAGCGGCTGCCTTTAAATGCTAATGTGAAAACTGAAGGGAGGTAAATTCCTGACTGTTACATGTTTATTAAAGCAGAGTAACCCCCCCCCCACCCATTTCATGTTAATGTAACCGTTAGATCATTCCTCAGCATACATTAGTGTGTGTGCGTGTGAGGTTAACCAGTACTTTTAATAATATCGTCGGCCAATGAGTTTTGCTGGGTTTATTAAATGCCTCACCCTAACAGCTCTCCCTGACTATATGTTGATGACTTCATAATAAAACATGCAAAGCCATGCTTCGCTCGGAGGTGTTGATTGGATTTGATCTGATGAAAGAACCGATACAATTTCCTCATCCACATCCCCCACCACTGCCTGAGAAAGGAGCCACAACTGCCGTCATATGTTTTGCAGATAAAAAATGGTATCAGAGGAATGCAACATAAAGAGCAACACTTTCAGGAATCTTGTACTTTATGAAACACCAATCTGTCTTTGTAAACACATGCATGCGCGTGTGCGCGCACGCACTGACGCGTACGCACAGGGTGTGTGTGTCGGCGTTGATGGATCGTGGCTGGAGAGGCTGTTGTAATAGAGTTCCACTTCAGTGGCTCTGCAGTCAGTTGAAGGGCCAAACTCGAACGTGTCTGCAGCCCGCTCTGTCAACCACGATGTTGGTCACTGTGATTCAGTGATGCCCCGATACCGACCTTATTATGTACGACTGTGTGTGTGTGTGTGTGTGTGTGTGTGTTTGTAGGGTATACCATTTTTTTTACATGTAGCTGTGACTTATACACTTAAACATTTGTGAGTGCGTGTGTGTGTGTGTGTTTATAAGCGTTGAATGATAAGAGTCATAAGAGAGTATACACAACAGCGAATGGGCCAAAATGTGTTTGGCTGAGTGTGGATGTATGTGTGCACATTTGAATGCGTTAGGAAATATCTCTGCATCTTAAATTGAATGCATTTATGGTTATGTATGTGTGCATCTGTGAGTGCCCATCTATGATGCCTCTCACAGATGGAACAACGGCTGCAGCTATCAATGTGTTTTTTCACCTTCTAAAAATGACACCGTGCTGTTTAGCTCAAGCCTGTAATTTCACAGAGAGCTTCCACTACATCGTCCTTGATGGCGAATCGATGGTTCTTTTTAATGTCCAAATGGCCCTCGCTTTGTTGTCAAGTGCACCGAAGCACATCTTGCTGAACGAGTAGAAAGTGGGACGCTAAATACATGTGAGGTGTTTGGAACTCCAGTCAGGTTCTTAAATTAACCTTTGAGTTTTCATCTGTCATGTCTCCATGACCTCATCATTTAATGCCACTCAACTGCCTCTCCCCCTTTTTGCATTTCTATCCATCCCTCTCCCATCCTACCTCCACCTCCTCCTTTATCTTTTTCTTTCTGTCTTTATCCCGCTTTCCTCCCTGCATCCTAAGCTCCGCCTCCATCTCCACCGTCTCCCCTCTCCTCTACATATCTCCCTTAGCACACGCTTCCCCCTCGATGCCTCCCTCCATCCTTTGCTCCCTCTCTCCCAGGTGAGTGACAGGCCCATAAGTGCTCCAATGATAGCGGTGGGGGTGTTAGCGTGACAGCTATCGAGGCGGTGACAGGAGCCCGGCTCAGCCTGGGAGCTAATACTGCCTCTGCGGCCGAGCCCCTCTCGCCTTGACGACAGACAGTGAGGAAGAGAGAGACAGACGGAAAAGAGAGAGAGAGAGAGAGAGACTATCTCCCACCAAACAATCACCATGACAGTACGGGCCGGTCACTTTGCCAACTGCTTGCCAAAGACGTTTAACTTTAGACGCAGAAGGCCTGCAGCAGATGGATGGTAGAGATTGGTTTGAGCAGGGATTTGCAGTAAGTTAACACCACGGGCCCGAATCGTTTACACCAGGGTATTATGCATTCGCTCCCCATAGCCGTGGTGGTTTAAAGTTCTTTTGTTTGGGGAGTTGGAGGGGATGGAAAAGTGGGGTGCACAGGGAGAGTGTGATTGTACGATTTAATGAGGAAAAATACGACATAGAAATAAAGCTGGGCAATCCGCCTAACTAATGTGCTTAATCACCTCACTGACAATTATGACAAGCATTTAAAGTACTGGGATGGTTCACTGGGATGCATAGTTTTCATGCCATAGAAGCAATGCTGATGGATTCATGAAACATCTCTTTTTAGGGACCCTCCAATCAAATGAAAAAGGTTACAAAAACCGAGTGTAGGGGATGGACTAAGATGGTGCAAAAGCCTGTTAGTTGATTAGCTGTTCTCTTACTGTCAAGATGCCCAGAGATGATACAGTTGCAGTTTATGTTGTAGATGAATGCTGGGCCCAGACTGCAGTGATACAATTCTCCCCGTGCTAAGGAGCAGGGCCCTGAGGTATCAGAGTCAGTTTACTGATCAAAATCCAAACTAAGTTGTTTCAAAGAGTTTCTGCACAAAGAGTCAGTGCGCTGCTGATTGCCAATATAAACTCGGCAAACCCTAGGGTCCTCAGGCAGTAACTACAAAAGAGAAATTAGTTCTCAGTTGACCAGTTTGGTTAAATGATGTGTTTCTTCCCTTCAGAAAGGTGAAGCCTGCAGGCTAACACTGTGTGTATGTGTGTGTGTGTGTGTGTATTTGGGTGTACCTGTGTACCGGTGCGCTCATTTGTGTGTCTGCATTTCTCCGTTAATGCAAGTGTGACAGAATGTGTGAGATGATTGGAGTGTTTTCGTAGGCAAAGTCTAGTGTTTATGGGGTTGCATATGATTGTGTGTGTGTGTGTGAAATGGATACACATGGAAAGAGATGCACGGTGTTTCCAGGTTCATTCAGTCTTGGCCTAAATATGCACCTCAACCATTTACAGTATAACCTCTTATTATCACACTCAATTGCTTTCAAGAAAAGCCAGAAATGAGAGCTTTCCCTCACAGGCGACAGGAAGACAGATGCAGTGTGTGTGTGTGTGTGTGTGTGTGTGTGTGTGTGTGTGTGTGTGTGTGTGTGTGTGTGTGTGTGTGTGTGTGTGTGTGTGTGTGTGTGTGTAAACTGGGGTTAGGTTGGAGGAGACACAGGAGCAGATTATCAGCCCAGCTATCTCATGGACAGTGAAGGAGGTAAAAGCTGCACAGGCTTTTCAATCGTGAGTGAGCTGGAATTTGAATTGATTGGCTCCTAAAATTGCTTTTTCGGCAGAAGCTTTGAGAGGCAAGGAAAAGGAAACCAATTACTGGCTGTCAAAGCCTGCTGTCAAAATAGAGATGACCCCCAGTCCAAACACAGACAACCTCCTCTGTCTCAGTGTTGCACACCTAAACACAATCACAAAGAACAGATAAAACACACACACACACACACACCACCAACAGCACAGTAAAGATGTCCAGTTTCTAACAATCATTGAGGGAGAGACAATGATGAGGACATGGTTGTCAGGTTATCTCAGCTCTGGCTAGTTCCACTCATGGGGGGGTCCTTTAAAGGCTCATATTCTCTGTATCCATGACAAGATCACAGCTCATCCCTCACACATGCTATACAGGTGGGACACAGAGAACAGTTCTTTTTAAATGAGCGCCTCTTCATGTTAACACTTATTGTGCTGTATGAAAGCAGAATCTTGATCCTGTGACACACGCCGTGTTGCATGCTTCTGTGTATTTAAGCACTGCATCGTCACAGCAACGTTAGGGGACGTTTGTGAGATATATCACAGTATACTGCACGTGAGTAAATCATTTTCCTCAAATCACGTCTGCTCGGTATTCATCAAAACAATGAAAAAAGCTTTGTCGTTGATTATAGGATAGGTCATATTATTGACGTCCTTCTTAAAACAATACTCACACATGCCTATATGTACATTCATACGGTTATTAGTCGCTGTAATTGTTCCTCTTGTCCATGCTGGCTGCAAAGAGATCGCTTTCCAGCAAGGGTTCAATACAGGAGACGGGGAACCAAATCCACAGTCGATACGCCAATAGAGACGTCAGCAGAGTTAATCAAATCAAGTGGATATCTTTTTTTGTACAAAAACACTAACTTTGGAAGATACCCTCTTGATTTGTCGAACTCAAACTCAGCCTTAATGTAATTAGGACCCAGTGTTGCACATGGGTCCTGGTGAAAAACTAATTTGACTGAACATTTTATATTTGTGTCCAGGTTGTGAGGTGACGAGAGCCAGAAATATCAAGTTACTTCAGGGACTATTATTATTATTTTTTTTTTTTAATGGTTCAATTTGGTGCATTCTGTCATGTGCAATCTCATGATTTGTATCCCCAGAGAAGGGACCAATTTATGCATGAAGAGTATGTAATAAAACATTTTACTTTCACAAAGTAGCAACAACTTTTACTATTTCTCTCCTTACTGAACAAACAGCTTGTACTTATTTTAACTATCCAACACATTTTTTAAATACAAATAACAGAAATTGCTGTACTTATTATCACTATTCATAAAGGCAACCAGAATCTACATCTGTCAGTGACAAGAAAAGTTAAAATTCTTGTCACTTTCATATTTATATACAGTATGTGACAACACACTGGCTTCCAACTGCAAAATTATATTTTTTACTAAAACGCCAGTAGTACAAGTGTCAGACATAGCTGAGATAAAACATGATCTTACTTAATCGATCAATGGGGTTAACTCTGACTTTACAACCAAATTTAGGTTTTAAAGTCTATACCTCCAGACCACCAAATAAAGTCTTTTAATCCGTACGAATGTGTTGCACGGTTTAATATTTTTTAGTTTTCAAAATGTGGGGAGGACAAGTCAAATATATTATATTTCAGGTCACACAACAACTAAAAGTACGACTGAAAGGACGATGTGAATGATAGAAGGAACTTGAATTAGATATGTATGGCCTTGCCTAAACGTCTTGGTCTGTGTTCCTATGAACACAAACTGCTGTAGGACTTCAGCAGAGATGAGATGCAAAACCCGTCACCCTACTTGGGTCAAACGACGACCAACCGCAGCACTCTGCAGTCCCCCAAGCTGTGACCCCGTGCACCTGCAGGGGTTTATGGGCGCTATGGGTGTTTTTACTGCAGACACTTTAGTGTAATGGCGATGGGGAGCGTACGTTTACGACTGCTTTATTTCTCTTAACTATTACGAGCAGGTGGGGGCGCTCACAGCGACTGCTGCCTGCCGACAGGATTGAACAGCCTGTTTCTATTATCTCCCAACCACCCGGATAACAGAGACAGAGCGAGCGAGAGATGCAACTTTTAACACTTATTTAACAATGTATACTTTTGTAAAAGAAGAGTCCAATAAAGTGGATGTCTTCACAGCATAATGTGACAGCTTGCAATTTAAATTCTACCGTTTGCATGCATACACAGCCACCATATAATGATTACAACCACACGTGAATCACTGCAAAAAAAACCCAGCTGTTACCTCTGGAATAAAAAGGAAAGAGAGGAGTGTACTGTGGGCATAAGCTGGAGATAGAGGTTGAGCTGCCACTGAAAAGGCTTAATGCAGAGCTCTCTGTGGCTGGCAGCTTCCCATTGCAGACAGGCCTTGGTCCTCCCCCCTCTCTCTTTCTCCGCCTCTGTCCTCAATGATGAAGCAATGAGATTTAGCACAAGCACAGGGAGGATGTGGAGACGATAACGACTGAGGAGTAACTACAGAGACACACTGAATACAAGGGAGAGGACAAAGAAAGCATGTGTGGATGGACATGGTATCTATGGTCAGCAGGGCTGAGGTCAAGAAATGACACAAATGTAGTTTTATAACTAGGTTCAGGAACAAAGACTACGCCTTAAACACAACCCATATCCATTTAAAAGAATCAAAGAAAACCTGAGACCTCTCACTCCCCCTCTGACTCAGCTTTCAATGCATGAACAGATGACCAAACAAATGAACCAATGAGAACAATCTTTAGCTCCACTACACTCCCCAAACTCCCTTTTCATCTCGTTTTTCAAGCCCACAGCTCTTTAGAGCTGATAGTAAACCAACCTCTGAGATCCTGTCTGTTCATCCTCAGCCCTGCACACCCATTCACACCCCAGTCCCACAATGTCAGATCACCCACGATGAGCGCCCTATTATTAACAGTGACTCTGTCTGAGCTCCCACATGCAGCTGGGCCTCACGCCTTTCATTACAATAATGAATTATAATTACTGTTGTGACTATTACTCCATAAAGGCCCGTCTAAACAGTGGCAGTACCGAAACATCCTCCACTCTGTAATTTATAACCTTCTGCTAGAAGCATTCATCACTGCGCCTTCGCTCTAAAACATACAGCATCTGCACAGAGACCATAAAACACACAGTATGGCATCGGTAGAAGAAGAAGAAGAAGACACTAATCCAAGAAGAATGCTGCATCTGATATATTTTATAGAAGCAAGACAAAATATATACATATTCTCTAAGGTAGAACCTGATGGGTGGAAAGAGCTAGAGAGAGTAGAGAAAAAGACAGGGAATCAATGCAACACCTGAAAACCATTAGTAATCTAATGGTAAAACAAAGGAAGGGGAAGAAAACGATAACGGAGGGCATGTAATAAATAAGAAATGAAAGAAGGCAAATTCTCTGAAAACCCAAGGAGAGAAAATCTGTGATTCTACTGGTACGAGCAGCTGCTGGTGTCTAAAGTCTCCAGGGTAAGGTAGAGACCGAAAGACAGAGTGAGGGAGAAAAGGACAGAGACAAAAGAGTAAATCACAATAAATATTTATCATGACAAGTAATGCTTCACACCATAAATATTAAACAGCCACTGCCTGTGTGTATACTACTATGTAAAGCATAAGTGTCCACAGGGATGCAGGAGCGGGCACCGAGTAATGCAGCGACCATCATTGTACATAAGCTCTGATCAGATGAGCTATGAATATTAACCCAAACAAAGCATTTCAATTACATCAGGCCGCCTGTTTGGCACTTTTTAAAAACAACTGGGGACCAACATGCAGAATTTAAATCAGCATAAAGCATTATATAAACACCATCCAGACCCCACCCTCTTTACATATCAGCCACCTTAAACACATAATTGATAAACGGCAAAACACTTTCATGCTCGGGAAACAGCAGCGCTCTTCAAAATCACTGCTTCACTGTGAGAGAAACTAATATCGGTCTCAGAGTTACTGTAATAGCAGGGGATACAACTTTATCTGATGATCCTCTCTGCTTGCCGTATTTACTCATTTGTTTGCGCTTCACTCAACGTAATCCACGAGTACAGAGATGAGTTACCATCACCGAAGAGGTTCGCAGATCAGGTTGGGAAGAAGTTCTTGAATGCAGCAGTGCACTAACAAATAGCTCATCAGTAATGTGATCAGTACTGAATGGACAAACACTTTGCTTATAACTCATAAAAGATATAGTCTGTTTTAGAATATTGTTGGCATACACATATTCACAACAGATGGGGAAATCAGTTAATTGCTTTCTTTTGGGATGGCTGTAGCTCAGGGGGTAGAGCGGTCATCCACGAACAGGAATGGCCAGTTGTTCGATTCCTGGCCCCTGCAGTCTCTGTTGAAGTGCTCTTGGGCAAGATGCCCCAAAATTGCTGTTTATCGCTGGTGATGAGCAAGTTGCTCCTTGTATAGTGGGAATTGGAGAATGCTGGCTTGCGTTGTCAAACAGTTTGAGTGGTAGCTAAGACTAAAAGAAGCACCATATAAATGCAGCCCATTTACCATTGAGTTCAAATGAGTGGATTGATCCGTACCGACCTGTATGCTCAATACAAAGCTAGAGTCAGCCATTATCTTAGCTTAGCATAACGATTGGAAGCAGCGGGGAAACAGCTAGATGTTGCTCTTCACAACTGTACCAGCAAATATAGAAACCACAAGGTGTTAACAGGGATACGGTTAAAATAATAATTAGCTTTAGAGGTGCAGGTACATGTGTTTTAGCTGCCCGTCCCCCCCCTCCGCTTCCAGTCTATATGCTAACATTAGCTAATCGGCTCCTGGCTCTAGCTTAATGCACAGACGTGTATGATGCAAGTCATGGCAATCTTCTAAGCAAATAAGCACATTTCCCAAAATGTCTAACTCTTCTTTTATTGAATCCATTTGTGTGTTTGTGTGTGTTGCTGTATATTGTGGAGGGCTGGCCAGGCCACCTTGAGAGAGTAAGAATGAAAGAGCCGTCCTCCCTTTTGGTGCTAAAACATAATTTGGCCACCATCTGCTGCACCTCACAGCCATCTGACAGAGAGCACCGAGAGGCTAGTCTCAGCCTCACAATCTGGTTATATTGTAATGCCTTGAGTTGTTCACTGCACTTAAACATGCAGACAGTTTGGGGTGCTGGAAGAGATTGAGTGAGACAGGTGCACAGAGAATCACGGAAATGAAAAAGTCCCCTCAAAATTAAGTGACACTTAAAAGCGCAGGTACGGAGAGATGTAAAATAAAAGTTCAGAATATAATAAGCTGGAGTTAAGTGCACGTGTAGTACACGTTGTGTAATAACCAGTTGTTAGGGGCCTCATGTATTCGTTTTGTCACAATTAACACTTCAACTCAAAATGCTTTTCTGCAGTTGGTGGGCGACATGATTTGTCCTTAGCAGTGGGGTGAGGGACATGTTACCTTATTATCTTACTTGGCGCCGACTCACAGGAGTGGGTTGAAAAGTGCTCTTGCACAAGGCTATTTCACATTTCTGTACTCTATGCTTTAGAATATATTACATTGAATGTATTTACAATAGGAACATTTCTCCACTCCCACTGCACAATATGAAGCAGAGAACCAGCCCTTTGATGGACTTCTTTCTGTGCTTCACTTTATAACTTATTTTATACGTTACGTGGACGCGCCGTCCATTCCAAGATAAATACCTTATTGTTCACACAAACATTAGTCGCTTGTTTGATCAGATTGCATTCAATGGATTACAACCGGTGTAACATGCGGCCTAAATTACTAATGAACTACATTCTGACAAACACACATGAGTAAAAAAGTCTGTTCAAACACATTACTGAAGACACACACACACACACACACACACACACACACACAAATGGTAATCTTATAGGATAACAAATGGAGAAAGGCCTACAATGACCAATTACTTTGGTTTTAGCCATGTGTTGACCTTGATATTGTTGTGTATAGCCTATATGTGTGTGTGTATATATATATATGTTTGTATGTGTGTGAGTTCTAGTTCTAGTTCTCAGAGAAGCTAGCTGAGTATAGGAAACATCTGTTTAATCTCTGTGTGTGTTTTGTCTCCAGTGGCATCTCAGAGTGCTTGAGTGTGTGTGTGTGTGTGTGTGTGTGTGTGTGTGTATCTGTGTGTGAGAACAGGTCAGAATATCAAAACCCTCATCTAACAGTGCATGTATACGAGTGCTGCCATCCATGCCAGTGCAGCCCTCACCGAGAGCCGTCACATCTCATTCTATTTACAGCCCATTCGTCTCTCTACACAGCCAGCAATCAGGATTCCACGGCGGTCTGCACGCTCCAGCACGAGGCCAACATCAGCCAGACTTATCGGGTATTAGACTGGCCTGCAATCTCCATTTCATGAGCAACCAGTCTATAAACGCTATTGATTTTCACACTGTGCTTTTTGCACTTGTATCTAGTGGATTGTGGGCATTCTGTCACAGGAATGACTGGTAATGAATAATAATTCAGAATTGCAGGGAGGTGATTGGAGATTTTTTCCGATCTGGTTCAACGTAGCGGCTGCTGTACAGGACAGTGACTAAGGCCACTCTGAGGAGACGAGTGGCCCCTCAGGGACACTTTAACTGTGAGAAACTAAACAAAGGGTACAATAACTGACCTTGAGGGAGTGAATAATACAACCGAAGGTTTGAAAATATTTCTTAAGCCCTGTTCTAACTGGATTAGTCTAAATGGAGGTTCTCCTGACATTATTAGTGACCTATCTAATATTAATCCAATATGAACAGTAAGACATTCTAAGATCGCCCGATAATAGCAATCCAGTTTAAACTGATATTTCCCTAATGCTGTACTGTTTCTGTTTCATTCTGTGCAACTTGCAAAAACATTTAAAAGTAGAATATAGAACTTTATGTCTGAGCTATAAGCATCAATTAGAAGGTAATAATTGCATCCAATTCAAGCTAAGCGAAACTGTATTGGCAGTATATATTGAATTCTGCTTTTGCATATAAAGTTAAGCCACAGTTGAGCCACAGTTGAGCCACAGATTGTCTCTAACGTCTAAAAGATGCCTTAGTTGCCCACATGGTCATTCAGTATTGTAAATACACAGGGTCTCAGCATTAACAGTGACCCATTGCAGATGGTGAGGGAGTTACTTAGTTGTGATTGTTTGTGCTGTTGTCGGAGGCAGCCTAGCTTGAATCAAAACTCATATGTCCCAGGAGAGTACTGGGTTACATGGCGAAAACAAACAAGCTATTTCATTCTCAATAAAACAAGCCCCATAACAGTTACTAGTAAGTCAGGTTTATTGTCATCTATTTGGATTCCAGTTAAAGTTCTCCTCAGTGATAGATTATAAGAATCCATTGAGTAATTAATCACATTCTCGGCTGTGCGCAGTACACACTATACCGTGGTTTCTTAAGACACTCACCAGGATACGACGCAGTGGAGTACCAGGGGGGGTGTTTTCAGGAAGGCTGATGTTGTACAGCGGTCTGCTGAAGATGGGTCGGTTGTCATTCTCATTGATTAGCTCAATAAAGACACGAGCAAACCCCACATGGTCGGACATGGACTCATTGGCATAAAGCTGGGGAGTGACAACAAGGAGTAGATATACATATATGCAATTCAGTTCAAGTAAAACTGTAAAGGTTAAACATTGGTTTATCTAAATAGAATATTTCACGTTTTTAGGTGGCATCCTTAAAAAAATTTGAATCATACTTTGCTATTGTGCCAAAGAAATAACGTAATGTCGTAAATAAGTGACTTGTTTGGAGATTTTGAACGATACACATAGCTGAGCACCGAGTGAGGTAACCGAGTACCAATTCCACTGCTCAAACAAGGCTTGCAGCGTTGAGAAAGTGATATGACCACAGTCCAACTGAGTGTCCAAACTAATTAAAGCAAGTTGCAAAAAAAACATAATGAAGCTACAATCATTGTTGTTGCCTAGAAATGTGTCCAGAGTTCATTCAAGGGCAGTCTCAGAGAAGGACAGAGGAGCTGCTCTGTCTCCAACTACTCAATGCTTTGGTCATCTAAAGATGCTTTCTCTTTTTCAACGTTGTGTCTTTTACAAAATTATTCCGTTTGACATTTACAATGATTGAAAATATCATCAGCAAGTTGAGCTCCTATGTAAGCCTCCTACTTCTTTAGCAATATTAGCTAGAAAGCTGTGCCTTATCCCCTCCTCCTGTGTGTAGAGTTGAAAACTCACCGAGAAGCTGTAGCTGCGAATGTTTTCGAAGTCCAGTGTCATGGCCACCCGCACTCTGATGTCGGCACGCCCCTGTACTGCCGTGGGGGAGATGGTGAAGTACTCAGAATTGTTTCCTCTCAGAAACACCTGGAACATGCTGTTCACCCCCTGTCATAAAAGAATAAGAGAAAGGAGAGTAAGGAGAACCAGAGAGAACGAGATCTACAGCCTCACAGTTTACGGTCCAAAATGACTTCATTTGTGTGAAATTGTCATAATTAGCAAATGAGTCATGGCACAATGGCCTTGGCTTTTGATCTTTGGCCACCAATATCTGATCGGTTCATCCTGGAGACCAAGTGGACGTTTGTGCCAAATTTGAAAAATTCCCTCCAGACACTCCGGTGATATTGTGTTCACGAGAATGGATCGGACGAACGGACAACCTAAAAACATCATGCCTCCAGTCACGTGCTGGAGGCATGAAAAGAGGTTGTTGAGAGAGCGAGGGCAGTTGATGAATATATTCCGTCTAACTGGAGAAGAATGTAGATGATAAAATCTAAGACGCGGTATATCTATCGAGTGTAATGAATACATCGGACAAAGGATACGATTCATGACAAAAGTTACAGATACTGTATTCATATACAGAAAGGAACTGAAGATTCACCAATATATAACGTATAATAAGCGTTTAAACATTTCAAGCATCGAGACTTCGTACCCAGAATCATTTACATCGACTGTGATAGTAGAATAATAATCACAAACTTCACTAGCAACATATGGAAAGAGGTCAAAGGTCAGGCTATTGTGCTCTGACTATAGTCTATAGTCTGATGGTATAAACTGAACATAAGATAGAAGAGACTGGAAACACTAAGTTTAAGAGGGATGTGCACATGTGAGAGAGAGAGAGAAAGCAAGCATACAATGAAAAAGTGTTGGTGTCTGGGTGTGTGTGTGTGTGTGTGTGTGTGACTGTGGTGCACCACGGCACATTGATAGACACAACTAATGGAAAGTGGCAAACACTCGCTAAGAGGCAACATAGCTGTTATGACTCAGATTATCCAAAACATTATATTTGTGTTTTTGAATCAAAATGCAGTTGATAATAAATGTTCTCTTCGACATTTGGGGCGGCTGTAGCTGAGGAAGGGGAGCGGGTTGTCCTTTAATCTCAAGGTTGGCAGTTCGATTCCCCGGCTCTGTGTCTTTGAGCAAGACACTGAAGCTCAAGTTGCTTCCGGTGGGCAGGCCAGCACCTTGCATGGCAGCTAATTAGGGGGCTTTTTGTAAGGTAGAAACAATTATAAAGAGCTTGTTCCTGTTACTGCTCAACGAGCTGTTAATGGCAGTGGGGACGCTAACACTCAAATCGCTTCAGGGTCCAGTTCACATTTGACCGGGAGAGCTGCGCTTTGCTGGAAAAGGAGGCAGCCAGTAACAAAAAAACTCCATTAAGATACAGATTAGACTGCACAATAGACGTACGAATCTTGTCCCCTGATTTCAATTCTCCTTCATCTCCTACTGTTTCACATTATGCTAATGGTCATTTGAGTGCAGCATGGAGTAAATCCCCATATACTGCGCACAGACCTGTGCACAGTATGACCGACTGGGATGGTTATCCAGCCGGTGAAGAGGGTTGAAACTGTGCGCTTTAATCATCATAGTGCGTGTTTTATGAGAGAGAAAGAGGAGATCGTGTGACCCCTGATGACAACCATGATTATCCACCTCAATACAGATACACGTGTCTGTTTGGTTTTAGGCTCGCTACACTGTATGTTGGAAAGACAATGTTAGATGGAGTCCGATTTAGATATGTTCTGCATTACTGGGTGGGTCTGTATGATGAGGTTACTGTCATTTGATTTGTGGTTAATACGAAATTCCGAATATCCTCTAAAGACCTGCAAACTACAAATGTGTCTCTTACTTCTCTTTTTCTGAGATGAATCCCGAAGTGCAAAGGCATCGTGGGTAAACATAAACAGAGTCAGGGTCAAAATGACATCACAGCCCTGAGAAGCCTGTGGCTGTCGTGAGCTGAGAAAACCTCTCTAGATCCCTCCTGTCTTGATATATAAAGCTGCAGGGCGACCAATCATGTAGCCATTGTGGCAGACAGAGGAAGACGGGTGGAGGTGGTCGATTGGCATTATGCTGGCGGTTGAAATAGCCCCCTTGTTTTTGTTTTCATCTCTGAGAGAACCATTGTGGCTGATGACTCCTATTTAAAAGACCATCCAATATGCAGGGATGTCACCTCAAACTGCCCATAAACGTAATTGCCCGTCCATTTGCTTCTGCCTTTAGAAGCCCCCAATAAAAGCACCCTGTCAGACGCGACTGCCACAAAGTTTAGTGACAAGTTCCAGCAGCAAAAGTTTTATGGATGCTCACCGAGCAGAAGAGGATATGAAGGGAGCAGACAGACGGAGAGAGAGGTAACTACCACTTGTGTCATAGTCTAAGAAATGAAATGTCTGCCTATAATCCCTCACACTTGGAAAAAGTGAGATTAAAGCAGCGGGGTGTGAACGAGTGTGTGTATCGGCACTGACATGCAGGTTTAACGGATCAAAACAGCAATACAAAACTGCAAGACAAAAAAACGTGCCATCGATTTTACTCCTTGGAATGTATGTATGTGCGACTCTATGGCAGCGGTGTTACAATGCAAGACTGGTAGAGCACAGGCTATTTCTGCGTCTCCAGCACACAACTTGAGAGCACAATGGCATTTAACATTTTTGTGCAAAACCCCGCTTCCTTGAGCTCGTCCTGATGCTTTTTGTTTTGTTATATTATGATAAATAAGCAGTCAGCGGTGGCTGCTAATGGACTGGTTCTGAGGGAGTGCTTTCTAATGCAGCATCTCTGGTGAATCTGGTTAAAATCATCTCGGAATTACCATAGCTATTCCCCAATTTGCGGTGATCAATCCTGGCTTGGAGATACTGTAATGTGAGGTAGACTGTGTGCAGCTTTTCGTAGTGCTAAAACGTTGGGTGGTAACCTCCAGAGGGACCTCCTATCACATGCCAGGTGTCTGGGTCGTCAGCCCGCCTGAGAGTGCAGCACTCACTGTACTCCCCCTCTGCCTCAGCATTGCAACACATCATCCTTGGAATGAATAAACAGACGTGCTGCTAAAAAAACTCCTGCTATCTCTCCTTAATGTGCTTCCTTTCTGCCCTGTTCTCTCACTTTCTTCTTGCTCCACCAATTATTCAGACTTCTGGTTTTGCTCCACTGCAAACTACTTTCTGTTCCAACTATTTTTCTTAGAGTTCCTCCTTTCCTCTCCTCTCCTCCCCTCACGTTTGTCTCTCTTTTCTCTACCCACTTGACTTGCAGTTATCTGTCAAATTCCACCCTGGCGGCTGCTGTGCCTGAATCAATCAGAGTTGACTAGCTTTCGGCTTATCTGCACCCCAGGTGATTGATTTTCCTCGTTAGGTATAATTTGATGCTCTATCCCATCTCTTCCAGAGCAAATTAAATTGTAGTCGAGTCCGATGCGCTGGTGTGAGCGAGCGTGTGCACATGTGAGAGAGGGAGAGAGAAAGTGAGAGCTACGAGAGGCCGAGTGGTGGAGCAAGCGTAAAGTGAAAAAGTGTTGTGTGTGTGTGACTGTGTGTCACCACAGTACGTTGATAGATACAACTAATGGAACATAGCGGACACACTAAAGCGTGCTGTTGTACATGGCTGCTGACAGTCCACACACACAGACACACACACACACACACACAGCTGTCATGTAAGTAGTTTCAGCGGCTGATGCTCTTTTTGTCTGCTGAATTTAAAAAAACAAATAAATCTAAACCTAGAGCTCATACAACTCACATGTAGCTCTCCTGGCTGTCTTTGTAGGGAGATCTTATCCGATTAAATCAAGAATGGGTATCTGCCGATCGAGTCCAATCTGATATTTACTTAAATGTTGACATTGAAATAACATCTGTAGACAACTTAATCTGACACGCCTTATCTTTTGTGAGTTAAGTGAAAAACATTTAATTGTGTGATATTGTATGAATGAAAGACTCCTGAATCAATCAGCTGAAGAGAAGATGCATCACTTTGATAGTGTTGTTGGAACTACAGTTTCAGAGTGGAGGCTGCGGAGAGAACTTTAAGCAGACAACAGAAAAGTTTCATTTTGGCCCGTCGTCAAGTTACTCGTGGTATTAACGTTAATTCCATTAACTGCCGCCGGCAACATTCATCATTTTAGCCGGTGAAAGTGACACTCAGAGATAACAGATTCATTAGTGTTGGAGCTCAGTGAATCTGTGTGTTTTGCCAACCTCCGTGTCTTCATTCAGAGGTACTTACACCGCTGCGGCAGAAAGAAATGTGAATTAAATCTTAATTTTCACTTGCATAAAGTAAGAGGTTGATGCTCGTAAAGGAGAACAAAGCTGCAACACTGGCAGGCGGAGGTGGACAGAACCGGACAGAACTCTGGACAGAACCGCAGAGTTCAGTAAAGAGAAGATCAGATTTTGATCAGCGTTACTTGAGCCGATACCAGTTTGTCCGTATTGGGCCAGATAAGGATTCTTAGGATTCTTGGGACATTTCTACGAACAATCGAGAGATACCGATGCAGCGTGCTGTCAGTGCAACCTTATCTGGATGAGAGTATCAGCCCAATGACAAGAATGTTGTGACTGTGCCAGCCATCAGGACGTGATCCACCCACCTCGTCCTTGTCTTCGGCCTGGATGAAGAGGGGAAGGGCAAAGCCCACCTGGGCCAGTTCAGTGATGAGGACCCGATACTCAGAGCTGTTGAACGTCGGGGCGTTGTCATTCTTGTCAATTAGCAGGATGGTAAAGGTGGTCCTCACTGTTGCGTCTGATGGACTGCGATCCTCTTTCAACTCTGTGGCCTTGTAGAGAGCAACAGAGGGGAAAGAGAGAGAGAGAGAGAGAGAGAGAGAGATTTGATTGCACTGAAAAAGTCATTTTGGATGGAGGTGGTCAGCACGCAATCTCAGCCAGGTATTTACAGCTGTTCATTTATTGGATCAAAAGGTGGACAGACGGACTCAAAGCAATCATAGAAATAGGCTCAAAGTGAGGGCAAGAGAGGGCCAGCACATGTACATCCACACATCCACATACATCCACACGCACACACAATGAGATTTAGGAGAAAGGAGTCCCGTTAAGAAGACACAATTACGCACTCTCTCATTTTCTGGCTGTCTGAGTATTGAAGATGCGAGGCCTCTGAAAGGAAGAAAAAAAAACAGGAGAGAAAGATAGAAGTGGGCAGCTGTGGTCTTTTATTGATGGAAGAGTGTCACAAGCAATAGGAGAAGCGGCGGGAACAACACGCTGGTCTCTGGGTAATCAAGGTAGTTTAGCCTCTCTTGTCCCGAAGCCACTGAATCATTTGACCTCCACCTCCACACGCTCAGCACTATCTAAGCTGCCTGAAGTTGAGAAATTAGTTGTATTACTATGGCACACCGTAATCAATAGTAGCACCACCTAAGAAAGCACAAGCTGAGAGAGGCAGAGAAAATGTAGAGAGAAAAAATCCATATCTTATAAATACATTTTTGAGCGGCCTTTTTTTTTTTTTTTTCATTTTCAGCACTTTCGCTTATTCTACTTTTCTTCTTTGTAATTATTGATTTCAATTAAAAAGATATACTGAGAGTGGAATATGTTAGCCGGCATCATTTTTTGTATTAAACCTTATAGCCAGTTGTGTCACAATGTCATATTCCTCATATTTTTTCTGAGCAATAATCGCAGCTACACGAGTAAATACACGAGTGCTAGTGAAACCATTAGGTGCTCTTAAGGGCCATTTATTGTGCTGTACAGGTGCAAACCATTTCACTTGACATGCCATCAAAATCCCCAATGTAGCATTGCAGTTACACGGGGAAATTATGTCTTTGATCGCAAACCCTTCCACATTCAGTTGCACTTGGAAATCCATTTCACGGACCCTCTCACACCCTGTGGGAAATACTCGGTGTCGAATACTGGAAGAGAAAAATGACGACAAAAAAAGGTGGGAAGGGGGTGGCGTGAGAGGGCAGGACTGACATGCTAAAAAGCCAAGTGAGATAGACTTTAGGTTCAGTGGAGAGACTGCGGGATTCAGACCTGCGTCAAAAGAAGCAAAAAGAAAGAGAGAGAGGGGGGGGGGGGGAATAAAGGAGCCCTTAGCGTTGAGGAGGACTCTAAATCATTTTCCTTTATCTTGTCCTCCTCTGCTCCCTTTTTCCTCCCTGGCTGACACAAAGCTCTGAGAGGGACATTATCATAGGATCACAAACGCACTGTCTTCACTGACGACCCCAATAAAGACACTTGAATTCGTCGGTGCCACATTAATCCAATTGCATATTGACACAGCATCTTTAACAATATATGACACTGCAGGAATCTTGTATTTAGTCGATGAAGTATCGATCTTGGAATCTTTCTTAATTATAGGAGTGTGTATCTACCTCAAAGACTGTCACAATAGGTATAGGAGGAGGTGCGGTACAAGGTGAAGTACTGCATTTAGCAGGTCTTTTGAGGCTATATCAAACCCAGAGCCTGCATTGATTTAACACACTATCATACTGTATCAAAGCCCTCTCTTGATCCACAGGCGAAAAAACAGACTTTCGATCCCTTCTCTCGTCTGCGACAGTCCCTCCATCCCCCGACCGCCTCCCATTCAGTAGCTCACCTTGACAGAGAGAGAGAATCCTGCTGAGTAGAGTGGGTTTTCCCTGTCCAGCTGGCCATTCACTGTCAGAGACCCGCTGATGTAGTCCAGGGCAAAAACGCTGTTGGTGTTCCCTGTATGGATGGATGGAGAGAGAGAGAGAGAGAGAGAGAGACAGAGATAAGAAAGTCAGACGGACAAACGAAACTGGCGTTGTGGATAATTCAACATAACACCTGGGATGCTGCACGGAGCCTCTGGACAGGAAGGCGGTGGACATTCATGCAATATGGATACAGCTTTTGCTGGGCTGTCTTGTCTCTCTACCTGCCTTTGGCTGACCCACCACCTCCAACCTGTCCACTAGCTGCCTCTCCTGCAGCCCTTTGTTTCATCCATCACCGTCTGCCCTCACTCCACTGCTTCCATTTATTTTCTTCTTCTTCACAGGGTCACTGTCAATTCACACTCGCTGAATTCCAAGTTGTATCTGATTAATTTTCTCTGTCAGTATTGAAAATACAGTATGCTCAATGCATTACTTCAAACAAGCCAAGCCTCTGCTGAGAATACAATCCCAGCCCAGATTTTAAAACACAAGACACGATGCAATCTTTTTGTTTTGAGCTTTGAAGTGACAGTCTACCAATGTTGGCACAATGCTCATTTACATCACTCCACCATGGGCTGATGAGTTGCATTAACTTTGTCATAGTCGATGCACTCCTTCAAAGAGGAGCGTTTCAAATGATGAGCGCTGCGCTGTTCTCATTAATAAGTGCGCCTGGTATTCACTATTCACGTACGCAGGTTCAAATATTAGACTGAGACCCACTTGAGTCCTCTTATCACATTTTCTTATCTTCTTTTATAAATTACAGGGCTTCTAGTTAACGTTGTGGCCTCTCTTACACTCATCTTGACACACTCAAGTGTTTCTCTCTCAGGCATCTCGTGGTTGTGGCTGTTGCCTGCTAATTGCACCCAGCAGAGGGAGACAACAAACGACTCACCCAATCGCCCTCACCCCTCCCCTGTTAATAACCCCCCCCCCCCCCTCACGGATCCGCCCGCTCTAGAGATCCCCGCGGTCGAGTCAGACGAATCACGTCTCATTCAAAAACACTGAATGCCTTCACTATTTCATTGGGATTCTTTGTGTCTTGTATGAGACCTGAACAAGTCCCCGTGCAATCTTGAGATAGTGGCAGTTCATACATGTGAATGTTATCAGAGCGATCTGCACAGTGGCGCAAACAATGGAGCAGACAGAGCTGTATGAGTCAAGTCCACCTGGAAGTAATTCATTTATGCCTTTGTCAATACGGACCGCTCTCACCCGCTGACAGCACAGCAGCTCCTGTGTGCTCCCACATACTGTATGTTTAACAGGATAATCTCTGGATGAAAAAAGAGCAAACATGCTCAGTGAACTCATTCCTGGCTACGCAAAAGTGCAAAAATATATTGTATGTATATATATACACAACAAATACAAGGTGTGCAGGCTGAATCTCGGAAATAAAAGAGACAGGGTGTGTTGTGTGTTTCCTGTAATGTATAAAGAGGTCCCATCCTGACCCGCCGAGCACAGCGAAGGCGCACTGCTAAAGGACAGGGGTGCGCTGGATTTATAACACAAGATAAAACGAGAGCATCATTGCAAAACAGAATACGGCACAATAATCGTTTTCTCGATTATCTCGCCTCTTGTGAAAAAGGTTTAATATTATTACCATTTCACTAATACTTTTTACAGGACAAGTTCAAAAGGGAACTATAAATGTAAGTAATATCATTACAGAATTGGGAGAAAATGTGGGTTTTAGTTGACTCTTTTTTTTTAAATGAGCAGATTACAAACAAATCCGTTATTCAATTTGGCATATTACACAACTGAGCATATGTTCGTCGAACATTAATTAAGCACAACTTCCTAGATTGCAATGACCTAAATTGAGAGTGGAGAACTTCCCATGCAAAGCTAGCGTCTCTCTGATAACCGCTCTTTTCAACTCATTCTCTGGCTTGGCCCTAATAGCATTAACCAATCAGTCTTTTAAAAAGACCGGCTACAAAAACTGCACCTTTTTCCCCCAAAAAGTCTAATGTTAATAGAAATATGTGAGACAGAATCAATTCTTTAGATTTGTTTATTGTTTTTGTTAAGTTTTCTTTTCCTGTGTTTTATTCGTAAAATATAGTTAAATATTTTGTTTTAAACTCTGGCTGCAAATCAAATGTACCTTCTTGATATGAAACGACATTGACTTGCTTAAATATAAAAAAGATTCCATATATTGTATGTGAAAAAAAAAAAATTCTTTTTAAATAATATTATAATATATAATAATATAATAATATAATAACAATAATAGTGTAAAAACCAAATCTGTTCTGTAAACTCACA
This sequence comes from Leptoclinus maculatus, assembly GCA_032191485.1. Taxonomy (NCBI): domain Eukaryota; kingdom Metazoa; phylum Chordata; class Actinopteri; order Perciformes; family Stichaeidae; genus Leptoclinus; species Leptoclinus maculatus. The sequence continues at coordinate 228,040 of JAVDOI010000174.1, forward strand.
TGGTATTTTCACAGTACTCGTTTGTAAGTAGGGCACAGTATGAACCTGGAGCTGCACTTTGAGGGATTAAGAATGACTTTCTTTCAGATAGTTTGCAGTAATAGCTGAGGTCCAGACTCCAGAGAGTCAGATGGTAAGTCCACAGTGTACAACGGCTGGGGTCAACAGATTAACCCATGCCTGTGTTCCCCACACAGACGCGCTGCTCTGTTATTGCCCTCCTACCTAGCCTGGAATAGAGAGTGCAGTGTTGGCGTAGAGATAGGAGGCAGGCCAGCAGAGAGAGCAGAGCCCTGGGGTAATTAGCCTGGATTGAGGCCAAAAGGTGGCGAAAGGGAGGGAGGTAGAAGGGACAAAAACTACTGCTGATTATATCCACCTTCCATAATCTATTCAATTGTGGAACTGGAGGAAAGTATTAATAGGAGCGCGGTGTGACTCCTGCAGTACTCAAATTCAAATAAACTTAAAATACACACATGCTGACAAGAATCTACAGTAAAATCATACTTTAAACTTAAGAGTTTGTTACAGTGTTACATTGTTTGACTGTGCCTTCAAGTCACCGTTTCAATTTCTAATCAATTTGTTTCCTAGTTATACACCTATGGTTAAGATATACAAAAATAATAGGGTTGAAATTAATACTTCACTGGTTAAAGAGAACAACCTCAATCGTGATTAAAAGAAAACAATGTTGAGAGGAAACGTGTAATGAAAAGCAGTCTCGTGTTAAAGGACCAGTGTGTAGGATTTAAGCTGAACATTGTAACTAACTGAATAGCCCTCCGCTCACAGAGAGCTACGGTGGTCTTCAGATTACGTGTAAACACTGATGGCCCTCTCTAGAGCGTAGACCGTACATAAGAAGTGGACGTAGTCATCGTGACGTCACCCCTTGGTCTGTGGTCTGCCGTTTTGAAGCCACGAGTTCTGCGAAATGGCCGTCGCCATCTTGGCTTTTTTGCAACCAATGAACGGAAGTTACCATAGTTGGAATGCGGAGGCAGCAATATGTCATTCACAGTCAGCCCGCCCTAAAGCATACTCCACTTTATGGTCTGTTTGACTCTAAATGGGACCATAACTTACTAAATGAACATCATTATGTATTGAAGAAGACTTGAAACTAGCGATTGAGATCATAAACTCATCTTTACAATGTTTACTGAGGTAATGAATCAAGTGAGAGGTAGGTTCATTGTATCAAAGACTTCATTACAATCAGACTTCATTTTGCAACCTTTGTGGCTCTAAAAATTATGTTACACTACTAGAGGGCTTTGCCACTTGAACATGAACATATGTCGTTTTTTGTTAGACCATTTGCTGAAACTAATGATGCTCGCGTTTTGTGGGCCAAGCTGCTTTATTTGGAGGATCAGTTTGTCATTGTAAGACTGAACTTGGAAAAAGAAAAAGTGTCCTTTCACATCATGCACCAGTGAATATAAGACGACAACATTCATTGGCACATTTCTTTTTTGCCTGGATGGGAGGGGCAGGCCGAAAGTTGATAACGATTGGTCGGGGTGGTAGTGGGTAACGTGCATCAGGGACTCAGACCCACTCGGTGTGGGCATCGTGCCTCTAAATTGGTTTGTCAGCTTCAGTGGCCTGACTTGCATGCCAATCTACTCCAACAGCCGCTCCTTACTCGGACTACTGGGCGATCACCTGGACAGGCAACGAGTGGCGTTTGTACACAAACGCGCGCACCTGCAAAAGCACACACACGTGGTGCAAAATGTACATGTGCATAGTCACAGCAGACGGGTTGGTTCTACTCTCTGTCCGCATCCGGTAAAGAGGCTCTGAGTCGCTGCCTCAGGTTCCACAGAACGGCCTTCCACCTCCGCTCCTCTGTGTCGAGCTTGACCAGAGAGACAGCCTGAAATTACACAGTGACTCACAGGTCCCACTGAGAGGAAAAATATAATCATATTCTAATTGCTGACAGAAAGTGTTTCTCCGGTGATCCTACAGGACACTGTGATTAGACCCCCGGGGGGGTTGGAAATTGCTGCACACATATGACCACAGTCCAATCCAGTAGACATAAATGCACACTTCCTATTTTGCATTTGATAGTCACATTAAGTGGAGGCGTTTACATCTTCCATGTGCGCGTTAAGGTATTTCTATACTGAATTCTTATGTAGATAGAGTGTGAAAGTGTGTGTGTCAGAGTGCATCTGGTGCTAACTGGCAGAGTTTGATTCTATGATGTGAGACTCCGGGGGATAAGCCGCGCTTTCACATTACCGACAGTACTGGACTGGAAAATGAGAAACCATGCCATGATTTTGTCTAGTGTGGAGTACACACTCAAATGCACTCACGCACACACGCCTAAATAAATGCCCACAAGCATGTACGACGCACACTCAAACTCAGACAAACAGCCATTATTTTCCTTGTGGTGCAAATGTACGTGTACAATAGCTTCAGCAGCTACTACTACAATTATGGGATTAAAGTAAACCAAATAATTTGCCTCTTTTGAATCATCTCAGTCTTACCAAAGCATAAAGAGAACCACGGGTGGGGATTTCACATTATCTATTGACAAACATTACATTCTTGTGCCATGAACAATGAAATGGAGGCTCATTTACTGAGAAAAGGCTGCTCATTGAAATTCTGTCCTCCGCTCACAAAGAGTAAAAGAGTGAATGCAGAGACGGAGAGAGGGGGAAATAGATCGGATCGAAATAGGACAGTTGTATTGAGTCGCACAAGCGGACAACATACATGTGCAGTTATTATGTGGGGATTGCCCAAGAGAACAGAAGACATAAGGCATTCGATCTGATGAGTTCAATCGGTGCGTGCGACAAGTGGATGACAATGACTTTCTCCGAGCGATGAGCTTTTGAGGACAGCCGAAGCAGGAGTTCTCCAAGTGTAATCGCCATGACTAAGCCAGTGACAACTGTTTTCTCTAGTTTGTGACAACACCATGGGGGCGCTGGAACATTCTAGTAATGTGATATGGCATGCAGCCAGTGCTCAGAGTCTTGGGGCTAAGATTTTGTGTACTTTGCCAAATGTACGCAAATTAGTGTCACTTTTTAAGGATTACGCCTACAGGCAAATCATGTTGATGATGAGGTTTTAGTTATTGTCGTCGAAAACACACTCACCTCTATATCTAAATGAACAGCTTCTCAGATACACTGACGTGCCTGTGCACATGCTCATCTGTGCATCGACACACACGGCTCAGTGTTTGACAGCTACCGGTGCATTTCTGTATGTGCTTGTGTGCGTGTGTGCGTGTGATGCGGAGTGATAATGGCCCTGTGGGTGTCTTGCCATTGGCAGACGAGCTGCATTTCATGAATACTCAATGAAGTAGTTTCATCAAAAGTTTTTCTTTAAAAAAAAAAAAAAGGGACAAATATTCTAAGACAATACATCGCAGATGAAAGGAACTTTTCTTTTTTTGCCCAGGTGTCACACTCTGCGTAGTTGACACAGCTGGTTAGATGTACTCTCGCTGTCATTGAGGAGATGTGGATACCTCAGTCATGACTAGCAGCTCCTCCTGCTGCATCCAGAGGAGGGCCTGTTCATCACGCCCCCCTACCGTCTCTTGATTTTGGAACAGATGTGTTACTTTCGTGGCTACCTCCGCCTTCTGACAAAATGGTGTCTGCTCGAGTCACCCCGAGGAACGGCGAGACATTGTGCAGAGAGAATCCAGAGACTGCAGCTGTTATATGGGACACACTGCTACAGGCACTGAAGCCAAAGTTCAACTGAATACAGCTTTGACACTCAAGAGATTTCAATTTCAATTTATTTTTATAGCGTCAAATTATAACAGAAATGATCTCAAAGCACTTTTCATAGAGAGCAGGATCAGACCCAACATTCTCTGGTGATGAAGAGGTGGTGTGACAGTGACAATAAAAAAACTCCCCTTTAACGGGTAGAGACCTTTGGCAGAACCGGGCTCTGGGTGGGTGGACATCTGCCTCGACCAGTTGGGTTGAAAGAGACAGAGAGACAAAGAAACAGTTATAGGAGTTATATAACTATCTTTGATACTACTGGGACTTGAATGCACTACAATTACTGCCTTGTGGTTGTATGCCTCTGTCAACCAGTGAAGTTGCAGTTTACATTTCATGCGTGTCCAAAATATCATCACTTCATTTCATCCTCCTAGACGTTTGTGTGAAATTGTCATACTTAGCATATGAATTCAAGACATATGATCAAAAATGTGTTTTGTGCGGTCACAGTGACCTTTAACCACCAACTTCTCAACTTCTCATTGTGGCAAATTGAAAAATTCACTCAAAGCGTTCACAAGATATCACGGGAATGGGACTGATGTGAGGTTGCAGTGACCTGGAACTTTGGCCATCAAAATCTAATCAATTCATCGTAGAGTCCAGGTGGACGTTTGTGACCAATTTGAAGACATTTCCACGAGAGTGGACCGGACGGACGGAAGGACACACATGGAGGCACAGTAACCTCAGGCATCACAGAGACGCCACAAAGGATGAGTTCACAAAATGTGCTCTAATTGTAAACCTGCTATTCACATTTGTGTAGGTTGGGTAATGCTTTACTTAACGCTCTGTATCCGTGGACCACGTCACACAAACTGGGCGTGTTGAATAGCTCACCTCTTCTCTCAGAGTAATGATCTACTTACTATCACGCCGACTTAGATCAAACTGTACTCCAGATTCCTCAGTGCTTCTTGACCTTCTGTTGACCAGATGCCGCAGTAAAGTAGCTGAACTGATTCTCATCCCGGTCACAGACAAAAGTATCGACCCACATTCTTCAGGTCTCGTGGAAAATAATCAAACTCAGAGCTATCGATTGCTGGCTTTGATCTGTCAGCTCAAGGTGTCACATTGAGCTGGCAGTGTAGTCTTATCTCTTCACTTTGTGTGCGCATGTGTGTGAGCATATGTGTCAGTTTTGTCTGTGTCTCTAAGAGTAGACTATAGTTTACCTTGCTATCACATTTTTTTTTGTGTGCTGTTTGCTAGATGATACAAAATCTGTTTCCGCACGCTTTGTACAAAACAACAGCTGGCTGGAAGACAGAGGCAGATGAAGTTGGGTTTGTCGTGTGGAAATGTGCTTGTTCAGAAGCTGAGAGCTGAGGATAACATCACTCAGAGCTGGAAGTATCCCCTTTATCCCGGAAATGAAAATAAAGGGGAACCTCTAACACCGATATATAAAGCTGGAATATATATGTTAATATAAAAAATGCTTTGAGAGGACAACAACCAACGAAGCTCAAAGGCAGAGCGGAGGATTCTGACTGAACTTTGGTAAATGTAATTAATATTTTCTTTTTTTGTTTTCTCGTTTTCTTCTTCTTCTGATCCAATGCACTTTTTGTCAAATTCAAAACGGTCCACTAGCTGTCCGCTCCGTTTGTGTTCATACACAGGCCTGTCTCTGCAAATGGGAAACAAACAAAGCCATGTCATGTTTTTTAAATTCAAAGCTTCTATTAGAGGTTTTCAAATGAAGCCTTGAATGTCTGTCACCCTAAAAAAAACTGAACTGGACTGAGACAATTACAGAAACGACGACTGAGCGCTGCGGTGCTCGCTGTGCGTTTGACAAAGAGTGTGAGTGACAGAGAGAGAGAGAGAGGAAGAGAAGGTGCAATGTTTCTGTAAGTTATTATTAATGATAATTCAAATTTGTACGTTATGAATGAAGCATCAAACTATTCGGTACAAACCTACTTAATCTGGCAAAGAAGCGCTGAGGGAAGAGGTGTACTTGTCTGGGTGTGGAGTTCAAATATCAACAACCTTTCTCCAGAATGGCAGACTCCAACTGTAATGTCTGATTTTGTGTAATTCTAAGATATTTAATCTGAATTGCTAGTATGAACTGTTATGTGCATGTATCTGTGGGACATGGGCTGCCTGGAGAAACCTTTCGATCATCTTCTCTTCATTCACACGATTTAATCCAAATGAGGAAACCTGCTGTACTGTAAGAGGCCTATATCATAGCCCAGTGAAGTCTGGACTTGATTGTGATCTGCTAGGCTCTACTAGAGTCGACTAGACTCTGAATTGTGTTGTGATCAGTGTTCCGCAGACTATCTGCCTTCTCTCAGAGATTACATAGCAACACGCTGCGGAGAGCCTCGGAGCGTCTAATTGAAAACCTGGAGAAATCCCAGCGACGCGGCGGTCACAATAAGAGCTCCCCGTAGAATAACAGGTATTAGCCTTGTCCATATTACAGCACGCCCGCAGACACGAGTTAGGTATTGTGGAATCAGAGCATCTGGGCGTGGCAGCAGTGGAGGAGAGAGATGTGTGTGTGTGAAAAGGCAGACGAGGGGAAATAATCGCCTTTGCTACTTATCAGTTTGTCCAGGCGGGAAATGGCGTGGCCGTATCCGTCTGACCTGTGTGCTGCTACACAAGGCCAGCCGTCGCCTACAAACAGATCCACTGCACTGGACCGGGTCGCCTGTCTCACTCCTGTGGCAGAGGCGGACAGGGTGTTCACACGCTGCCCCAGACAACGGCCATGGAAGTCAGCGGATGCCTGAGGCTACGGCGCGTCCGTGTCAGTGCATTTTGTGGTCTCACTCGGCAGCCTCTGACAAACTTCAAAATGCTGTAGGATGCTTTAGTAAGTAGAAAGATTGAGCTATCATCTTTTATCAATTTGGAAAAATTATTCTGCTCGGGTTGCCGCAAATTAAAATCCAATGCGGTCAGGCAAGAGAATGTGGGAACTCGGAGTCAGGCATTTGCTGCAGTTTCCCCAACACAGAGACGACGCAATGAGAGAGGAAGAATCATCTAAAAGGGAAGAAAAGGGTCGAGATGGAAAAAGGGCTTAAAATGGGATTAGTTGTGACAAAAGCGATAGAAACAAGCACACAAAGATAAACAAGCGGCTGATATGAAAGGCTTGGGGGATGTCCTTTCATTCTGTGAGACGCTAGGCTGACTTTTATTCCGTTGTTCTTACACCATCATTACAACACAGTGGAGAGGCTCCACAAAGTTTACACAGGGGTTTAACTCTTATCCTAACGGATGGCAACACTCTTGGACAACACTTGTTGGCCTCTAACTCTCTGTAATAGGACCCAGATATAGGAAAGCTCTTTTAAGAGAGAGAAAGTTTACTACCATTGGCCAAATAAGGGGTATTTTATATATGTCTTAAGAATCATACTCTGATTTGATTTCTTCTTCCTCGGCCCCTCTATCTCATCTGTGCATGTGTGTGTGTGTGTGTGTGTGATCCATCCATGTGAGTATGCGTGCTGTCATCCTCTCATGAACCTGTATTGTGTGGACATTGTGCCAGATTGAGTTCATCTGGGCTTTGGAGTGCCGGTCCCTCAGGTCGTTGGACCGACCGAGGCCGTCTGTGCTCTGCCTCGGTCGTCCTCGGGGGCGGGCTTAAGTGGATAATGACTGAAATGTTGGGATTGTTTGTTGCTGCAGCTGTTGGCCAAAAGCTGAGGTGTAATACACTGTGCATGTGAATAACAGCTGAAATATATATCCCTGTGAACAACCACACACATGCATTGTCTGACTGTCTCATATACTAATAATTAGTATTCTTTACTGTTTTATTTAACCCCACAGGTGAGCTAGTGAGTGTATGTTTTATTGTTCAAAGACATGTAAAAACTGGGATCAAGATGTGGATCATGCTGGTTTAAGAACTACAACTGTCACAGGAAAAGGTCATTAACCATTCACTACGACTGGAGTCATAGCAACCAGTGACACAAGACTGAGCAAACAGATATTTGATTCCCTGAACACGTGGTTGCTCTTTAAAGAAGATACCTGCACCACTGTGGCATTGTCCTGCTATCCTCCCTGCATTTCCTAATAAGCCAATTACCAGCATGAGTGAGAACAGAACCTTCTAACCGTCTTCATTGCTCATTTAGAGCAGTTGCAAAAAAAGCATCACTTAATATAATATTGCCAGTGGCCAAATTTGACTGATCCCCTTTTTATTACACAAAATGTTGAGTCGTTAGGTGGTAGTTTCAGATGAGGGGAAGTGCGTTTGGATTTTACGGCATATCAAATATTTGGCCGAACATTAGTAGTACCAGGAGGGAGTTAGCGATAATTACCCGAGCACCTCTAGAACTTTTTTCTGATTAACAATGATTTGTCAGTGACTCTTCAGAACTTTCTCAAATAAAAAGGCTTGCAGAAACTACAAATTCCTTTATCCCAAAAAAATCTTAATCTAAAAAAAAATATATATATTTTCAGTCCAGCAGGCCTCACAGCAATCTAAGGCATACTGACATGATCACTGGTGGATTAGAAGTGAAGAAACTATTATTATTATGTTTGTTTCAGTAGGTTTGCAAGCACACATCACGTGGTTAATGTAGCTTTTAAGCTGGTCTTTAGGCTCTGATAATGGTACTGTACTTCACAGCTCAGACCGTGCAGGGGTCTACATCATTAAGTATTAGATGCACATTTGGATATCACCGTTTCCCGTAGAAAAGAAAAAGGAAATATAGGAGCAATTATAGCAGCATGTACAATGATGATCAGGTCATTAGATCAACACCACCTTTGTTTAGGGCAACAACCACCACTTTCATTATCAACGGTGACAAAATGTGTTGTTGTTGGAGAATGTTGGGTCCGAGCCTACAGAAAGCTCTGATCAGCAGTGAGCTTACAGCCTTTTGATGTACAATGAGACCAGTAGGTCAGGGGTCCATTAAGGGATACATCATACCCCCTGTGGACCAGGGATTTAGCATCAGAACCCCACTCCCCCCCCCCAACAAATAAAACCTCCACCATCATAACAAACAATAACGGCAACACTGGAGGCAGAGCGCCGCTGAGATGCTATCTCTTGTACACATCAAATCCCAGATACGCCCTCTGATTGGAGGAGGGAGAGGAAATCCTCATCTCCAGCTCCACAATCATTAGCATAAATCACAGCTGCAATTAAAACCTCGTTTATCTTAATTACTGAGCTAATGAGACGAGTCCCGCAGGAGTGAGCTGCACTCTCTGAGGACGACCGGGGCGAGGAGCGAGAAGGCGAGGGAGGAGTCACACTTAAGTCTGCAAACAAGCGCGCCCTCGCACTAATCTGACTGCAGCAGAGCACTATGAGCCTGGATAGACAGAGACATATGCAAAAGTACACATGAACAAGTGCGCACACACACACACAGAAAGTCATCTGACAACCTTACCCTCCCACCTTTATCTACTGGCACTGCATCACCCTTCAACTTCCATTATCTATCAAACTTATAATGATTTTATCAAGCCTACAGGCTCCATCTCCATGAGGGCTTAGTGCGGTGCTATAACTCTTGATTTTTCAACGACTGGGAATACATCGCAACACCTAATTAATGTCTTTTTAATGCTCTTCTCCTCTAGAGCTTAACTCAGCCCTTCAACTTTGCAGCAAACACAACACACACACACACACACACACAAAACAATACAACATGTGGCAGCAGATGGTAAGTAAGACTGAGTGGGCGTGTGCACTGAATGGGCGCAAAGTGTTTACGGTGAGCTCCATGAAGAAGTGGGGCGGGCTGTGGACTGTGCACGCATGCATTGCAGCACAGACACTCACAAATAATACATGACTGCGCACATGTTCACACGTAATGCACACACACACACACGGGGTCAAATTCCTTCGTTCAGCGGCGAGGTCAGGCAGTGACTCAGCAGATGGCAGAACAATGAATATCTTCATCACCCACAATGCCCACGGTGCAGCAGGCTCAAGCAGTGCCAGCCCTTATCAGCCAGCTGGTCATACGGGAGGCACCGATGTCCTTCCATCCTGGGCCTGACAAGGGGGCATGCAGAGTTTAACAGGATACAGTCTACATGCTGTAATCCTCCCAACTGGTGTTTATTTTCACCGCGCACATCAATGTTTCAGAGCTGGAGGATCTTCAAGGGACTGTTCGTCCTTCGGGATCCAAACGTTGATTATGATGAAAATGAACACCCTACAGGGGTATTAAAGCGGTGCATGGACCGCCGAGTCATGAATGCTGTGTTTTATCTTAATAGGAATATGGAGATTACTAGCAGAGGTGGGCAAAAAGAGAGCTGCATCTTACAGTAAACTTGCTAAAACAGCTGTCTCCTGATCCTTTTTTTTTTTGTTTTTGACCAGAACGAACAGAAGGCAATTGGATCAAATAAGTAAATATCAGGTCAACAAAGGTTTCTTTTTTTTTTTTTTGCAACACTATGATAAAGACACATTCAGTGGCTTAAATGCACACAAATAACTCACAAATACCCAGATCTGAGATTCAAACAAATCATTTTTTGTTATTTGATAGGATATGTAGCCATAAAGATAAAATATCCATTTCACCTTTGACCTTTGTGTGCACAGTTATAACGCCAAAGAAGCCCAGATGGTGCTACATAGATGCTACAGCAGTAGTAAAGTAGAAGATGTTATTGCCATTTTACAAAGCGCTGTTAACCGAGTTATACTTACTCCATTACAAAATGACTGAGAGTAAGATAACCTGTTTACGGTGCAGACATGACAGCAGCATTAATCTGAGTTTTGACTTAATCTAGTTATAATCACAACACCAGAGCAAACTCAGTGTGTGCTTCTACATAGTTGGTCCATTTCTCTCTTTTTGCTGATTGTGGCTTCTTTAAAATGTAGCTTTACTCACTTCAGTGTGGCAACACTCATTTATTCATGCGAGTTCAGCACAAGCTACAAACAGTGACCAGAGACTGTTTTACACAGATGTAGTCTTGCTGACGTTACCCGTAGTATTTGGTAACAGTTTGGCATTTTAACATTGGGGTCTATGGGGATTGACTCGCTTTTGGAGGAAGCCTCAAGTGGCCATCTGAGGAACTGCAGTGTTTAGCTCTTGAGCGAGAAGTTAACGAGGAATGCTCTCCTGGTAACACTGAAGCGTAATAAAGGTAAACGCTCAGCAGGTGACATTACTCAAAGGCATAGAGGAAATCAGTGGGGTTGTGCGTAAACCAAATACAAAGAAAAACAATATCTCCCCAAAAAATTGTTTGTGTTGAAGTTTTTTTTTTTATTGATTTATTCATCCTGCAAACTTCTTAATGGGATTTAGAATAATTTCTCTATATTCATGTCATTACATGGACTAGTGCAGAGCCTGTTCAGAACGAGTCTGCTCAGAACGGTCCGATCGCTTGGCCTCCGGTGTTGCTGCTTGCAGCTTTCTTGAGAACCGCTCATCCAAACAACTTGACACTCGACACTGCGCTCCCTCGGGTCCTGAGCACTACACCTGCCACGACATACTTGCATGCACTAGCAATGCTGGAGTATACTCATTTGGGTGCAAAAGCTCAAAGGATCATCGACGGAGAGTGAGCTTTGAGATGTAATCCGATGAACGTTCAGGAGAAGACAGACAGACAAACATAATTTCAGTTAGATTGGGATGAAAATAACAGCAACCTTTATAGTGATAATCGTAGATATGGATCAACACCAAAACCTAACTTCTAGCTCCTTGCCCCAAAGTAAATGTGTCCACCAAGTTTCATGGAAATCTGTCCATGAGTTTTTGAGATGTCCTCCTAGCAGACGGACAGACAGACAAAGTAACTGTCGGGCACAAACATCGCATCCTTGGCAGAGGTAAGAAAACAGGATCACTGCTATCACCTTATCAGCAGCGTGCAAACTGTAGCTTCCTCTCGTCTCCTCACAAGTAAAACTCTCAGGTATAGTAAATCCAGCACAAGTTATGGATTGTAGGACGAGGCCCAGTGAGGCGGACCTTAGTACTGACACTTAATGTCAGCGCCTTTTACCCAAAAGTGTGACACATCTAATAAAACAATGGAACACAAGTAGGCAACAACAGAAAATCACAAGATCACACTCTTCTGCCGAAGGTCACTCTGACAAACCGTAATCCTGTTTTGATAGCAAGGAGCCAACTTGTGAATGACGGCACTAAATGAAGGCTGACTTCCGCACAACTGCACCAAACAGTGATTAATAGCTGCTTACGGGCAAGCCTATTCTCCAATTCTGAGGCTGTTCTCTGCCGTTATTGACTGTTGTGCCCGATGAGACTCGTCTATTATTGCTGTGGGATTATGATAAGAAGTGATCGATTCACCTCTCTGTGCTGTGGATGTCAGATTGATTAAGTGACTCAGACCTGAGATGATGGTGTAGCCGATGCCTCTCGGTCGGCCGAGATCCTGGTCAATGGCCGTTATCTTCCTCACCTCGTATCCCTGCAGAGACACACACACACACACACACAAAGCACACTGTGTAAGCTGCATGCAATTACAGTCGCATCTTTTAGCATTTCTACAGTAGTCCATCACAGTCAACAGCTATCGGCTAATTCAATAATTAGACTCCTATATTACTGGTTTTGCACAAAAATATGATGGTGGCCTTCATTATATTGTAAAACAAATTAGATTTTTGGCCTTAAAGATGGACGACCCCAAATAGTTGACAATTCAATCTCGCAGTTGAATTGTCGCAGTGGCATGGAAATGTGGTTATGAAACAGAGGATCATTACATATATAGGGACTATATAGGGGTGCTGAATGTCTTGATTGCTTATAATTACTTGGTTTTTAAATCACGATACAAAGCCCCTCTTTCTCTCTCTCTCCGGTATAACGGGGTAATGGGATTAGGGCAGAAAGTTGTATTTACAAGCAAGTAGGCTAACTAAGTGACTGGTTCTCTATCTGTCTATCCATTTCAGTACTACGGACAGCGCACCAACTACACACACACACACAAAACAGCGCTGTCCATTATTCTGAAAGAACAGCTCAGCGATGGGAAAATTGATCTCAGTCAAATGTATCTCGGACAATAGTTTTGTCGTTTTTTTGCTATTTTTCAAGTAAAGATCATGAATGAGCACGTTTCTCCCACAAACACAAAATGATTCTGAAATGTAGGAGCACTGTATTTCCAATGCTGTAAATGAAAAAACAATCTGTAAAATTGGAACAAAGGGGCAAAGAGCACGAGGGCAGGCAAATCAAACTATTTTTTTCATTATGGAGTGTTTTATTAGCTTTCATTGGGGTTTATCTCTCCTTTCAGTCCACAACTCGCCAAAAACCACAGTATGACGGGGGCGGGGGGGGGGGGGGAAGAAAGAAAGAAAGAGAAAGCTGTTTGAAAAGTCTTTGATCCGCTGAGCTTTCTCAGCCTTCGTGCCTCAATCAGACACGGTGGTGATACTTAAAAACCCCTGTGCTGCAGTGAGCGATGGAGAGACCTTCCCTACTTCCAAATTGTCTTCCTTCTCTCCTCCCACCCTCCTTTGCTCCCTTCCTTAGATCACTCACTCACGCAAGCTGCCTGCCATTGATCCTGCAAATTGTGTCTAAGGCGTGTTCATGCTCCAGTTCTGCCAAAGCATCTCTTGTCAATGATCAATTACAGCAGAATCAATTACAAGCCTTTTAGAGAGACTGATTCACAGCAATCAAATAGCAGAGAGGGAAACGCACAGAGGATTTAGGGACAGATTAAAGCGTGCACTTTGTCTGCACGACCAAAGTGACATCAAACCAACAGATGGGGCCCTTCACAGGGGTTTTTACTTTAACTACTCACACGGAGGTGTGAGAAAAAGGAAACCTTTGAGGAGCTTTGAGGAGAAACCCGCACGAAGTTTAGCAGATCCAAACGTTTCCTCGTCACAATTCCACGTCAGCTCATGTCCGTGTGACCATCCTTGCCGAAAGTAAAACCGAGGTTTCAGAAGAGAAATAAGAGACGAGCGAGGGGAGGAAGTGATGCTGAAGTAATGTGAGCAATATTCTCGAGCTGTCCACACAAGTGGAATATGTTCAATCAACCATCGAAGATACAATCCCCCCCCCCCCCCCCCCTCCTGCAAACATAGAGACACACACGAAGACACACACACACACACACACACACACACACACACACCTGCACATCTCCCCAAACCAAAGCCATCGCCTGCTCTACCCCTCTTCATCCTTTCATTTCGAGCTATACAGTGCATTACCCACCAACCCATTCTCCCTTTCCTTCTTTCTCCTCAATGATTTGACAGCCAAATTGTGTTTGTCCTAGAAGAAGCTGAAGCGTCAGTCCAAGCAGCATGGATTCACAGGTCTAACAGCTGAAAACCTTGCCCTGTGATTTCATCTGTAAAAAAATAAAAAAAATCTTTTACTCCTTTGTCAAAGTTTTCTACGGATGACGGGTTGATTGTTTCTCTGAGTCTGTCTTTCTCTTTTTCCTCAGCCAAACAGGAACTGAGAGGGACAGAGGCAGAAATATTGTGGGGGGGGGGGGGGGGTTGTATATGTTTGAGTGTGTGTGCACTCACACCTTTGAGAAATGACCTATGACAGGGATCCAAGTTTGGTATCCCTTTACGTGTAAATGTCATGGGCCTTGAGAACAGTTGACACTCGGCTTATCACCTCCCAACACTGCCTAATGGAAATGACACATGCCTGTTAGAATAGCACATGAGGGCTTCGGAAGTGTGTGTGTGTGTGTGTGTGTGTGTGTGTGTGTGTGTGTGTGTGTGTGTGTGTGTGTGTGTGTGTAATGCCTGCATCTCTGCCTTTCTGTCTCACTTCAAGCACTGTTGTTATCCTGTCTGTATCTGTTGTGGGGTCAGAGGGGCTCGCTAACAGATGTTGGTTGCACGCCTGCAGTGACCTTCTCTTCCAGCGGTGCAGTAATGGGATTACGCAGTGCCCCCTACTGTCAGAGGCAGGAGCTACAACACTCCAAGGCAGTATTACTGAGGCTTAACGCTGCTCAGCTGCTGTGAGAGACGCGGAATCCATTCGCCAATGTCAACTTGTGATCCAACGTAATGGCGCTTCTTTTTAATTCTCTCCACTTTATTCCGTCACCGAACTTCTTCCTCTCTCCTTTCACCCCAACATCTCTCTCTATTTCCCCCCCCCTCCTCTTCCTCCTGTTGTGACCTTCCCGGTGACAGTTGATGAATCAGAGAGTCAGGGAGACACCGGGCGTCGACTCCGTCACGCCCCGTTAATATGCATGCAAATGTAGCACTTGACATTTCTACTACAGCGCGATGCGATGCGAGGGATGTGCTGGTGGGAGGACTGACTGGGATGTGGGGGGGGGGGGGGAGGGGCAGAATGAAACTGATAGAGAGAGAGAGAGAGAGAACAGAAATAAGGATGGACAGCATTATGCCCCTGTGTGTAATTCCCTCTCTACGAGTGGAAACATCAATAGCTGGACCATTAGCCACCTGGGAACCGAGTTTAGAGGGCTGAGTCAGGGGAGTGAACATAATGGTGTACAGGGAAACAGACACTCAGTGTATTAGACACCCATTACAAAGCTACTTGCGATAAAGACAAAAAGGTAAGGTCATGGTGAGACTCCACTGCTTAGGGCTTCGTACTATACAAAGACTTCATACTTCACACGCATGCAGCAGTATGAGCACATGAAGGTAGCATGGTGAGATAAATCCTATAGCCCCTGTGACCTTTGCTAGAGGCCTCACATCCCTGAAGCAGGACTGTAAATCTCCCGCGGTAATTACAGTCTCCAACACTTGCCGCGCCGTATGTAGGAGCCCGGGGCTGAGTTTGGGTGGGCTTCTGGAGGTGAGATAGCTTGCCCTGATAATAACTCAGGCATCGGTTTCTAACCACATTTCCCCCTACACCTGCTCCAAACCCCTCCTGAATAAACAAAGAGTGTGAACATGGGGCAGGAGGAGCTGGGGATGAGCAATGAGGCGACAAATAAGTTGGCAACAGAGAGGGATGGGAGAGCAAGAGACGGACAGATTACAGGGTTTCACATAAAGGCTGAATGAATGGGCTGGCTGTGGCAGTGCGATGTCAGCTGGGATCGTATTACTGACCAGGGGAATGTCCTCCTCTATGTTGGTACTGTAGGGCAGATTGGTGAAAATGGGGTCCATGTCCTGGACATCAGTGATGGTAATAGCTAAATTGGCAAGCCGGGACAGAGGTCTCACTTTGTCTTGATCCTGACAGAAACAGAGGCAAAAGTTTGGTACGTGCATGTGTTTTTTACGCTCACGTAGACGGGACATTTCTGTTATGTGCGCTGACCGTGGCGTTGACGGTGAGCTGGTACGCTGAAGTCGTCTCGTAGTCCAGGGGTTTGATGATGGTGACGGTGCCTCGGGCCCCGTCGATGGAGAAGAAAGGAGAGGGAGGCTGGAAGGAGAAGAGAACACTGCCTCCAGTGCCCTGGTCTGGATCTGTGGCGTTCACCATGAACACTGATCTGCCCACCAGTGTGTTCTGAAAGACACATTCAAGCAGACACACACACACACACACACACACACACACACACACACACACACACACACACACACACACACACACACACACACACACACACACACACACACACACACACACACAGTGTCAATGTTACAGAAATATTAAGGAAAGATACTAATATACTGCTGCTGAAGTAGAGACTAAACTTATGACCTTTATGTGGTTTATACAGAAGCCTTATCTAACCACATAGCCACAATTTAATTTAGATATCATTTTTGGGACACAGCGTCCTAGTTGTGATTGTGAATGTGCATATATTCTTCCCCTGCGGCAACTCTCCCAAATCATGACTGCAAACAACAACGTATTCGTGGTCGCTGTGGATAAATAAAAGCAATGATTAACATGGCGGCTTTGATCACTCGTGATTGGTTGCCGGCGAAAGGGTTGACTCAGCAATTCTCCAGTGGCTCCCAATAGCAAATTGTAGAGCACAAACAATATGTTTATGTTTACCATACTGGATACCAAATGGACAAAAGAGGAAAAAGATTAAACACAGCCGAATTCTACATTTTTATCCAATTCTAAAGCTTGAAAGCAGGCTGAGGTGAAACCAATGTCGCCATCTCGTCCTACAAACTTCCCTGGATCCCCAAAATGACATGTGGAAGAAATTATAATGACTACATTTTAATTTGGAGCTGAACTTTTCTCATCGCTTCCTGCTTTTGGCATCTCGGTTAGACAGCTTCACATTGTGACTTCCTCTGATAAAACAGATCGTACTAGAGCACCTTCAGTGGCTTTGGGATACCCTATTGTCAGCAGGCATTTGTCACAGCGTCTTGTAAATAGAAGCCTTGCCTATCTGTGTTTCTTGCAAAACTTGTCTTTGGTATCTAAAATCTAAGAGTTAAGAAATATCAACAGGGCAGAAAGGCAGCACAATATCAGAGTACTGTTTGTCTTGGTTCTTGTCAGTGTTCTTGTCAAAAAAAAGGAGGAGGCCATATAAAGAAACCCAGGTATTGCAGAACAGCTGGTCTGTAAGTTTGAGCAAAATCCTCATTAATTGGAATTTTATCTCAAAACAGCCACACACACACAACCACAATTAATAAGAAACAAGAATGCCCACAGATACGAGAAAAAAAAAAAGGTTGTGCGAAAAGACCGGAGGTATTCCAGCTAGATTACTGGAAAGAAACGCTTGTTCTCTCCCTTCTCTCTGTCTCTCACACACTCACCTGTGCGCACTCACAGCGCAGAGTGTGTGGCCTTGTTTACTGCCGGGGGAGAGCGTGGCCACATGGGGGAGGTCATGGCGCTGAGCTTAGCTGGGCCCTGAGCCAAAGCTGAAGTGACACAGTAAGAGAGCAGTTGACCCCGTGGTCTGTCTACACAGGTGTCAGGGGAGTGTGGCGGTGTACACGTACATACATGCTTCCATGTGCTGTGTCAGAGTCTATACAACTGTCTGTGTTTGTATGCGAGTGCTCGGCTTAGGGCATGTGTATGTTTGCATCAACATGTGGGATGAAACAGTGTCTGTGGCTACATGTGTGTGTGTGTGTGTGTCTTAAGACCTGTTGACCCACTGTACTCTCAAGGACAGGGGGGCCACCACCGAGGTAACACAGCAACATAAAAGGAAGATAAGGCCAACTGCCTCTGCTGCACATTCACTTCCTCGGTCTCCCTGCTTCTGCCGTTCCCCTCGCTTGATTTCTTTAACTGTCTCAGCAACTGGTCTCAACACACGCATGAGCACTGCTGGAGACTGGTCAGTCCGTCTAATCAGAATAAGCCAGGCAGCCACATGGGAATTGAGGGGCAGGAGGAGGAGAGAGCTCCAAGTGGTGTAGCTGCCGGGGGAAGACGAGGAGAGCAACCGATATCACAGGGTTCAGTTTCTTAACCATGAAGTTGAAACCCCCATAGAGTCGTCTGATGTGTGCAGACAGTGTCGCGGGTCATTTCGGAGTCTGAATTAGGACTGCATGTTAGGTTTTTCTTGCCCCGTTTAGTTCTGAGGTGCGTAACTTCATAACCTCCAACACCCATTTTTGAGTTAAGCGCTTTTTATTGCTGTTTCTACAACTATAAGGAAAAGCAGTGGCCGGGGTGCAACAGAAAGCAGACAAGGAAGTAGGAAGCCACTCTTATTGTCGAAGCAAAACTGCTCTTGCAGGGAAATGAATAATAATAACCGAAACAACAACAAGACGAAACGATCTCTTTGGTAACTCTATCAGTTTGCAATGTTCTGCTGTGCTCAGGTCACTGAGCGAATCAACTGCAGCACCGAAAGTGTAGCTGAAGTAAGCACAGGCGGCAACCTCCCGTTCTGGATATTGAAGGCAATCTGGAAGTGAACTTGTATTCTTACGAAAAGGCCGTCAGGGGGCGGCGACTCTGGTTGCATAAAGAAGTCTGACCGTATAGAGCAGGGGTCTCAAACTCATCTTCACTCTGGGCCACATCAGCATCATGGTCGCCCTCAAAGGGCCGGTTGTAAATGTAAGACTGTGTAAACGTAACTACTCCTAACATATTGGTGAATAACTGTCTCTGCATTTGATTATTGTTTATTCAAGTGTAAACATATTGTACATGCAGTTATATAAATGTAAAAATATATTTAATCACATTTCTGTTATTATAACTTAAATCCTTTTAATTTAGGGTTCAGAAACCACATTACTCTATCAAACTATTAAGGAAAATATCAAAGACAAATATCAAACACAAGTTAATACGATAACTTTGTTCAAAGCTTAAAATCCTTTCAAGGGTGCGTTTGCACAATCCCACGTGAAGTATTTCATGTGTTGTAAAGCCACGTTTAGAGTAGTCTTCAATGTACTCACAATACATTTACATGTCAAATGTAGGGTAACCTATGAAGAGCTGCTTCTATGACTGTGTTTAAGTATCTCATAATTATGACTTTCTATCTCATAACTTCAACTTTCTTTCTCATCATTTCGACTATGGGGATATTTTTATTATCAAGTCTTTTAATTTTTTAATTTTTTATTACATTTTTTTAAACTTTTAAAAAAAATGTTGCAAAATGTTTTGTAAATTATGGTCACATTTAGAGTCAAATAGACCATAAAGCGGAGTATGCTTTAGGGCGTGGCAACCTTCTGATTGACAGGTCGCTACCACGGCGTTGTCCGGTCTGGGAGCTTTCCATATTTTTTTGTTTTTACAACTTTAACCCTTTCACAGTGTGTTTTCAGTTCATGAAAGTTAATTGTAATATTTTTGGTCCTTCACAAATGTCTTATTCAGCGTTCGATTTTACTGAGCTCCACCCTGTCATGTGACTTCTGATTGCAAAAAAACAAGATGGCAACAGCAAAAGCCTAACTGACTACGTCCACTTCTTGTGAGCAAAACTCAACGATAGAACGTTAGAAGAGTTACTAATCCACTCCCCCGCAACAATAATTGCACTTGAATAAACATCTAAGCTGCACGTCTCTGATATATTTATCATGCTTGTCAAGTAGTCTGCTTATGAGAGAACTGGAAACACCTGTAAAAGGTACCCCACCGCCTGCAGCATGAAAGTGGAGCACAGGCACTTAATAAATGGATAAAAATACACAAAATCAAACTCTGGGTGAATGGATCAAATATTCCTGCTTGTGCTTGTTTGTTTGTGTGTGTGTGTGTGTGTGTGTGTGTGTGTGTGTGTGTGTGTGTGTGTGTGTGTGTGTGTGTGTGTGTACTTTTGTGTCTGGCATGTCTTCCTGCTTTATCAACTTTGCTTTGATGTCAAGGAGGCAGTTTGATAGTTGAGCATTAGATGTGTGTGTGTGTGTGTGTGTGTGTGTGTGTGTGTGTGTACACATCTTTTTGGAAAGAGGATGAGATCTGGATGTGTGTGGAGGAAGTGTGTGATATGACGTATCTGTTTCCTCCCCTAAAGCATGCCGGCTTCTATCTCTCTCTACACAGCAGCCTGTGAAACAATGAATCATAAACACCTCCCAGTGTAAAATGCCACAAGGTTCACTAAATAACATCACGCTTTCAAATAAATAAACACACACACACACACACACTGGTCTCGATCTGCCAGATTTGACAGTACCGCGGTGTTCAGAGCGGTTCAAGCAACAGCAGTTTAAAGCTTTACTGAGAAGCACAGATGACCAACTCTCAAAAGTCTGTGCTCAGAGGTGAGCACACTTAGCCGTGTGCAGGTGGAGATCATCTTTGAGCTGCCGTTAGACTCTGGAGGCTCGGATGCCTGCTAACAGATCCACAACACAACCATTACCTGTTCACCTTGTTCATTCTCATCTTGTTTTCCCTTTATCCCCCTGAAAGGCTTTGAAGGTCAGAACGCCCCATTTGGATAAGTGGTGCATTTCAATACTAAGAGAAAAGCAATAAAGCAAGCTAATAAAATAGTCATAGCTCATCAGCTACTCGTGATGAATTTCTCTGCATTCCAGCAGTCTGCTACTAACTACTACTACTATTACTACTAACTACTACTACAACAACAACAGAGAGCTCACCACAGCCCGTGTGGTAATCAGAGAGCACAGAGCCTTCAGCCATATAGTCTTCCGCTTGGCCTTTTGTCCCTTCCATTGGATCTCAATAGCCTCGCCATTAGTCCATTGATTGGACCCGTGTGATGTAGATTACAAGTCAATGTGGGTGACCAGGCACAAAATGCAAGGCAGTGAATCCTTTGGTTTTTATGATCTATAAGACGGTCCAATTACTTCTCCATAAACGAGTCGCACAATAAACAATGGCAAGCTAGGCTTGGCGAGACCAGTGGCAGCTAAACTGGGAACCACTGCATGCTAGCTGAGAAGCACTGTACGTGTCACCACCCA
The DNA here is from genome assembly GCA_032191485.1 of Leptoclinus maculatus. Lineage (NCBI taxonomy): Eukaryota > Metazoa > Chordata > Actinopteri > Perciformes > Stichaeidae > Leptoclinus > Leptoclinus maculatus. The sequence continues at coordinate 249,250 of JAVDOI010000174.1, forward strand.
TTTCTTCACAAGTGCAAAAGCCAGTTGGTTAGCCACGGCTCATATTACTACATGTATGCCTTGACAGTGCCTTGTAGCTTTTGAATAAATGGGGGCTATTTCCTATGGGAAGCAGAATGTTAAGTGGGGAGACAGTTGGCGAGGGATGAAGAGAGTTCCCTGCTGCGTCTTATCTGAAGTGCACTGCAGGAAATCACCCTCTTCTCCCTCTGAGAGCTGCTACTTATTGAAGGAGAGGAGGAGGAGAGACATACTGTAGAGTACACAGAGATTGAAACGAAGAGCATACTGTATTTTTTTTGGAGATTATTCAGACCTCTTGTTGTAAACCTAATTAAGGATTCATTCAAATGTTGCCATTAATTCACTTTCAATACTTCCTAATAATGATGCAATATACATTTCTGTAAATGTCTTAATGCTGAAATACAAAATTTACCAAAGTATTCAGACCCTTGGCTATTATGCTGCCAGTTGATTTTTGTTGATCCTCTTATTTGATCATCGTTGAATCATCATTAAAAACCATCTGTGAGAAATGTAGTAGACTGGACATGCGTTACAGGCACATACCTTTATATGTCTCCCTATAGTTCCCAGTACAAGAAAAGCCAGAAAGCTCTGAAGTCCAAGAAACTCTCAGTAGAGGTCCAAGACTTGTGTTGAGGAACAGATCCATGAAGAGTGTGAGAAATTATTAATCAACAAAAGCTCGCAGGAGCACAGGTGGCATCAGTGTGTAAAGTACGAAGTGTGGGAACGTCATGATTCTACCGAGAGCCCGCCCTATAGCCAAAGTCAGGAAATGGGCAACTAGGGCATTGGTCTGGCAAGTGACCAAGTACCCAACGGCCACTCAAAACAGAGTTCCCAAGTTTCTCAGGAAAAGATGGCAGAGCCCATCAGAGGGACCGGCATCACTGCTGCATTTCATCAATCAGACGGTTGAGATGGAAGCCACTTGAGACGTAACGCATAACGGCCCAGCAGAAGTTTGCCAAACAGCACTTAAAACACTGACAGCATGAGAGAAAAGTTTCTCTGGTGTGAGGAGAGTAAAATGGGTAACTTTTTGGCCTGAATGCCACGTTCCACATCATGCCACCATACAGTGCAGCTGGTGAAAGCCACAGTTCAGTTCATTAAATGGCTAATACAAGTGCCATTCCAGCGAAGCATGGTGCTTTACTGCTTGCTGTGGGGATGGATTTTCCTCAGGGGCAGACAAAGAACACACTCAACCAAAAGTCCATGTTTTAGGACATGAAGTCAGGCTGAACTGGCTACAGAGGAAGTCTGAATGTCCTTGAGTGGCTCCCACGGTGAACCCCAATGAAAAAGACCACTGATGCACTCTGTTAACATTGGCAGAGCTTGATATATTAGCACAGAAGAATGGGATTATGAAAAAGGGATAGCTCGGAAGACTAACACAGAAGCTAGAATTGCTGCAGATGGTGGTTCTACAAAGTAATAAATAAAGGGTTTAAACACAATTTGTATCTACTGTAGATGTGATGTTTCAGTTGTCCATTTAACTTTGTCTTGATGAAGTCCTATTTAAAAGGAGTCCGATTACGTATCAAACTGCAGGCACAAGGAGGAACAAGAATGTCAGAAAGAAAACCTACAGAATATAAATTGTTCAGAGATTGAGGAAAACAAAGACAGAGGACGACAGAGGGTGAAAGAAGAGAAAGAGAGCGAGAGCACAGACATGAGCATATGAAAGTGAACGACTGTCACTAACAGCCATGAGACATCTCTAATAAAGAAGGGAGTCCCTATTTGCTTTTAACTGCACCTCGGCTGGGTCGAAGGCAGCAGTGGAGTGCTGGTCTCCTGTGGGCCAAATTTCAGGTTTACATGAGTTCTGGGGCCATGGAGAGTCCATGGCTGCCAAGACCCCAAGACTACATGTCCCAGCTCCTCTCTGGGACCTTGAGGGATGACAGGGCATGAAGTCCACTGCGGGCTGCAGCTTTAAGTGTAATGGACTCCAGTGGTTAAAACGTCAGCTCTCTTTTCTAGGGAGTCCTTGAGGGAGTCGTCGCAACAGTGTGTGATGATACTCCGTCCAACAACAACTGTTTCATTAATGTCTACGTCTCTCACTCAGGCTGCAGTATGAAGGGAAACAATGCTCTTCAGGTGCACAAGCTAAAAGCCCCAAAATATAAAAAAAATGAAATAACAATAATAGTCATTATCAGACTGAATGTGAAAGAGCAAGGGTTTATGAATTGCATTGGTAGTATGTCGCTGTTACCCATTCAAATAAAATAGACAGCTAAAGTAATATCTACTTTCCCTTCTCTCTCAGGAAATTTAGATTGGTCTCGATCGGCTTTGGAATTTATGCCATAATGCCTGTACTTTTCTGTGTGGAGGATAAACATGGTTCAGTCACAGCTGGTTAGTATTCTTCTATTCTATTCTATTTAAGTACATTTTGACAATCAAACTCTGACTAAGTTGACATGAAACTGTCCTAAGTGCTATTTCAGGTCCATGCCAGCAGCCCTCTCCATGCGTAAGGACTTCATTTGCTCAGGATTTGCTTATCTATGATGTTTATACCAACAAAGACACTGCATTGATTTTGTGATCAGGAAAATTCCACGTATTCAACCCGAGATTTTCTCAGCAAACAAACGGTCTACAGATCGTTGATGATAAGCAAAAGATGCTGCTCTGCTAATGTTCTATTCATTGAGCCTATGACAGATTGAGCTCATCTACCAATAAATGCAAACGCCAAACTTTGGGCAGAGTGATGTGACTCAACACCTCTTACTAAATAGGACAGATGGATTGACCCTCTGATTAAATAAATGACCAACTGATCACCTGACCTACTGACTGAGATTGGTGCATCTCTACTTAGGCATTGACTCCTGTTGATTAAGTAAGAAATGGCAGTCAAAATCCAGCCTTTGGCGTGCTATTTCCACCATTTGAAGTCAAGTTGACTTGTTCTCCCTGGTAAAGGCTGCGACAAACCCACACACTTTTGAGTACAACATTTTGTACTCAGATTTTGTCAGAAACGTTAAAGACATGGTGATTTGCAGGGGCTCCGGCCCCCTGCTGCTCACAGCTCCAGAGGCCCAGCTGTTCACTTCAATAGAGTCATGATTACACCTACACTGCTCGCAAGGTTCTTAGTTCCCTCCCCGGCTGTCTGCTCTCCGCTTCCAGCCCAGCAGGCATGTGATTGTACCGGCTACGCTCACCACTGCCTGCCTCTCATGACCTTTGTACCTCCGTCACTGCCTCCCACATGTGGCGCTTTGTTACACTGCCACTGACGTTATTTTGACCGATGTGAGGAGATGTATCACAAAAGGAAAAGAAAAAGAAGCTATAGAATTAGGTGAGATGTAAAGGGAAGAAAAATATGTCAACTAAATAGGCTTTAGAAATGCATTCAAAATGTTCCAGTCTTTTGATTAGCTGCTGTCTGGAAACATCTAACAGGACACCTGAACAGCTGTTCTACACCAGAGTGCAGGGTCTGCAGATAACTACCAGTCACTGCTGACTCAGACCTAACCGTGGGTAAAAATGTAGAACAAACTTTGGAAGATTTTAACACAGCTCACCTTTTGGGCTTTGGTAAGTTGCTATGGTGTACTGCAGTGGCGGGCCGTGCATTTTATACCTGGGCCTTCAGTACTGTCCTACTACAGTTCCACCTCCTAATAACCTCATTATGACGCCACAGCTATGGTTATTTGTTTCTAGGGGTGTAACAATACACTTATTCCTATTAAACCGTTCGGTACGAGGCTTACGAACCGAACAATACGTTTGAATAATACTAGTGCATTTGGAAAATGCAGAAGCTTAAATTGTGGGAAATATAATATTTTCGGTGGACTGCGTTCACGTAGGAGACAACGGGCTTTGTGACCTCTGAACCCGGAACAAAAAAACCCAAAACAAAACACAACTGAGGCAGCGCACTTCTGGGAGGCTACGCTAAACTAGCTTAACGGGAAAACAACAGCAGCAAACAAGCTACGAACTCTCCCCGCAGCGTTTAGCGGTTCCCTACTGATTCAAACAGGGCTAAAGCAATCGCCACACAATCCCCATTTCTCCAGACCATAATTCTTGCTTTGTAAAAGAAAACAGCCCAAACAGATTCAATTGTCCGGACAAATGTTTTCTGATTCACCTACATATGTTCATTGTAGACTGAACAACAAAAGGACCACAAACAACTTTCTTAATTTATTAGAAAGATTTGTCTTTTCATGATCTGATATTTCCCTCAATAACTTTTATTATGAATACAATTAAAGTCAGAGAGAGCTGGAGAGACAAAACACTTTTTATATATATATATAATATATATATATATATAGAGCTGGAGAGACAAAACACTTTTTACATAATTTATCATCATTTCATTCAGTCACGTGAGGCTGATCAATCCTGAGGGTTTGATGAGTTTTATCATTTAAGAGAAACCATAATCATATTCTGGGTTATTTAATAACAGTGGCGGGCCGTGCATTTTATACCTGTGCCTTCACTGCTGTCCTGCAGCTAAAACATCTCCTAATAACCTCATGATGGCGCCACATCTTAAATTGTAGGAAATATAATGTTTTCTGCGCTCACGTAGGAGACAACGGGCTGTGTGACCTCTGAACCGGAACAAAAAAAAACAAAAACAAAAACAGCTGAGGGACCGCACGGCTACGCTAAACTAGCTTAGCGGGAAAACAACAGCAGCAACACGCATTCTGCTACACACTCGAGGGCACGGGCCATTCAGATATTAGATGTAAAAAAACAAACGCAGTTGACTTACCAAATGCTGATCACTTAAAGACAAACTCCATCCTCCTTTCTTTGTTGACAAAGAGTTTAATCCCACGGTCCGTTTCTCCTCCTTCTTCAGCCATTGAGTGTTAAAAAAACAAAGCTAGGTAAAGAAATAAATAATCTACACCAAGCAAAATGCTAAAAATTTCATAATTTCTTCCATATCTTTCAATTTGAACTCTCACTACTCCAACTAAGCTCTGCTGGCTACCTTAAGTTTCGTTTCACAATAGTCACGTGCTCGCCCACTGACCAATCACAGCACACGCTGCACCTTACTGCAGTGCTGCACCTTAAAACTGAGCTGCACGTTAATGCTGACGTACTTGTAGGCCAGCTAGAAGGCTCTGGCACGTCAAAGAATACGTCCAACATGTCAAACTAAAGATCTGATTGGTTGAAGACTATGACAATCAACAATATCGTCCCCATTCACTTAAACTGCAAAGGGATTCACTTGTGAGTCTGCAGGCCTCGGGCCTCTCTTCTTACCTAGAGACACAGGGGTGAAATCTGATTGGATAAAAGCTCTACTTAAAACAAGCTGCACTGGAAGCAGAGCAACTGAGGAAGACAGTAGCTGTGCAATGAGGAAATAAGATAATGGGAAATCTTTTTTTATAAATTATAATACATGTAGTGTATTTAATTAAGAAAAAGTATTAAATTATGAAATAGCTATAACTTTGTGATTCTGTTTAGGCCAGCAGAGAAGGCCTTGCTGGCCCTGACGGCCCACCACTGGTGTACTGTGAGTATGCCAATACACTCTATGCCGTCCATATGTACAGGAGAAACCACAAGATCAGCCACTTCTTACTCCATGATAAAATATTTGAGTAAAACTCATCATTCTGATTCACCACTTTACTGCGTACCATTTCGTACAACCCTCTGAAGACAGGAAAGCAACATGTAATCCAAAGATTCTACATCTAAAGTGCCACTATGTCCCCATTTTTCAAAACGTTTAATCAGTTTCATCAAAAATTCATTAAAAGAAATCGGGCATAAGCCTCTTAATGAGTCCCTTCAATGCTCGATTTATTTTTATTTTTTTTAGGGCAAAATAAAGCCGAACATGAGCAAACATCATCATAACCCCTCAGCCTGCAGCTTTAAACAAGAAAAATGTTGACGACAAATATGCTAGAAGTTGAGAAGACTTCAATAACAAATTAATCGATCAAATTCAGGAAAATATATGAAGTACACAACTATGTGATGGATATATAACACAGACTATATGAATAGGTGATAGGCGATGGTAATGATTTCACAGTGTGCAGCTTCGACAGAGATGCTGAAGCAGGTGAATCACGAGAACACTTAAATTAATCATAAGGTGACACACAAAGCCATTTTTCACATTTGAAATTAGCTTATCAATAATTCACTGGTTCCGAAACAAGACTAAGTGTCCTTCATCTGCAAGGCTCCAACAGTAAATGGGGAAAATTATACAAAAATGATTTATACTCTGCTGAAAAGCCGGAGTTTGGTTTCGCTTCCTTTGAAACTGTTCAAACTCTCCAATTAAAACATGCATCTGTTTGTGTAATGTGTGTTTACTGTATAATAACGGATAGCATCCCAAATCATGCATGCAGTACAAAGGCTTTAGGAAATGTCAGAGATTACAGATGTTGTAAACTAAAAAAAGAAATATTGAACTGTTCAGTGGTTTTCTCCAATGGTGGCAAACAGTTTAGAGGACCCAGGACATAACCTCAGAGGACTGCCATTCACAAAGAACTCGCCCCCTAGAACTGTGTGTACCATCCCAAACTCAGAAACATCTCAACAGTTCAAACACTTACATAAATGTGCTGTATGTGGAGAAGCCCAGCCATGTCCCTGGTAAAATGAGCCATCAGGCCCAAGGGACCTATAGTAACAACTTCAAATCATATTGCACAGCAATAACATCCACAAACCAATGAGACAGGCCTTCTCATAAAAGGTGTCTCGGATGTCTGCCATTATAATTCCACTCATGGAAACAGTTGTGACAAGGGTTTGTTTAAAGCCCATGCTTTCCCAGTGGAAGCGAGCTGCAGTCCTCTGGTATGGACTATGTGTGGTCTGTGGTTGATGCTGAAAGCCACCTCATAAAGCCCTTCAATCTCAGCAGCCCCACTGGTAAATCTCAGGTGGATGATGCCATCATTGCAGCCAGAGTGCTGAATTGTATCTTGACATCAGTTTGAGCTAAGGGACAGCCAGAGTAACAACATGCAATCAGCAGATAGGTGTGCCCATCAGTAGTTCAACTCCAATTCTAGGAACGAGGCTTCTTGGAGAGATTCCTGTGGAGCTTCGTTCTGAAACTGACGAATGGCAGCTGAGCAGGCACTCACTGTGCTTTGTACAGGCGTTTCGGAATGATATGCCGTGTTGTTTATGTACTGTATGTCTAAGCGTGAGTTGTCAGCAAAATTGCTCTTTTCCAATGAAAGTAGGAAGCAGCACCAGCGCCGAAGGTCGCTAAACGTAGCGAGAAAGTCGCTAAGTCGGCAGCACTGACAGCCCGTCCCCTTCAGGACTTCCTCCAAAGCCACTCCCAAAAATTATTATATGAATATATACAATGAACACGACCATTGTTGTTACTCACAGCTGTCCAGCTAGCAGCTTGTGTAAGACTCCGGTGACGCACAATGAGTGCAAGTGCAGAGTGCGATCAGCTAGCCCATCTGCTTATTACACTCTTTTTTGTCAGAGTATTTGATTTATTGATTTCGGTCGGGATGTTCTATAAATAGAATTTCAACAAATATAACAAAAAAAAAATTCTAAAAAACATCACCAACCCTAGCTTTAAGGTTGAAAAGAAACTTGCACAAAATATAATTTCTGGTAAACAGGGGGCTTTAATTAAAGAACATTTATGTATACTTGTTGTGAATTACGGTCAAAAAACAAACTTGGAGTCCAATAGGAAGAGAAGATTGGTTGGTCATTCCCTGTTTGTCAAAGGGCACATAGCCTCAAACAACCTTATCAAGTCTGTATGTCATGCGTGTATGTCTCATCCTAAAAACTGTAACTCGGTTTTTATTCGATCATGATTGGTCTTGTCAGAAAATCAATTACCCCAATGACTTGATTGGCAATGTTTTTGTATGCACTTCCCACACATTTGCTGCCATTCATTTCTTCTTCCCTTTTCTAACAGCAGTTAGCCTTTTCCTGGCAATTCATTTGACCTCCTGTACCCAATGAATTTCTGTTAAACTGGTCATGAAGACCTAATGCAACACTTAATATGGAGGAAGTCTGTGTGTACTGTACAGAAACCGATGGGAAAAGAATGTCTCACATTATAAGCTCTTTTCATTCCATCTTACTCGTGGACTGTTTTCCTCTCTGTCCACTCTGTGGCACGGCTGAGCGATGGGCGATTTTCTGGAGAAACACTCAGCCGAACCAAATGATTCCACACCAAAAGACAGTGAGAGTCACCTTTGAAAGGCAAGGACAGCCTATGAATTTGTGTGCGTGTGTGTGTGTGTGTGTGTGTATTCATTATGTGATGTTTTCCTGTACTTTCAGTTTTAGCTCCTCAGATTAAGGACGCTTTTTGTAAAGAGTGGCCATTTTGTGTGGTACTCACCTCCTAAATTGCCGTGGAGGTTGGGTTAAACGGATTAGAAGGATTTAGGTTACAATTAGGATTTAGGATAGGGTCAAATTTGAGGCAGCAGTAAAGCAAGAGGATAGGGAATCAATGTAGCCAATGGATAAGGATGTGCGTCTGTGTGATTGCGTGTGGGGACGGGGCCTTTTATCAGCAGAGAAAAGAAACAAAGAATGTCTTTATCTCCTGATCACTCTTACCTCTGTCAGAGCTCAAGGCCGACTGCCTCCAAAGAGCCAGGACTGTTTGTTTAAATGTAAAAGTAATCAGGTCCGGTATGCCGCAGGGATCCACAAAGCCGGAGTGAGACAGAGAGTGGCATACGGGTTGATCCCTGGGGAAGGGTACAAGGACGGGCCACGTCGGCCGGACCGGCACCCTCTTTGGACAGTTATCCATCTCAATTGAGAATAATAAAAGTGGAAGTTAACTTATATTTAAAGGTGGTATCTGTAGCAATGTTGGAGCATGAGGAGCAGTGTCCTCTTGCTATTCGGTGCCGACAGGCAACCTCCTTCTGGATATTTACTACACAAAACAGTGAGTCAGCTTTTATAACAGAATATAAACGTAGAATGAAAAATGCATGTACTGTAGAGGCCAGCGCCTGTCTCTATGATGGCCCTTTTTTACAGTCAGTATACATTATATGTCTCCAAAGTGATTGAGGTATAAGGGTTAAAATGGTTAATGTATATATATTATTATATATTAGGGCTGGGCAAGTTAACACGTTATTATCGCGTTAACTCATTAATTAATTAATGCCAACAATTATTTTATCGCGCGTTACACAAGAACCGGGCAGCGAGCGGTGAACAGCTGTGTTTGTGTGGCGTCTCTTCCGTCACTTCCTGTTTCCTTCACCTACATTCCCCTGGGTCCTAAGTCCCTCCATGTACAGCTTCTTATCACCCTCTGTGTACCAAGGTACATTTATAACAAATACCACAAATATTACACAGTAATCAGCGTTGCATCCAACGTTTTTAACGTTTTTTTGTTTGAAATATGTATAATAAGCATATCATTTAGTTATCGCTACTGAGAATTTAACAAACATACATGACGTAGATAGGTTTGCAGTTTTCAAGGTGTATATTTCAAATTGCATCTACTACACACACATGAAGATAAAGTTGTGAACACCGGCTGAATATCTATTATCAGAATCATTATAACTGTATTTTAACTGCTACAGGCAATACTGCTGTTAAAAAGAACCTTATTTGTGTTTGCAAACCAAATGTTATTGCACTTTTGTTCATATAGCAGTACTTTGAAAACAAAAGTGCACAATACACTACTTTTGAATTCATTATTGAATTTTGAGCATAACAATGCGAGTAATCGCGATTAAAAATTGTAATCATTGCCCAGCACTATTATATATATATATATATATATATGTATAACTGGACAGAAGCTCGTTGGGGGATAAGCTGCACTGACGATGACGTCATACTGTGTGCTCTACACCAACACTGCTCCGGTCTTGCTTCACAAGTTAGTCATGTTATAGGATTTAGGAGTCAGAAACCCCCTGAAGTGATTTTTTTCTTCTTCAGAGAATTCAATCTAGTCAGAGCTCTACAGAGCAAGCATTTTGCTCCTATATGCGATGGAAATGAGTGTGTGCAAATGATATGGACGCACTGGTGCCAATGTTTAAGTTCTGACACTCTTATTAGCAAAGCTAGCTGTACTAAACATTCAGTTAGCAGCTTTTAATGGTGAGCCAAAATGAAAGACACCAGGTCACATCAGCTGTCGCTAACTAACCTTAAATATTTGATGACATGCCAAAATACTTTGCTGTGTATGGTTTTGAAGTCAGTCCCCCCTGGAATAGTGTTTCCCTCCCTTTATACCATACCGTTGCCCTCCACAGGTGACACTAAACATAAACAGGTTCACTTAGAGGTTAGAAATGATTCAGATATGTTTGGGTTTTTGTCATGGTAGTGCTAACACACTAAAATGACACAGAAAGCCCAATTATTGAAACTGACTCCAAAACTCTCATTTTCTGCTTAGCAGCCAATGTGCAACTCAACACGCTGCACACGGGAATCTCACATGAAGTCACATCGAAACACTGCAGTTGGAAATGCCACACCCATTCACCAGTTGGCCAATGAACAAGTCAGCGGACTGAATACTTAGTTGCTTGAGTGTCGACACATCAGTCCGGATGAAAGCACAAGAAAAAAAAAAGAACAGGTGACTACCTGTTTACAACAGCAATGGAAGCCAACAGAGCAGCAAGACACCCGTTTTCAAAACAGTTGAAAAACAACTGAACAAAATAAAATGTGTGCTTTCTTTTTTCTTTTTGCTGTGTTTTTATTCTATTTAGAAAATGTTCTTTTCTGATTTTGAACAGTTGGAAATGAATGGGTGTATTGATTGATCTAAGAGTGTGGAGAAATAAATATGTCCATCAGTGTGCAGTGAGTGCTGTTCTTCTGTGTTGTGTTTGGTCAATATATTCATGTACTTCACTAACAATACAGACTGCATCGTGTAAATGTGTCAAACAGAATCACATTGTGTGAACAATGTGTGCAATAAGGTAACAAAATTGTGTTTTTATGAATCATTGTATAGTTGAGAATGAAGTGTCCCAGGTGTTCTGCTTGTGTGAATTGTGTGTAGTGTTTTGACAAATAAGCCCTGTTCGTGCAAAAGCAATCTTAAAGTAGCTACTGTAATGTTGTTTTTAAAAACACTTCCCCTAATAATAATGATAATGATGATAGAGCCCAGCTAGTGGCTCTCCAGTCCAAGGCTGCCTCTCAAAACATTAGGTAGATCCAACTGGGTAGAAAGAATCCGCCCATGGCCAGAGAATGATGGGATTAAACCCGGTAAGAAGGCACACTGGGAAACACAAGAACATACACAGTATGATAGAATACATATGTTCTTATTATGAACTAGGTGGCCCTCGAGGAAAAGCCCCACTGACATAAACCAAAGAAAATTAACTAGTGGATGAAAGACAGTGAAAGGTAAAAGATAAGAAAGCCCGTTTGCTTTTCCTCCCACAGAATATCTTGTTCTCATACATAATCTTTCCCCTTCTTTTCCACTTCTTCTCCTTTTTAAAAAGTCATTTTTTTTAAAATAGAATTAAATGCAAATTAGAGTGGAGCTGATTATCATATAAATGCCTAGAGGGGCAAGACACTCGCTTTATTTATTTATTTAGTCATATTTTTCACAGCTCCCCATACAACTGTGACTTTAATCAGTCCACACTTTCTTTTAAAGACATAGGGGAGCTAGGGACCAGCTGAAGCGATGCGTGTGTTAGAGCTTGTGTATGTCGGCGGCTTGGATCGGTGTTCGCGCGTGTGCATACGAGAGGTGTGTGACCATAAGCAGAGCCAGAGGCAGAGAGACCGACCTGCAGCACCCACGGACCTGTGCAGCTTCATTAGCGTCATGTCGAACGGGTGCCGCGCGTTGTTCAACAAGCCGCACGCTGCTTGTTCCCCTTCATAATCTTTCCCTATTCACATCGATGGGCGATCACCTGTGAAGGTACACATCTGGAACAACATCACACAGCTCCATGATCCAACACGGAGCGGTAAACTTTACTAAGTCACACGCTGGCACAAGTGGTCTGATCTGGATTCAGTGGGAATGAGGGAAACATTGTTCAGGCAATTACCCGGAACTAACGCGGAGGGGAGAGATGAAGGGAAGTGGTTGAAGAAATTGCGTGGGAAGAGATTTAGACAAAGACAAAGTAGAGAGTCTGAGCATTGCACTCAAATCAGTAGAACTGAAAAGTGACCTCCATACGAGCAGTCTGTGTTTGATGCTGATACTTGGATGAAGGGTTGATAATCTTTATGTCACAGTTTTTTACGATTGCTTTTGCACGGGCTTTTTTTTTTTTTTTAAAACACTACATGTTTTGACATGTTTTGTACATTGGGTGCAAAGCAGAAAATGTGTTGAGTTTTGGAGACTTGAGCGGAGGTTTGCTCTCTGGGTGTCGGTCTCAATAATTGGGCTTCATGTGTAATTTTAGTGCGTTACCAATGAAAAAAAGAAACTTACCATTTCCCCTGAGTCCCTGCAGCTAAAGCAGCTAATCTATGCTAAACACCGGCTAACATGTGACTTCTGGCAGTACTCTACTCTTTTGTCCTTTGACATGGACGGTCATTGATGCGCTCTGTTCTCACCGTCCGAACTACTGTAATCTGAACACAGGGCTAGACTACCCAGATCCCAAAAGAGACCACATTCTATTTTTTTGGTGTTTTTGCAGTTTATGCACAACCTAAAAAATCCATCTGTTCCTATGTGTTTTACATTTTTGGCGCTCATGAGATTTTTATAGGGTGGGATGATTCACACCGTGGTCTTACAGCAAAAAGGTTTGAAACCACCAGTCCGTGGAGTTCCTCGTCACAAACCCTCGTCAGCGACCGTGCTTGCGGAAAGTATAACCGAGTCTTTGCATGTCAGTGTCCCTGGTTAGAGCTCCTGGTCTGCCTTGAAGTAACAACGATTTGGTTTAAAAGCAATATCTAAATAAACATTTACCGTGCAGCCACGGTATCTCCCTGTGTAACACCAACAGTGTTTGTGGCCGGTGACCAGGAGAAGCTGCACCTTACACAGCACATTCTCAAACAAACATTGCTGCCCGAGTTGCTCCTGAGGCCATCTCAGCAACATCACATGGGTTTCGATGCACTCTGCTCCCCCCCCCCCCCCCCCCAACCCTTTCTTGCAGGTGCTCGTTTTCAAGCCTCTTGTGTGCTTTCACTTCATCGTCAACTCTGCACCCCTGAATCTCTCCGTTCTGCAGTCTGGTTCCTATAGGTACACTGAGCTCTATATCAACATCTCTTTCCATCTGCAGCCTCGGGCGCAGGGTATCGTGTGGGCTGATGGGGCTCCATCGGTCTTAATGTCTTAGGTGTCTCTCTGCAGATGCAGACAGACAGACACAAGCAGAAATATACATGCTTCCCTTCCAATGCATAATTCACAAACTTCAAGCAATTGCAGGCACATGTGAGTACTTGTATCCAAGCTGCTTTCCTCCTGCACTATGACCCCAGGTGCCTGTAATTCCCCATGCAGTATTCCAGTTTGTCAGTAGTTACTCCCCAAAGGACAGCATGCGTGTGTGCGTGTGTCTGCGAGGGCGCATAAACTCATCACTCCCATCTCTGACTTTCAGCGGGGACCACACAACCAGAGCATTAAAATTCCTCCATCTGCTTCCCGGCTAAGGAACTCTAATAGGACTGAGGTTATTTTCACCCACTGTAAGAGAGAAACGAGGAGAAGGAGAAGTAACAGGCAGACAGATCAGCCTGGTAGAAATTATGAGCAATCAGAAATAAAAATTCATGGAATATGACGTTGTCAAATTAAATTACATCTCGTCGATGAGACGCGACACCAGCAACGAAGTGCTCAATGAGAGGAGTGTCGAGGATCGTCTGTGTCTTCTCAATCCCCTTCACTCATGCAACATTTCACAACAGCCTTTTATTGATTCATTTAGGCCTAAGCTTTGTATCAGCCTACACTCTTCTTATAATGTAGCTGTGTTACAATCCAAGAGCCAAAATCCCCCCTATAAGCACCGTCTCAATTCCCTTTTTTGTCCTTTCCCCTTTTAACCTACCTTTTCTATAAGCCGGGTCCTGGTGGGGGTGGGGGGGGTCACAGAACAAAGACTGGAAGTAAGAGGGAGCACAACGCACGACTCAATTATACATCAAAGCACTTATGGTGGGGACACCACAGAAGGGGGAGCTAAGAAGAGGGGGGTTCACTTGGATGAGGAGGGACCTTGGTGGCTGTTGCTGGTATCCATGTTGGTCGGTGACTACGGGGAAAACTAATGCTTCTTGCTTAGAAAGAAAACACGCGAGGACTCTCAGAAAGCTAATGAACGACTTCTACCTCAGGTTCCAAACCCATGATCAGTGCAACACTGTTTTAAACACTCTAACGACTCGACGACTCGAGCACAAGGTCTGAGGTGGAGAGTTACAATCAAGAGAGACCAGGAGGGAGCGCTGATGATGCAGTTAGGACCATCACCTATTAGATTAGAAGACACTAAGACCAGTGGAGCTGGTGGAACATGTTCTAGGTAGGGCTGTGCCACATCCAATCAATTTCAGCAAACATCCCAGAATGATTTAATGCAAACAAATTAAGGTATCAAACACCCATTACTACTTTGCAGTTAAATATTTAACATGTATTCCAACATGAAAAAAAACAATAAATAACACTTTGATAAACACGTCAGGACATCTTATTAATGTCACCCTCACAATTCAGTATCATATAATATATATATCATATAATAATATTCACTATAATATAAAACACACACACACACACACACACACACACACATATATATATATATATATATATATATATATATATATATATATAATTATTTATTTATAACTATATATCCATTTCTCAGGCAGGTGCTTCATGTCCCTCACTCCCTAACTGTCCATGCTGGATCTGTCCCCGTTGTTTTAAAAAGCTAAATAAGTTATTAGCATGACTGCATCCAGCGAGCCAAACCTGTCTGGTGTACAGCTAGTAGAGAAGCTTCATGTACTGCTTCCCTTTCCTGCTAGTCTGCTGTCTGATTGTGAGGTCAGGCTGATCTGGGATCTTCTCCTCTCAGTTCTCCTCTCAAACGGGTCTTGGAGGAGCAGTGCTCGCGCTGGCGCTCTCTCTCTCCTGCTTGGGGCAGAATGAAATCTGCCCCAAGCTGAATCTATTTGAGGACGCTGATTGGCTAAATTGTATGTCACTCATTTATATCTTTAGTCAGCATTAAAGCATCATTGGCTAAACTGCTTTATAGACCCGCCTCTTTGGGGCAGATTCTCCAGCGCCCCAGCAGCTGAGACGTGCACACACAGAGAGGACCTGCAGACAGGCAGAGAGGACGTGCAGGAAAAGCATATATTTACCGCAGATATCATATTTTACACATATTACTGGGTGATTCCATATTTCAAAAACACAAATATTGACAATTTGTATAGTTTATTATTATTATAATTTTTTTAAATGATTTGTAGCTCAAGGGGGGTGCGGCGCCCTAGCGCCCTCTATGGACCAGCCGCCACTGACTAAGACATAAGCATTTTTGCAAAGATTCAGTCAGAACATCCTACAGAGAAGCCGTGATGATTTGTTTTTCTAGCCTTACCAGCAGTGGGGCCAAAATGTAACATTTAAAGGTGGATCTAGTCAAATCAAACTGGTTCCTACTGTGAGGAGCATACACTGTGCATGGGTGAATCACTTTGTGATCAGCCTGTTAATCTATGAGATATGTGCCTCATGCAAAACTGACATTTTGGGCTTAGACTTGGAGCCACACTAGAGGAGAAGTCCATAAAGTGTCCAAAATGCAAAGGGTAAAAGCTCTGGGGGACATGAATGCCGACATAAATATCAAGGTCATCTGCGCATTCGAGATTATTGTGTGTGTGTGTGTGTGTGTGTAAGAGCTTTAGGTGGCACTAGAGAAAAGTTCAGACAAGCAGTCTTACTGGGAACCATAATGTTAAAAAGATGGACTGATATACCCGCCGTCAGTCCCCTCAGCTAGCGGGGCAAAAAGCTGGTTTGTTCCAAGAGAGGAAGTGCCAAACAAGACGCCATCAGACTCACGAGAACGATTACCTGAAAATGCAGCAGAGACTGACAAAGATGGGCCTTAAGATGGAGCTCAAACATCTGTTTGCCACCTTAATTAGTTTGAGAGGTGTTGGTTGTAGTTGTCATGTATGCCTGCTGCAACACATCTCTGTGGGATATGAGGTGTAAATTGAACAGTAAAAGCAGCAGCAAAACCCCCCAAAAAAAACATATTGTTACTGGCTTTCAACTACCAGATGAGTCCAAGTCAGTTTCTGTCTATAGAAGAGAATGAAAGAGGCAAGTAACTCATCTCTACAGCGAGCTGTTGTATAGGTACGGCTCACTGTACGAGGAAGAAGGGAAAACGTTGGGAACAGCATTTCTTTAGTATTCCTATCCCTTTGTTCCTTACTTCTCTATAATGCATACTTTTTATTGAATGCCTTTTCACCCTACCATCTCAATTGTGGAAGTGACAGCCAAAACAGATTTGGGCAAATTGGAAGGGCTATAAAGCACTATTAAGGAGAATGTAGCCCCGGTCTGAGGAACAGTGAGGGGGAGGTGCACATCGAGACACGGAGGGAGACGGAGGGAAAGAATTGTTGAGGAATTTGCATAATGCCAAGATGGAGCCCTGGTGAGGGTGAAGGAACGACTTGTAGCGCGACACATTTTTTTTCCCCCCACAAGTTAATTTCTCTTCTTTCAGCAGAAATTTGTTCCCCACCACCGAAAAGCGGTGAGAGCGGCAGCAACACTTTGTGTTTATGTTCATGTGGGAGACAGAAAGAGAGAATGAGAGGACTGACAAGATGCACAACTGTCTCCGATGTTAGCAAAAACCTTGTCAGAATTCACAATTCTGCCAAGTGAGTGTGAGAGAGCGCCAAAGGCAGAGGGGGGGCGGGGGGGGGGGGGGGGGGGGGGGGACACACTTGAAAGAAAGGGAGAGAGAGAACGACAGGTTGAGTTATTCAAAGAGTGAGGAGTGGGTGAATCAAACTTTAATGGCTTTTGGGAGTGCAAGCCGCTCTCTCTCCCCCTTCAATCTTACCCCTCTCCCTCAGTCTTTTCTTGTGTGCTCCCACCTTACATACCCGTACTACCCCCCCCCCCCCCACCCCCCCTCTCAGAAACACACTTTTCAATGGTCACTCACAAACACCCGTAGCTTTTTTTTGACAGACAAAATCTGCGCCCATCTCAGCGTAGCACGCAAATCAAGGTGCTCTTCATGCTCAGTGGGATAAAGTAAATGACAGAAAGATTAAGAGAGGAAGAGGAGGTGATTTACCTTCACGAGTGGCAGCATACGTGAGGCCCGGGCAGCGCTTGTTGCTTTAACCCCTGGACTGGAAAGGAATTGTTCTATAGGCACGACATCCTCTCTGACAACTCACTTAAGCTACCACTTGCCCTGAAAGGCTTACTTAAGTCCACAAATGAATCATCACTCATGCAGGTGTACTGACTGCACTCACACCTTTCGAGAATGTGCTCTTCACAAATGAACCCAGTATATAGTACACATCTATAGTGACTGCAGATGGGAATCTACACCTCCACACACACACATAACTAATCATTGAAATGCAAAAACAGATATTAAGGGGCTCTTTGTGCATGAAAGATGTGAACAAACAGCTGGTAAAACCTCGTGGGCCTGTAAATAAACCGGCCATATGTATCTGTGTTGTATAAGAAGTGTAGGATGATCATGTGCTGTGTTCTAAATCAGTGCTGTCAGACATAATCACACGGGTAGATCTAAAAAAACAGAACAATTTACCGTTGCAACACTTGCAAGCACTTTCTTGCTAATTGTATTCATGACTTCATAAACAGCTTCTCATTTGCCATCGAAAACTGGAGAAAATGTCTGCTGCAAATTTCTTGAATCAGGATATTTTTCTTTCGAGAAAACAACATCTTTTGCTTAGAATTGGGTTCGAGCACCAAATCTGTGTCGGGGAAAGTTATAAATGGAGCCCGAGATGAGTAACATATTGACTGCTTCCCATTTAACCTTCTCACTTTATCCATTTTTTTCTCTCCCTTTCTCCCTAAATCCCTCCCTACGGGGCTCAGGGTCTTAGTGTCAGGCAGAATTCTCTTTGAGACCTGCGCCTGTCAACCAGCCACCACTCAGCTCAGTAACCACTAGATTCAATTACACTAGACCAGGAGAGATGATACTGAAATCATTACGGGCTAAATCCAACTTCTAGGAGTCAGTGCGTGCGTGCGTGTAGGTGTGTGTGTGTGTGTGTGTGTGTGTGTGTGTGTGTGTGTGTGTGCGTTTCAAAAAGAAGGCATGCGTTTGCTGGCTTGTGTGCAGGATGGTTGAGTAGAAATGAAGTCACAAATATTTTATGACTGTAATTTCAAAAGAAATGTATTCCACTACTAATAAGTTCCCAGAGAAGCTTGCAACGACATCAGTCCTCCGCATACTGGAGGTGCTGCTTTAGAGCAGAAATATCGGTTCGTAACCTGGTAAACACATTACCTTTGGATTGTGAAGCCTGCCGAGATACAGGGCAGAAGGCGATGAAAGATTAGGGATTGAATTTCAGCTTTCAGAAGTGAAAAAAAAAAGGCAAAGAAGAAAAGGAATAGAACAGATTCATCTATGTTCTACCTGACAGCGACAGAGGGTACATCAAATAGCAGGTGCCTCTGTTTTGCTGCCAGAGCCCACATCAAGCACTAAGCAGCTCATTCACAGGCGTAATAGGAGCTCTCAAACACACTCTGCCAATATTATCTCAAACATGAGTGCATTTGTGTGCGTGTGTGCGTGGAAATGCTGTCATGCTATTCATCTCAGAATTGTTTGTAGGAAGTAGCAGCCAAAAGTCTGGGGCTCAAATCACGCTGGTTCGAATGCTCTGTTGTCACAGTGCCTTTGAACAGCAGAGCGACTTCCCAAACTCACAACTATCCAACTCATAGATGTCACTGAGCAAGATTTCTGGGCAGTATACACACTAAAACATTATTTAATTGAACATTAGTTCATTATAATTGCTTTAGGAACAAATAACCTCTGCTGAGGATTCATGTTGCTATACTTCTTAAAATCAAACTTTTTCTGTATGTCTTATCAGAGCAGACTGAAGGGCTTCTCTTTCTCTAGATGTCTGGCTTTACCCTGAGGGGTTTCCTCCTCTATGACATCAGCCGTAGTTCACCAGAGCTTACTGTAGGTTAGAGAGGGACATTGAGATACGGCCGGTAGAAAATAGAGGCTGAGGAGGGATTTGCTCACCTGCCCGACATACCTCAGCTAGGCAGTAAACAGATAAAGTTTGGATATCTTATCACCTGGAGCCTCTCGCCTGTCTGCCAATACATTTAATCCATCTATGTGCCGCATGAAAGCGCTGGTCTGAAGTCTGTCGTACAATCTTGTGTGCATCATTATAACCTGCGTTATCGAAAGGCAGGATTCCACTGCGCTGCGTAGCTACTGTGGGTGAGGATGAATGGGAGCATTGGCAAGAAGATGCAAAAAGAGATGGTGTTTAGACTGTGAAAAGCTACAAGTGGAGGGACTCAACCCAAACAAATGAATCAAACTGTATCTTGCTAAGATCATGGTAAAACAAGTATGAAAAATATCTATAAATTATGACTAAGTACATGTGAGGTGACAGTGTATGAGACACAAATGGCATAAAGACAATGCGTTTTGTGCGTGTAGGAAAGAAGACAACGCAAGACAGGCATTTAAAAGTGCAGTGTTTAAGATTTGGACTTCCCTCGTGTGCCAAAGCTTGTAGGTGAGCTACGGTGACGCAAAAACATGAAAACACAAATGGCACTTTTTAGAGCCGGTGTTTGTTTTGTCCGTTCTGGGCTACTGTAGAAACATGGCAACCGGCTCCATGAAGAGGACCCGCTCTGTATGTAGATATAAACGGCTCATTCTAAGCTAACGAAAACAATTCTAAAGTTCAGGCGATTACACACGAATGAAAACATACATATTGTATTCCATTTCTGCCAATAGGTGCGCCTGAATGCTACACACTGTTCCTTTAACAAGGCAGAAGAGACTGTAGAGGAGGAGAAGCAGAGGTATACAGGTGACCAAAGGAACAAGAAAACTGTGTTTGTGGTCAGTGGCCGCGAGTGGAACAGCAGGAGATGGCACACAGTGTCAGTGCTGGCATGTTGATACCATCACAGTGGCCCTGACAGATAAACCTGCTCTCAGCGAGGGGGGGGGGGGGGGGGAGTGGTTTTTGGGGAGGCTTGTTCTTTAAGCCGTGGATGGTCCCACAGTTGCTCAGACAGCAGCGCTGTACTCCACGGATGCACACTCGTAACAGTTTGACGGTAGAGGGCTTGCTAGATAGGAGGATTACCTGTAGCGCTCAGGGAATGTGAAAAACACTTCTCAGTATGTTGTGTGTGCTCACTCCATCATCTCATGCAATAATGGATTTGGGTTGGCCCATCTGCCGTTCCATCAAAACATTATTATTTCTGGTGATAGCCTCCTCTCCTTGTATCCAGTCTCTGCTGCTGTCCGCCTGAGTGTGTGGATGCTGTAAATCTGGCCAGCTCATTAGCGCTGACAGAGGGAACGCTAGCAGCCCACCTGCTCCCCTTCACCCTCTTTATGGCTCTACAAATTAAAACGACATTTACACACACTCTCCCCCGCTCTCCCTACTGCACTGCTCACCTTGCCGCTCACATTGCATCATCTGCTCACTGCTGAGCTGTGTCAGT
The DNA here is from genome assembly GCA_032191485.1 of Leptoclinus maculatus. NCBI lineage: Eukaryota > Metazoa > Chordata > Actinopteri > Perciformes > Stichaeidae > Leptoclinus > Leptoclinus maculatus. The sequence continues at coordinate 270,149 of JAVDOI010000174.1, forward strand.
GTACCTCCTCCCCTGACTATTCTGCTGTTTTGAGCTGTTTTCTTTTGGCCTCTGTCTATCTGTTGCATCTCGGTGTTAAATCCCATAATTTCTACCTTAGTCTTTCTGTCATCCCTCTTCTTTTCCTTTTACTACACTGTCATCCATCACGTCTTTTTCTCTGTGTGCTGAAGTTCAGCAGCACTGCCTAGTAGTGCTGATTGTACTCTAACCTCCAGTTACTCTGGCATGTCCAGTGAGTGACGGCATGATGGAGTGATGCCGCAGCGTGTTTGCTTTGCCCGCTAGGGTCACAATAAAGGTAATGAGGCCATTAAAGTGCAGCGATGAAAGTGAAGGGAAAAACGGGATGAGGTGAAGATGGTAGAGGACGAGGAAACAGGGTGCAACGAGGAGCAGACTGACTCCTAAATGAACACCGTTCCCGAAACTCCCTCTTCCAGATGGAGGAGAAGGAAGGCGTTAATGAAGAGCTCACTGTGCACAGATTGGACTGGAAGCTGCGTTGCAATCGCAACACAGAAAATTCACATTTTCTGTGTCTCATTTATCAAGACAGTCACAATAACAAATACGTTGATTTGTGATGAGAACACACTCCACTTGCATTAGTCTCACTCTGTGCTCACAATACACGAGGTTTTCATATTTCATTTTCACTGCGACAGGCTTCTGCTCATTTCAGTGCAGAGACATGTCGATGATACAAGACTCACTGCTGTGTCTGGTGTTTTAAAGAATCGGATCTATTGCCACAACCGCATTGCCTTGAACAGGACAGGACTGACATGAGCAGTGATAATTCCCCGAGTGATTGCAAGGGAACTAACAATATGTGAGAGACTGAGGGTCAAACACAGCTCTGTTTAATGGCTGAAGGCTAAACTGAAGCCTATTGTTTGCAGAGCTTGACGAGTCTGGATGTGGACTATGTGCGAGTCGGACATAACTGAGCAGCGGTTGCATTGGCCTGAGAGAACCTGGTGGGTGGTCTTAACTGTCCTTCTTTCTCTCATTTATTTGCCTGACTTTATGGATTGGGGAGAGAAAAAGCCAGTGGCTTTGAAGATTTGGTGAGGACTCAGAAAGGGGTATGTGCTCAATACAAACAACAAGATATGTGTGTGTGTGTGTGTGTGTGTGTGTGTCTGTTTGTGTGTGTGTGTGTGTGTGTGTGTCTGTTTGTGTGCGTGGATTTCAGCCCCTGTTTGAAGTCTTCCACTCCACTCTGGCAATTACTTCCATCAAGGATTAGATGAGGGAGAGGGCAAAGAGGAGAGAGGAAGATGGAGAGAAGTGAGAGCCGAGAGGAGAGGTAGCAGATTCAGGGAGAGGACAGAGAAGGGAGAGAAGAGATTGAGGTCTCCACTGCAGTGAGTCGGTGAGTGTTTTAATTCCCCACAAAAGGAGGCTGTGCACACTCTAAATATGAGGAAGACAACCCCTCAAATCATGGGAAGATCGCAGGTGCAGCTAAACGCAGCCATTTCCTGGGCACCTGAGACCAAAACGCTAGGAATTGTTGATGACCACCATACGCTGGGTGCAACCACCATGTTACAATAGTTACAACATTGAGCTGAATTTCATACATGTCTCTTTTATTTGATTTTTTTTTACCTTTTCTTAAATTCCAAAAAGCAAACCACGGTTTCATCAAAGCACTTTATAGTAGATAACTGTGAGGAAACTATTCCTTGGATGGTAAGTTGTTTCTGCTGTTTTGAGGATCATGAAACAAGAAATAATATTGGACATGGTTGATTTTCATTGTCTGCATCATAAACAACTTTCTGTCAGCCTTACCTCTGGGATGTGGACGGTGTACGGCTGCCCGTGGAAGACCGGCGCATTATCGTTCACGTCTCCAATCTGGATGTTTACCGTGTCTTTGACCACCTGAGGGAGGAAACGCCTTGGTAAAACTGTTCCCAAGCCTTCTCCACAAGTTACTTGTCACAGAGCTGCACTCGGTGAAAATGGGTACGAGCCACAACAAGCCAAGAATCAGAGTGAAAGAAAACAACAACAGGAAAAACAGGGACAAGCGTGTGATAGATTACCCGCGGCGGGAGAGTAGGTTGAACGTCAGTATGTTTTCAGTAACTAAAGAGTGAGACAGGTGTCACAACGATTACATGTGAGGAAGAGAAAAATAAGGATGCGAATGAAAGCAATGGACTGAAAAGGAGACGAGCTGAGAGAGAAGGTCTCTCTGTGACATTTGGTCAGGCGATATCAAGGTGTCAGCGTGTGACAGGAGGTGTCATAACTGTGATCACAGTGCAAATCTCTGTCTTACCTCTTGAATGTCACTCACGTAGAACTCGACCTGCATCTCTGACTTGCTCTGTTGGAGACAGAGATCAGCATAAACACACGCGGGGGCAAAACAGCAGTGCACAAAAGCATTAAAAGACAAAGAAGAGCCACTCTGAACTCAAAACCCCTCCTTTTCATCCCGCTGAGGAGTATTACACTTCTCACTGCTCTTTCATCATTTCATCATTTACATTCCATCTCCTGTTTTCAAAATTGTGCCTGAAATTGTGTGAGTGTCTTTTCTTCTTTAAAATTCTTTGGTTAGGTAATGTGTAAGTGTGTGTGTGTGTGTGTGTGTGTGTGTGTTTGATTGGTGATCATACCTCACGGTCCAGCTGCTGTCGGAGCCAGACCACGCCAGTGTCTTTGTTCACAGAGAAATACCTCATGGCCTCTTCTCCTGAAACACCATACATGAGAGGTTCCCCCTCAGGATCAATTGCCTTCAGCTGGGCCACTGAAGAACCTGCCGGACAGAGAGTCACACAGGGTCAAAGGTCAAAGATCTTTAATGGGTTATGTGACCTCATATTCACTAATCTAAAGAGCAATAGAGTGCAAATACACTGCGATTCTGTCGTTACCCTTGATGTCCCATTACTGACTGAGCTACATGAAAGGATATGTTACGTGTATAATAAACATTTCCCTGCGTTTGTATTGTATGAAACATTATTGTTACCCGTCTGAATGTTAGTGTCCGAGCTGTTCTTCTCATTTAAGTGGACTAAAGGAAGAAGACAAGTTGACCTGCAGGGTCAGGGCAAAGACCGATGTTATAACAACTTGCTCCTCCACTAAACTTAAGTCACGTGGGTACAGCAAGCTGCATTTTCATGTTGAGGATGAAGATGGCGTAACAACACACACACGCAGCACATACAAACACACTGCCCTGTGCGAGGGGAGAGCGGAGGGAAGGGTTTTTAATTGGAGCCGCAGTGGTTCATAGACTTCATTCGTCACAGACACCAGAGCTCAGACAGGTTGGCTAATCAAACCCAGAGGTGGAGCACCATTAGGCCGGCTAACCCACCATGCTGGACGGATGTGTCAAGAAGGGCAAGGCGGAGGTTAGGAGGGGCATGGAAGACAGCATGGAGACCCCTCAGAGCAGGGGGTCAAGGCTCATTACTGTCCAGGGTAAAACTGCTTGGGGAGGGTCTGCTGATATCAATCACACACACACACACCATGGACCCCAGCGGTTATGAATTTGTATCATATTTTCTTTTGACTCACAGAACACTAACATACAACATACATGGAGTACATCAAGTAGAGATAAACTGTAGTTCTGAAGACATTCCATTGACCTGCAGACCTGTAGTCCTTACAACTCAATAGAAATAAGAGGGTGCTGAATATGAGCGGATGGACGTGAGACTAGATCCAGATCACTCACACACACACACACACACACACACACACACACACACACACACACACACACACACACACACACACACACACACACACACACACACTCATCTTCTCTCCCTCCCTACCTACAGGTACTCGGTCAGACAATAGAGGTTAAGCCAAACTAAATCAAGCCTGTCGCTTGAGCACCAAAATGCTTAACACAACGACCAATTAGGCTTCACAATCACACACCCCTCTAGGTTTATTAATACACCCCATTTTCCGATGAAAGGGTGGCAAAAATGACTAATTAATATAACGATTTATGAACTCCTCTCATTGCGTCTAATGAGATTTATGCAAATTCAGCTGCTTTCAATATGAGTTATAATTTGGTTGAAGACGGTGCAAATTGAGCATTTTACCTCATAGTCATCAATAATAACTGGGTTTTTTCCCTCCTCCTTCCGGCCCGCTCGACTGTGGAGGAATTGTCTGCTCCACACTCGAGCGAAGGATAACAAATGAATGATAACCAAATCATTTGAAACTAAGACTATGTATGAGAGTCACAATTGTGTGGAAGATTAACTTCTGCTGTGGAAAAAAAAAGAGAAACTAAGACCAAGCCATTAAGCATATGGGTTAGATTATCTAGCCCATGTGCTGGACTGGGGGCTAGAATACGTCTCCATCTGCTGAATCAGTCTACAGTGGAATATTATTAAGTTAAGATTACTGCACTATGAATTAACTCCAACGTCTACTCATCTTCTCCGATTGCGTTGCATTGGATTCATCAGTTTTTAAGCTTGCCCTAAGTAACATGTCTTGACAAAGCATAATGGATGCAATAAAGGAAATAACTTACTTTGTTTTTGGATTAAATATCCTCAAATGAATGACAGAAAGATGAGGTTGCGGCGTAATTGAATTTAACGATTAAAGTCAGGATTAGGTTTGGTTGAGGGATTTCAGAATTGAAATGAGGGGAGGGTACAAAGTATTGAGGGTCAATATTGGTTATAGCATTGCTGTAATCACAAATATGAAGTCTACTGTGTGTGTGTGTGTGTGTGTGTGTGTGTGTGTGTGTGTGTGTGTGTGTGTGTGTGTGTATAGTGTAGGCATCCTTCTAGTGCTCATGTGCAACACTGTGGCACCAAGCCCTTTCCCTGACAAATGATGCTATTTAGCAGCAAGTGATGCCAGTATTACTGTTATGAATGATACAGTGCACATTAACATTGTCCCTCCCCTTCTCCTCTACAACACTGCTCTCATGACAAGAGCGATGGACTGGAGGACCATCTCTCTACCTCACCTCTCTCTCTCCCCCCATTGTCCCCTGAATACTGAATCCGATGGTCAGGTCAAACCAGAACGACCACAGCAGAGCTACATGTAACACACCAAGGGAAGCTAGAGACCCCTGGGGGCCCAACCAGAAGCCTTTACAGATGTGTGGACTCCTGAGGGTTCAATAAAAAGATAAGACGGATACCAGAATACACACAGTTTTACTCCAAACTCCAGTTGTGTTTCCAAATATTTCAAAATGAATTGAATGCATAGCAAATAATGCGTAACATTTTTTTTGCCATAAAACATACAACACTGACAAAGCCTGGCGAGGCAGCAGACTGAAAGGAGGACTTGCTAACCTACACACAGCAGCTGCCGCATGTTTTACTTTATCTTTTAGGAAAAGCAAGGGAGCCAATGGGGGCACTAAATCAGCCGCTGGAGGACATCAATCCCTGCTGGATCGATGGGAGTCGCGCGTGTTAGACGGGGACTAGGCTCGGCTCGGCCCGGCCCTGGGGCCTCAGGACGGAGAAAGTAAAAAGAGGCTGTAGGCCAAAGCCCTGTTTATTATGTTGGTGACATCTTCAGGCCTCTCGTTCATCTGAGCGCTGATTCAGTGGGACAGGCACTGTCAGGACTGCAATTTCACGCATGTTGTGAATTATAGCTTTGATTTTTTTATGGTGCACAGAGGCTCAATGGGTATATGGGTTCAGTACGCCATCTACCAAAAGAGCAGCAAAAATTAATAAATAAAAGAAGATACCTTAAAACATAGTAGAGGGATGACCGACGGAGGAATCGTGATCTTTACCTGCTTCGTATAAATACTTGATGTATTGTCTTGAGGCCGGGCCAGAGAGCCTCAGGGTTGAAGTAATCCAATCAGTAGGCTGATGAGTCAGTGTGATGCCACTCATGTTACCACATTGTCTCTCCACTGACAAAGAGAGCCTTCAAACACATCAGCAACACCAAGTTGAAGCCTTGCTGCCTCCCATCAATCACTCATCAAAAAGTCACAGAGGCAAACCCCGTCTCCAGCTCACTGGCAACATTGCATTTTGTTACTACGTTATAGCGCAGTGTCTGTCACTTTATGGACGACCATGTGACGCGAACAGAAGCTGTAACGGAAAGCCTTCAGATGAGTTGAGATGATGGGAGCGTGACTCTGAACCTTTCATACTTTTCAGCAGCGGATCAGGCCTGGGACAACAGGAGCGTGCTACACAGGGAGCCCTTTAAACCACGTCCCGCTCTTTGACTTTGCGCCATTACAACAAAATAGCTCAGTTTCTTATTCATCACCGCTAGTACAAAGAGTGAGTGAGTGAGTGTCGGCATCTGCTGGATTCCATGCACTGAAGGATCTATACAACGTAAACTGGAAACACCACTTTACTTTTATTAAAATGAGAAACTTAATGACTGAAGAGTGGAACTGTATGCTGTATATTTGTGTTGATCAGGCAGAATGCACCTCTGCAGTCATACCAGTGTATGCCCCCCCCACCCCCTTCCCCCACACACACTGTTCTCAGTCACTTCATGTGAAGCACTTTGATTTAGGAGTCAGGTTCCATCATTGTTACAGGCTCATCCTTTTAAAAGATCTCTCGGGGGCACACGCATTAACTCGCACCCTCACCTCCAGTCAAACACAGGACAAATTAAACCTCCGTCTTTGTCTTCACAAATAAGATGGAAAGGAGTGGAAATGAACTCGTCCCCGCTTTCTTTGCCAGCGGTGCCGTGTGCTGCATTAATGTCTAGAGATTCGGGCTCCTTCCGGGAAGCCAGTTGGATGAGGAAATAAACTGTGGCCAGAAACTGAGTGCTTGGACCTCTATTTCCATACAAAGAGAGGTGCATTTGTGCAGGGGGCATATTTAATAGCGGAAAAGAAGATGAATGCAGATTTAGTTTATGGGTTTTCTTTTGTTTTTTTGTTTATTTAGTATACAGTTTATTTCCCTGTAGGATGAAGACAGCCATGGAGAGTGCCGGTAAATTATTTTCCTCAGGGAGGTCAATTAGACAGCTGACAATAATACAAAAAAAAAAGATGGAAAGAAGGAAAAAGCTCACTGATTATGTGTTCATGTCTTTGTGCCGCGAATAAACAAATGCAACATATTCTCAAACTGACGCAGCTGCTGCAGATTAGTACAATTTACTTATCAAATAATGGGTATAAATTACAACTGTGGTTCTTCAAAAAGGGAGTTATATTTGTCTGTTGTGGAACAAAGCTACTTTATCTGACAGAAATCCCTACATTTTAATAGCTCCTTTGAGACAAGACACAAAAACATATTCTATCTAATTTTCTCTATTTTTCACTGGCCTTCTCTCCTTTGTGGTGTGTGTGAGCACATGAATGTGTGTGTGTGAGAGTGTGTGTGTTTGTGACATCAATAACCGTGATGGGGAAGAGAGCAGAAGACAAATAGTGCCTGGAGTCTGGCTTTAAGTGACTCCTGTGTTTCAACAACACACAGCGCGAGAGTCCTTGGGAGGCCGTGTATTAATCCACCAGATTTATGACTAAATCTGTCACGGATGGGAGGAGAACACCCTCTGCCTTTCCTTTAGCCAGTCCTGTGAGAAATACACACACACACATCCTAAATGTGTGTGTGTGTGTGTGTGTGTGTATGTGTGTGTCTACACAGCCTGTAAATGAACAGTGTGTTCTCAGAAACACACACACACTTTTTGTTTCAAAAAGATGTGAAAACACCATTACTGTATATACTGTACATTTAGTCTGTATTTGCTGCAAGTATCCATGACTGTCTGAAAACAAAAGGTTTATGTATCTGTAGATCTAAAAACTCACTGAACTTTAAGTCTGCATTCCGTTGCAGATTCCCGAAGCTGTATAATGTTGTATGTCACTGGACACTATACTATGAATACCTTAAGTAGGAGTATACAGTAAAGGCAAAGATAACCTGCATGAAATACATCAGGTTATCAGAGTATATTAGGAGTCGACTCCTGCTGTCCGGATATGAATCATTCATTTGCACCGCGTGCGATGAGAGCGATTCAGCTCAGTCCAAAGTGAACTAAGGAGGACGACGCGTATGATTTGGGGGTCCGGCTCAGGAATTGGCTTTCTAATACACCCAAATGGTGAGATGATGAAAACACCGAGTGACAAGGCCGTGACTAAGCAATCACATTGCGAAAGTCGGAGGACAGTGAAGGACATTAGCGGACAGTCATCCCACACATTGGTGAGGAGCGGCAGACCTGTCACTGCACATTCACACGCAGCGATCACACAGGATAGCTCTTTGCTCTTGCCATTTTCTATTCCATCCCATCTCAGTATTGCTGCTCCCCCCCCCACACACACACACACACACTCTCTCCCTCTTTTTTGTTTTTGTCATCCACTCGTCACACTCCCTCCTGCTTGTAGAGGCCAGACAGAGGGACACAGGCAGCATTGATGGGAGTGGACAGGTGGCTGTATGCTACTGGGGCTTCTGGAGTGACGGCTGAGCCAGTCCGGACCGTCTTTGTCACAAAAGCAAACGGCCGCCCCAAACACACACACACACACACACACACACACACACACGCGCATCCACCCCAAACCGCTCCACTCCTGCCAACATGCCAAAATGTCCATCAACACTGGCACTTGGCAACGCCTGCCCAATTCGTTCCTTTTCCGTCTTGCTCTTTTCATCTTACTTTGCTGCTCACCTCAGTTCTTATAATCGCATTCTTATTCTGTTATTTGCCTTCTCTCTTCCACCCTCCATACACTCCCTCTCTGCAGCAGTGGCCCGCTGCTGACCTCACCAGGGCTGACTATTACCTGAGAGTGAGCTAAATCATGGTCGGGTAATGGAACATGCCACCTTCATTGTGAAGCAACACACACACACACACACACACACACACACACACACACTCACGCACGCACACACTGAAACAAAAGCCTCTCCCTCTTGGCCTTTCCCCTTTCCTCTCCCGTTTACATGTTTATCATTTGGCCCGGGTGTTACTGAAATATAGGGCTGATGTTGTTTCTGTCAGCCCTGCGGATGTAGATGGGGATGTTGGGGAATGGCAGCAGCCGGGGCTGAGGCAACTCACAGTTGACCTCCAGCCCTGTTCGTCTTTGGAAGGCAGAGTGCGGAGCGTCGCCTCAGAAAACAAGGGCTCCTTCTCTTGACAAATATAGCCAGAACAAATATGCCAGAGCTCGGGGAATTGGCAGTGGTTTCCCTGTTTTTGGACGAGGGTGAGGAAAAGGGCAGAGACGGGGGACAATGTAATGTGACTGGACTTGCAGATTTGAACTGTTCATCACGTTTATTGCAAAGATAAATGACATTTTAGTACAGTGTACGGTCGGAGAGACCACGAAGCTCCCAAAACGCATGTTCTTTTAAAAATTCACTAGATGTTAGCCACATTACTCACACATTGAAAAGGCGTATTAACACGCTTTTGACATGAATTTTTGGGACACTAAACTCGACTCCCTTTACGTTATTTGTAGGGATGCACGTTACAGGTTCTTCAGTACAGATACAGATACCTGGGCCTGGGATATATCAGCCAATACAGAGTACCGATCTAATACCAGTGTATTAATAAGCTGCATGCCTCAAGATCATTCTTTTATGTGTAAGGCAACATCAGGCTTGACTTAAATATTGCCATCCTAACTTCAATAAATACATCAGCATAAATTGACTGAATTGTTATTATTTAAATAATGTGCCCAAGCAACTTGAAAATAAAATCTTCAATCCTGCATAGAAATGTCATTTCTTTAATCTCTCACCGTCATTGTTCTTTCCGCAGCGCTTTGTTCCTGCGATGCTTGTGCTCAGGTGTATTTTCCTTAACTCTGCTTTTTAGGCAAGCGAAAAAACCCTGGCTGGCTTTGATTGATTTGAATAGACAGGGGAAACCCTGTTGTTGCAGCAGGCAGTTCTCAAATAGCAGATGTTGCCGCTTCAAATCAGAACATCTTCTGTGGCAAAATGTGGAATCCTGATACCTTGTTAAAGTGTCCTCAAATGTCATTCAGAATTAGCATAAAAATTGACTTGCCACCTTGGTTCAGTGGCCCACATCCACTCTCCATGGTAGACTAGCATCAAGCCGCCACTGCTGCTTTATTTCCCATTCCCTTTTTATAGACAGCTTCATGGTGGCACGTTGTGTGTTTTCTCAGCAGTCCATACGGCGAAACAGTTGTAGAATTGCACCGTGCTCCATACGCCACACTAGCGTGCCCGATCCTGGTCTGGTCCAGCTCATCTCAGTATAGCTGACTGACTGGCCAGGCCAAGGCCAGCTGGACTTTATCTATATGGGCAGAGTCACTAGTGCATCTCCATCTTCCTCATCTCACTCTCTCATGTCCATCTGCTGTGAAGCCCCTCTCACCCTCATCTCCCCCCTCTGCCAATATCTCTTTGTGTGTGCATCACTTTCACATCCACAGTTTCTGCCAGCTCCCCATCATTTATCCTGCTTCTTTCCTTCTCTCTCTCCCTCTCTCCCTCTCTCCTTCCTTCACCCTCCTATAGTACCTGCATCCCTGGCTCCTACCTTCTTCCTGTCATTTCTCCCTCTTTAAATCTCCCTCCCTTTCCATCCCCTATCACGCTCAGCTGATAATCTGCTCAAGATGACCAGCAGAGGACTGCAATGCAGACATGCCAGAGCCTAAAGAGTGTGTGAGAGATAGAAAGAGAGAGAGTGGGTGAGTTAAAGCGGATGGTTGGTTTGTGTGTGTCTAGATTGTTTGCTACGGTGCTGCCTAAATCCGATGTCCGGCGTCCGCCATTACAGCATTCTTCATCCCGTAAAACGCCACACTCATTTTATGGATTATAAATTAACTCGTTATCTGAAGCGCTCATGAGCTTCAGGTCCTAATTAGACAAAATTAATATGGTTTCCTGACAAAGACAATGGCACTGGCAAATTGGCAATTGACCTCCTTGGTCAATATGGAGAGAGGGACAGAGCGAAGCATTAAAGGGACAGTAAAGGGACCCCTCAGCTCAGCCCCCCCCCTTTTTAAAAACATAACATTTTAAAAACAAATGAATTCAGAACAGAATTGTAAGTTATTTATAATTTAGATATATTGTTTCTAGAGCAGCAACAGTTATGTTTACAACATCAAATTCACTGTATAAAGTCATTAATATCTCACTGGAAACAAATAGAAATGTTATTTATTTTATCAACATTTTACAAGTGAAGTTCATAAAGAATGAAGAACACAGACCTCCGTCACTATCAGTCATTCCTCCCGTCTTCTGTCCATCTGGCTGCTTTGTCTCAGCCGACAGAGAAGTTTAGTAAAATAACTTTTGGCCGATTGTTCATGCTGTGCTTGTGTAGACACAGCGTGGCCGACTGAATCAGGTTTCGCTTTCGTTTTACATGTTCACAGATGTATTGATTAAGTATTGGCTTTTTACTCGCAAATATTGTATTGCACGTACAGCAACAAGCGCAGTTGCCACGTCAACTGGAGTATCATTCACTTCCCCACAGCGGCCTATCTGCTCGCTCTTCACGTGCGTTGTTGTCCATGTTTGTGTGTCTGTGTGTGAAACGCACCAGTAACGTCGGGGCTTATCAATACTACGATCTTTCATTATTTAGCACCGGGGGATGGGGGGGGGAAGCAAGGCCTTTCTCATTCTTAACAAAAAAAGAGACATGCTTCAAAGGACTGTTACATGTCAAACACCTTCTCAGCTGTGAGATATAAGAGAGAGGAGTTCAATTATAACACACTCTCTCCGTCCCCCTAGTGTGCAACACCACACACACACACACACACACACACAACTCCTTCTCAGCCCATCACTGCTCTACAGCTGACGTGCACAGATTTAGAGGACTGACACATTCTAAAGTATCAAAAGAAAATATGTACAAACACCAAAGTGACAACACAGAGATGCACTCTGCTGAAAGAGCTGTCGTGAACCACACGAAGAATAAGAGTGACATCATTCTCCACCAGTGGAGAACGCAAAGATCTAGACACCAGAAAACAAAAGCATGCAGATTTGAGCCCGAGACTGGTCTGTAACTGAATCCTATCTGTCACCAGCACGCTGGCCTTTAGGAGAACAAATGGAAGCTTTCAAGACAAGAACGACAAAAAGAACGCACACCAGCCTCAGACCAATGTTGATATTAGCCTCCAGGCGTCCGATATAAGCTGATTCAGCATTTCATCCAAACAATAATTCAAAGAGTTTAGCAAATTTGCTATTCTGGGACTGGTCATGGCTTAGTGTCAATTTAGAAACGCTGTTCTGTTACTGCCACAAGTTACATCCCAGCTCCTCCTGCTGCTGCTGCTGCAAAGAAGAAGCTATTCAGCTAGTCTGGCCACTGGTCTAACACAAATCAGATAATGGCAGGCAACTACAGGGCGGTGTGTAATATGGAGATTAAATGGCTCTAACAGGTTCTCTCTCTCTCTCAGCAGGAAGTCATTTTCCAAGTAATATTCAGAACATTATGCATGTCCCAGTAGGAGATTTTTTTTTTAGCTTTCAAGTCATCTCTAGTGGTGTTTGAGACCTGCAACCTTCTGATTTTCAAAGACAATTAGGAGTTTTTCTTGACATTTGATTTTCGTGACAGGAAGAAGGAAGGAGGCCACATCCAAACAATATATCTGAGCTCGAGTCACAACACTAGCTGTGGCATGCGTGTTCCAATGGGTACAGAGAGATGGTGGGGGGGGGGGGGGGGGGGGGGGGTTCATTCACACAAACACAGGCAGACAGACTGCAGACACACAAGCACCCCCCCCCCCCCCCCCCCCCCCCCCTCCCCCCCCTCCTCACTCCGACAGCTTCCCTGCGATGGAGCAGGGAGAGCTGGTCGCTGATGTGAAACATCAATTTCCAGGTTAGCTGCTCTGTGTGGCTCCGGCAGGTATCAGCCGTGACCCACCTGGGCCAGATAAGCAGCTGCAAGTAGCTGATCTGCCACCCAGCAAGGCACCTGTCAGTACTGGAGAATGGAGTAACGTGTGCACGCGCACACACACACACACACACACACACACTCACAAAAGTGTAAACAACTGAACTCTGTGGCGATGCTGATAATTTGGGGTAATGAAAAAAAAATAACTAGAATCCCCATCATAAATATTGTTGTGTTCTCTTTGTGAGTGAGACGGAGAGAGAGCGAGAGCATGCAGAATCATCAGACACAGAAATACAGTCGACACATTCAATTTGAGCTTCATTTGGAGCCAAAAAGAGTGTTGGCTAAACGTGTATCAGTGTGTGTAAACCCATCCTCAGCTGGTCAGGTAATCTAACCGCCACCATCACAGTGATGCCTGTCAGCTCAGTGCTGGGCGCCTTGGCAGCGCTGCTCAACCTGGTGTCGCTCCACATTCCCACAGACATCTTCAATTAACTTTTACAACCCAGAGAAATATCCCTCTCTCACACACACACACACACACACACACACACACGCACGCACAGCCTGAAGCTATCCAACACGCTTCCCCCCTCTTTGTCTCCGTCTGTCGGTAGTCTCTAATAGAGTATCACAAACGAGGGGAACTCTGGAGCCTTGACTGATTGATTGTTGAAAATATAGTTCCACTTTTAAACATTCTGGATACTACTAGTATACATTTAAGGTTTGTGTGATTTGAAGGACTACAACGAGACAAATAAATAGATTTGGAGCGTAAAAAGTGGCATATGTTTGGATATATACATACATTTGTCAAAAATGTATATAACGTGGATTGTCTTTTAGGTTCAAATGTGAAATTTGTGTTGACTGTAAATCAGATTGTGGGCGAGGGCTTTGGGTGTTACATCGACACACCTGCAGAAACTGTAGAGATGGAGCGGTGGAGAGAAACTAAGAACATCTGGTCGAGACTGTTCACAACATTTTCAGCAAAACTATGAGGTCATTGTAACTTAAGCGCTTCATTTCTGTTCTGAAGGATCTGAAAGCTCGGTCTTGGTCTGAAATAGCTTCGGTTAATTAGGTCTTAACGGCAGTTAAATGTTAGTATGAAAGTGCATTTGAACACTTTTCGCTGCTCTTTTAGTCATGAAATCAGTCTTACATAAGTGCACTGGTTTGGCGAAGAGCTTATTGGTGATTGGATGAATGCTTTGCTTTGTTACACCCCCCCTTACGTCAGGCCAGGAATAATGGTATGAATAGATAAACCTGGCCAATATTAAAACTAAATCTATTTTGCTTTGTGTGCCTCTTTGTCCCCACGGCCCTTTCCAAATTGATATAACCTTCCTAATGTTTTCATCCCTCAAAATGTTTGAGCATGCTGCAATAATGTCTCGGTCTTCCTGAACCCACTCACCATGTATCGTGTAAAATGATCCATCTTTAGTCATTAAGTCCTGTTATGTTATTATGTTTGTCTTATGGCACGTAAACTGTAGAAATTAGACAAATCAAGTGCAAAACAAGTTGTTTAAATGTCAAATACAAAACGTGTAATGAGGTTTTCCTGTTAGCAGCTGAGTGACCTGACTTGTTCTGCCTCTTTTGTTTAGAACATAATTGAAACATATGAAGTTGAATGGTTTTCTTACACCACTGCCTGCATTGCATTTGATTTAAGACTGCATATGCAACAATATTATATATTAAAATAAACGTTTTCTTCAGTGCAGGCTGAAAGTCAGATAGCTATAAGACGACCAGGGACCAGCGATGATATTAAAATGATGTACGAGTAGGAGCAGGATGCTTAGCATTCGGGGAAACTCAGAAGCAATGTTGCAATGAGAGGCCAGAGTGTTGCGAGTGTTTGCAATGGCCGTAATAACACTAACACATCACGTGCTGGGTAAGTGCTGACAATATAGCGCAGCACAGCGTCGTGATGGATGGTGTGTTTGCAGACACCACTGAACCGTGGACCCCATTATTTCCTGGGGGAGGAAGGGGGGGGGGAGCGAGGCACCACGGAGAGAGATAAGGGATGATGGACTAAACCAAAACAGGAGGTCCCTCATGCATTATTGGGAAACCATTGTGGGAGTCAATGCAGCAGCTCAGTGACAGCAGAGAGCTGTCGCGGGAGGTAAGAAGATCAAGTGTATCCCCTTCCTAAAGTGTGGTGGGGGAGGATGCTTCACGTGGAGAGAAAAACTTCCAGTCATTAAGAATATCTCCGGGCCATGTTGGGACACATCTCCTGCTACGATCAGGTGGGAATGCTTCACTTCTGCAGCTGGTAGATAGGGTTTATAAAACGAAGACACACACACACATTCGCTCTCTCAGTCTCATGCACACAGCGCGTCCGCCAACTCAAACTCATAAACGGTGACAGATACAAGAGCAGTTGCCAGAGATGCAGAAAGGACACACACGCGTCGCATTCAAATTTGGCTAAATCAGGCATGAGACTGACAAATGCTGAAAAGGGAGGAACATTATCAACACAACATTTCTAGGGGGGGGGGGGGGGGGGGTGGAGGGGTGCTGGTGGCATGAATTTTCATTTTTAAATATGATCTTTGAAATGTAGCACTCTGGTGTACTCTGAGAATAACATTTAGTGATAAGACCATATTTACTCTTTAAGCAAAAGAATAATTTATTATTCGGTTATTTATCACTATTTAAGCTCCAGTTGAACAGCTGGCTAGTTAGCTTGTGATTAGTTTTCATTGAACCCTGTTACTGTATGTCTTCATATTAACTTCTACTGTTACTGTATGTCTTCATATTAACTTCTACTGTTACTGTATGTCTTCATATTAACTTCTACTGTTACTGTACGTCTTCATATTAACTTCTACTGTTACTGTATGTCTTCATATTAACTTCTACTGTTACTGTATGTCTTCATATTAACTTCTACTGTTACTGTATGTCTTCATATTAACTTCTACTGTTACTGTATGTCTTCATATTAACTTCTACTGTTACTGTATGTCTTCATATTAACTTCTACTGTTACTGTATGTCTTCATATTAACTTCTACTGTTACTGTATGTCTTCATATTAACTTCTACTGTTACTGTACGTCTTCATATTAACTTCTACTGCTACTGTACAGCTGTTAGAATAGTGGCCTATCTTCTATTTGCAATTAATATGCATTCAATCCAGTTATATTATTTAAATTAAAATGATAATCTACTCTGGCTGTGGTCATTACAGTGAACAGTGTCTGGTAGTGTGATAAGAGGGCACGTGAGCCCTTGTTGCTGTAGTTCATCTCTTGGAGCAGAGGCTGCATTCAGCAGACCTGCCTCATCAATGTATTTAAAACACTGTGACAGCAGGAAGCTGTACTCACGTCTGTTTAGACCTCCACCTTTATCCAGGCCCAGCTCCACTCACAGCTCAGCCCTGCGTCAAGCTGCACTACACAAACAGCCTCCTCTTTGACCTCATCATCTCGTCAGTATCTGGGCCTTTGATTCTACTTTGAGTTAAAAAAAACAACCTGCCAGCAGATCCGCCGGTGTTCTGGTTTAATGTTAACGAGTGACCGCGTGAACTGAACCGGAACACGGGGGGGGGGGCTTCATGTTTCATCACGTTACGTTTTTTCCTCCAAATTCGCGATAATGACGAACGTTAACAGTCGACAGAGTTCCGCATGCAGTGGACGTTAACTTAACCAGCAAGTCTGAACGGTAACGGAACATAACGGAACTTAAACTGTAACGGAGGAAATGAAGACGCTGTAGACATCTGAACGCTGATTGGACAAGACTCGACACGTCACATCAAAGATGTTTTATTGTGAAGATCACGACATCACCTTTTCTCCTCGTCTCACTCCAATCGGAGAAACGCTGGCTGGCCAGTTCGACGTACTCTGCTTTTTATCGTTATGTTAGCAAGCACATACATTAAGACAATGATACGAGTAGAAGCGCTCCGGATAGTTACGGAATCACAGTGTGTTCACATGTTCACACGCGATCGTCAGAGCCCACGGAGGTATTCTTAACCCCCCCCCCCCCCCCCCCCACCCCAAAAAAAAAAAAATTCGGATTTACACTGATCTCAGAAATGGTCTCTGGAGTTCTAAAAACGGCGGAAATCCGCCGAACGGCGGAAAAGTCTCATGCCTGCTAAATGAGGGCTGAGAGCGGAAACAGACCTCTGAGCTGCCCGGGCTCGCAGTCGGACAGTAACAAATATCTAGAGCACGAGCCGGGTAAGAGACAGGCCTGGATACCAGCCAACATCCCAAAGGCATCGACTCAACTCCCAGAGGAACTGCCCTCTCTCTGTCTCCTGACGATTCCCTGATTACCCTTTCATTTTATCACTGCTCGTCTTTCTTTATTTCCATTACTCAGGATTATCTGGTCTGAAGAGGCAAAGGACAGGCAGGGTATTCTTGGATGTCTTCTAGTCTTCTGCGAAACAATCTGCCGGTATCGTGAGGTAATTTTAGATAATTAAAGCAGAGCAATTCTCTTCCTCCTTTGTTTGTTTGTCTTGTGTTTACACCTCAGACGGGATGGGTGAGGACCCTTTTTTGCTTTTTTTCATATATTGTTTGACGAACATATTCAGAATATTACCTTGAAGATCTTTCTTAATGCAAATGACCTTTTCTCACATCATTTCCCGTGGAGAAATATCAAAATGTGTTTTATATTTTGGATCCCTGCTTTCATTAAAATAAATGCTGATCCAACAGTGGTGTGTTGGATCCCATTGTAATGTCAAATTGACAGAATGAGAACAAGAGTAATAATCATTAGATTACGAGACGATTGTATGTTACTACACGTATGTAGTTGGAGGAACAGGCGTTATGATCATCGACATGTAGTTTAAGTACACATATAAACTTAAATGTACTTTTACTGAAATACTATTATTAATCATGATCATCATTGCTTTCCCAAAAATACCAAAAGCTATATTTCCTAAAGAATATACTATTGCATATAAATTTCACAAATGTTGCACATGTGTACATTAATGTGTCATTAAGCGTCTTAATGTTGGTTTGTAAAACATCTTATACTGTAGTGCATTACTGACAACAAT
This sequence comes from Leptoclinus maculatus, assembly GCA_032191485.1. Classification (NCBI taxonomy): domain Eukaryota; kingdom Metazoa; phylum Chordata; class Actinopteri; order Perciformes; family Stichaeidae; genus Leptoclinus; species Leptoclinus maculatus. Next base: position 288,213 of record JAVDOI010000174.1, read on the forward strand.
TAAACTGGCATGGTGGACTAGACACTGATGAATCATGGGATGTATTTTGCTCTGAAACAGTAATATTGTGCGGTGTTTTGGTTTGTTTTACTTATTCATTAAGGGTTTGCAGGAACGGCCAGTTCACACATTACATTACAGTCATTTAGCGACTTACAATTCAGATTCTATCCATTCTAGCAATTTTGGGGTTAAGAGTTTTGCTTAAGGACACCTCGACATGCGACTAGCGGAGCCGGAGATCGAACCGCCAATCCTCTGATTGAAGGACGGCCCTGCTCTCCACTTAGCCAGAGTCGCCCACACACATTCCCACCTGAAACACAGTGCTAGTCTAATCTGTTGGTCACTGAGCAGCACCACTGCAGTAACCGGGGTTAAATGTCTACATACTGTACGTGGACACAGACTGAGTGACGATATTGGGCCATATTCTTAGAGGGAGCGCTTTCATTACAATTCTCAAATCTGGATACACATTTACTTCACATACCTGATGTCAGTACATATTTGCACGTGCAATATCTTAAATATCATACTTTGGGTCAGAGTGAAAAGAGAATTATCAAATGGTGGAATGGACAATAATGTCAGCTGATGGTAAACCTTTCAGCTTTAGTGCTAAAGAGGAGTTTTAATGTGAACTGTGTATACAGCTCATTAATGAAGCAGTGCTCGGGTCTCCTCCACTGTGCTGTGTAACTCAGCCAGCTTAAGGAGGCCGTTCTCTCCAACCTGGCCAATCATTTGATGAGCAGCAAAACAGACCTGAGTGCTCTTATCTCCAGTGTCACTAACGGGGAGTCAAATATGGATTTCACAATAGCAAACACAAAAACCTCTTGAGCAGGAGAAAAGCCGGAGCTTTAAAGCAGCATTTATGTTCTTCCTGTATAGTCTTTGAAAGCAGACGTTACTGTTTTCAATGTTACGTCAAAGCTTTTTTCACCGGTGTAGAAACACTGTTCCTGTCACCATACAAACACAAAATGTTCCTTCGTATTATTGTCAGACACAGTTTCTATAACCGGGAAGCATTGGTCCTATTAAGATCCAGGAGCGTTTACACTCAAACACCACAGTAGCTAGCAATAGTTATGAATACGGCTTTGTTTATGAGTGCAGCCAACATATCGGTACTCAATACACTAATTCAGAAAGCTTTGAAAGAGAGAGTGTCCTGAGGACGGAGTGTTGACAAGCCACAGTTAATGTAAAGTGCGCCAGGCAGCTGACAGTGGGGAATTGGCCGTGGAGAGAGAGAGTACACAGACATTATCAACACGTTTAGGGGAAGGCTCTAATAAGTTGTTCCTTGGGGCTACTTTCTGCTCCTTAATTATTATTGAATTAGGAACGCCACGGAGCTAATTAAAAGTGCAAGGTATTTACTGTGGCAGTAGAACGTGAGGGAGCAGCGGAGAGCGAGTGGAAAGGAAAAAGGAGAGCAAAGGAGTTAAGACAGAAGGTAGACATTTGAACTGTTCTAACGGTGTCATAGTACTGGCACATAAAGCTGAGATTCTACATATTTAATGCACAGGATTAAAAACATTGGCCCAGCCTCTGAAGTCATGTTCCCTGCTGGTATTATATATAAATATACTATAAAAAAGGGGCCTATTTGGGCTTAAATTAGAGCAGCTATGTCACGTACTAATGCTGAAACTGGCAGGTGTGCTGCTTTGAATATCCAAATTGTCCACTGTGTGATGTAGGGGACAGTCCTTTTCTATTGGAAATGATTTGTATATTTAGTTATTTAACTAAAGAACAAGTGTGTTGATAGATATGAATGATTCCCAATGACTGAAATCTTTGTTTGAATTAATGAATCATGTAACAAATGGGGCCAGAAGCTTCTCTCCTAAATTTGAACGTATACAATAACTTATCCCGTGTAAATGAAAACGCTTATCTTAATAACGTTAGCCTAAGCCAAAACTTTGAAATGTAATCAGGCAGCGAGGCCGTATGCTAGATTGGCACAAACTAAAAGACGTCCACAAACCGTCCCAGCAGAGTGTGGAAGTTTCTTATTTTGAACAAATGTTGTGTTCTTCCCACAAGTTAATTACTCAGTAGAGAGCTTAATCTGCCGAATCAGGGCAAAGTGGATTAGGAGATGAGAGCGTTTAATCAAAGTGTTCTCTCGGTCTAATTACACATCCCATTTCCTGACACAACACGCACGGTTATCTGCCACCGCAGTTAAACATCAGCTCCTCTGTTTAGCTGCCCCCCCTAAGAGTGAGCGATCCCACCGCCTGGATGTGACCAAAACGCATGAAACATAATCACATGCATACATACTCACACTAAATGGACACACACACACACACACACACATACAGTTATGAAGAGAATGAACATGAATGAGAATTTTGTTCTAAACACCATGAAATATTCCTCTTGCAAATATTGAAATAAATCGTATCACTGCAGTGTACAGCAGCCCTCCATTGCAGCCTAATCACACATCATTTATACCAGAGGGGACTACAGACTCCTCTTTGGTTCAGTCTCATGCGGGCATCGAACTGAGGGTGTTGTGTTCCTGCATGAGAGACGATGAAGACTGTACTGTACTCAGTGGTAAAGGACAGTATGTATATATATATATATATATATATATATATATATATATATATATATATATATATGTGTCAGAGGAGTGAGTTCCCACAGAGTGAGGGGCCTTCTCCCTTTGCGCTACACGTGCTTCGACAGCACACAGCTGTGCAGCATCTTTAAAACACCATGTGCCGGTTCCTGAAACAAACCCCTTGCTGGTGAGAGGAACGGCTGTAGCCTTAGATCAAATATACATGCTGTTTGGATGCGTTCTCTCATCTCTCTGATAAATAATCACGCGCTGCTGCCTGCCTTACGGAGCGGAGGCTTCTGGCTCGGAGGCCATGAGCTTAAGTCATTGATCTGCTGCCTGACCAAGGCCAGATAGTGGTGTGTACACAATGCATGCGCACCAGTTTTAACTGAAGGCAGTCTGCATTGCTCATCTCCATAATACGGTATCATGGTCCTTTCTGGTCATGGGTCAGTCCATTGCTTGTTGCACAGACTGCTTCTTGGTATTACCTCACACAACCTGCTCACATGAACCCTACGTGTGAGGGTGCTGTTAGATCACCACCAAGACTGAGCCCAACAACCACCATGGTAACTAAATGCGACCAATCGGAGTGGCTGTGGAAACCTGATCGCTGGGCTCAAGTCCTGCAGTTTGGCAAGTGCTTATTTATGTTCATCAAATGTGCGGTAATATAACAGCCTAATGAAGAACAGACGAAAGTGAGAATTTTTCAATACGATTGAACCGCCGTCATTGTGCCCTGAAAGCACAGTTTAACAATCCTTTATTCTTTGCACAGTCTTGGCACTGAACCTCGAGATGAGAAAATATGTATTTTCAATCTACCCTTTATTCAAATCAAGAGTAAGAGCAATGTCAGCATTGAAATTGCTGCCGGGCTACTCTATTAAGCCAGTGTGCTGGATGATAAGTAATCTGGAGTTTTTGTGTGAGGGTGTTTGTGGTGAAACGGAACATCTCAATATTCTCAACCATGTCACATCCTCCACTCCCAAAACACACACACACACACACACACACACACACACACACTGTGGCCCGAGTGTGTGTCTATGTGTTCATGAATTGGAGGGCCTCCTAGACGAGGACATCTGCTGAGCTAATAAACAATAATCTTGACAAATTGTCACTGTCCGATCACTCAGCCCGCCCTCATAATCACACCACTGAAGAAGTCATCAAAGGCCGAGCCAGGGACATGACTGACAGCTCTCTGGACCGGTGGAAGGCGTTGCTGGACCGAAGCCCAGCTGCCTCCGAGGAGAGAACACGATGATTCATGGCCAGAGGGCAACCTTGACAGAGTGGTTAGGGAAATTAGCAACGCCACCCACCAGCACATGCATGCCCTTCACTGGTTAGAACACAAGCGGAATGAAGAATTAGCTTTCTGCCACAAACTGCTGGGGTCATGATGATGATGATGATGATGATTCACGGTAGGCTCAGTGGGATACCTTACCTCTTCCTGGCTGCAGTACACAACTACGATGATGGTGATGGAGTTGACGCTGAAGGCGATGGTGACTGGGATAGCGTCGATGGCGGAGGCTTAGTGGTGTATTTGAACTTTAATGACCCCAAGAAAAAGGAAGACACTATAGGTCGTCTGTGCCTGAGAGGGCGTAGACACGGATAAGCCAACACTGGATGCCTCAGTCTAGTACTGACAGACTGGCGGAGTGTAAAGGTCATGTGATAAAAAAAAAAAAACAATCCCATATAAAGGATTTTAATTCCAAGCCACTGACACCCTCAGAGATGATGAAAAGCTAGACATCCTCAAATTGCCCTGTCAATCACTGCAACCAACAAAAAAAATAAAATAAGAGGGGGGGGGGGGGGGGAATGATGAATCGGACCCAACCGTGTGTCTGGTGTTCACGCACAAACCGCCAACAGCAGTGGGACACAACATGTAAGCAAGCGTATAGTAACATGGAGGATATCACATCTGGATGAACTCTTTCATCCAGACAGCAACACCAGGACGAGGAACATCCAAAGCATCCCAGGTGTCTCTTTGTGTCAGCTATGGTATATTATAGAAAATCTCTCAGGCTCTGGAGCTTCCTTCTCATCACACACACACACACACACACACACACACACACAAACGCATACAAGCATCCTGGTAGAGACATCCATTGCCATCACTGTCAGTGTCTTTTTTGACATCTCTCTTTACTTTTTGTTTTCACTTTCTCGGTTTATATTCAAGTGACACGAGGACAGACCATTTGTGTGCAGTAAACAAGATGACAAAAGCAATCTGCAAAGACAGCTTTACTGTACTTTCTTTAGACAACGTGGATACATCAAACACAACGCGCTGGCACTCCACAGAGACTCACCGACTGGCATATCTTCATAGATGAGGAGGTAGGTCGAGAAGAAGTAGTTCAGGAAGCGTGGTGGCTGGTTGGAGCCTGTGATGAAGACAGAAGGAAAAACTCAAATTATGTCAATAAAACTATTGATTTAGATTGCATTGTTAAAGGGATAAACTGTTATGACAATTATGACAATCATGCGTATACCCTGATAGCGTACTCGCTTATTTACTACTACTACTAGGTTTTTTACACTCAGCAGCAGAAGCAGCAGTTCTGTCAAGTGATCAATGAGAAATATACGTGCAAAAACCTTACTGCAATTAGCATTAAAACAGAAAAATGCCTTAATGCTGATGCCAGTGCACACACCCTTGTTCTATTGTTTATTTTATAGACTGTGTCACACCCCCCCCCCCTGCCCCTCCACAAAGGTGCTGCAGCAAATATATTCAGTGCATGACACTGAATGAGCAAATGTATTCAGTGTGTGACATCTGGGGGCTGACATTGTGAGGAAAAATAAAGTAACATAAAATGTTTGGAAGTTTTCAAAAAGGTGAAAATGTCAACAGTAAAGAAATGACAGAAGTTAATAGAGAATTTCACATATCGTTTACTTTCAGTTCATTTTCCACTAGCTACTGTCAGCTGTTCCTATTGCAGCCTGTGTACCTCTGAATGCAATACAGGTATTGTAATGTAAAAAAAATGGGTCGATGGCTTAGTCAATACACACACACACACACACACACACACACACACACACACACACACACACAGCAGTGAACAGATGAAAACCGCCAAAAAATCTAAAATGGGAAGATGACAGAGGCTTTGTTAGAAATACCTCTGCAGCACATCAATCACTCAGCAGAGGGTCAGATATCTGACCTTGAATAACAACCCATGCACTTCTATTCTGGTCAGATCCAGCTACGGAACACCAAACATCTTAGTGCATCTCATTTTAGAGAGAACCACTTAGCAGCCAATATAAAACATTGTAGGGAACATCAAGTACACACAGCGCATTATGCTGATGTCCGTTTTAATATTTTCATGCTCCGTCTGTAGGTAGAGTCATTCGTATCTCCAGTGTCCATGAAAACAATTCAACATGGTCAAAAAAGTGAGCTCTTCAAAAATGATATGATCAAAACTATTTTAAATAAAGGTTAACCACGTATCACTTGTAGATCTTTGAAGTATGAGTATATTTGTACATAATAAAATCAGGCCAAAACAGTGACAGTGAATACCCTTCGATTACAACACAACACTTCCGAGGGCCTGTTTAAGGGGTTAATATTCTGCCGTGTTCTAGTCGCGGGTTTAGTTCTGTGGTGTCAGAAGGCAGCGGGACACGAGCGCTTTTGTTGGGAAGATCAGGGAACAAAGCCGATGGTCTTTGATCAGCCGAGCTGTGCGGCAGACCACAGAGACACTGCAGCGGTCCGTTTGAAGTGAGAACACTCGACAGAGGGAATCGCTGCTTTGAAAGTGGGAGCTTCTCGTTCAGTCATGTGTCCGCCTGTGCGGAAGAAGATCTGTATCTCTGGCTTGCCAGCGTGGCTTTTGGTGGGTGCCAAGCACACGGCGCGTGCTTCACTGGATCGGGGGTGATGAGGAGGAGGAGGAGGACGGTTAACAAGCTCCTGTCCATACCTGTGGTGTAATTACTGCGGGGCACCGCGTCAAGCTTGGATAGTCCGATGCAGATAGATTACTGCCACAAAATAATCACAGCAATGATCATCAATCCAATTTGACGGATCAGGGAAGTGATGCTCAAGGAGGAGCGCCGGGTTCAGTGTGCTAATGGGGTCGTAACAGGGAGGGAGGGAGGGAGTGGGGGGGAGGAAGAAAGCCGGTATATTGAAAGCAAACACAAGGTGAGAGGTGAGAGTGGGAGGCTGGAGGACTCCAGAGATAGATAAAAAAAAAAAAAGCCTTGATAAACTCGTTGTGCTTGACGGAAAGAGGTTGTGGCATTCACTTAATAACTTTCCCCGCTGCTTCAGCGCTGTGTGCGATTGGACGCGTCTCCTGTCTGTCACTGTGAGACAGTTACCGGGACTTTCCGCAACGTAGACGCTCGCTCTCTAGATCGCCGTCTCTCTCGTGCCCTCACAGAGACACACACACTCAAATATTTTATAGTAGTTCTTGGGCCAAACAAGAATGTGGGACATTATGCAAAGACAGTGTTTGGAGAGTGAAGGAATGACAGTGATAAAATGTGTAACAATACATAGAGCTTATACAGGACTGAAAGGAACAGGTGTACAAGTCAAGAAAGGGAAAGGGAATACATCAAGTGTAGAACGTAAGTGACAGAAAGTCCTTTCAGGCAGTTAATAATGAAGAACTGAGAGAGAAGTGATGTTAAACGCTTTAGAATTCTGCTATCCAATCTCTGCTTCTCTTACTGTGGACTGGCAGAATTCATATTTTACCAAGTCACTGATAAAAGACATAAGGGAAACCAGAAGTATTCATAAGACCGTATTGACTGACTAACATAAAGTAGTTTTATAGTTACAAGTTGATGCACACAGTGATATTTTTTTTACTTTTATTCCTCTTTTCAGTGGAAAGCTTGGCTGACTGAACAGACTCCTTCAATTATTCAGCTTCCAATTCACACGGTTGCTCATATTCACAAAAACAGCTGGTGAGTAGAACCACCGTCCTCTGCTTCGTGCCACTGAGAAGCTACACTGGTGTACATTACTGAGCCAGGAATACCTTAAGACATTGTAGAAATGATGCAGCATCGTTGTGGATTGAAATACAAGTGAGGAGGACTCACCTTCACAGACAGAGTGGAGGAGGAGAAAGGGAAGGAGGAGCTTGGCAATGGTCATCCTGCCGCCTAAACCCACGCTCCACGACATCACCTGCACCTGATGAAGCAAACATACAACACTGTACAGTCACACAATCATTTCTGTCAGCCGGTTATCACCACACTGCAGTTTGATTCTAGCCACATCATGTCCAAAGGCATTTCAGCTCCTTTATGTTCGCTGATTACTGTGTAAGTGAGTAGGAGACGCGATCGGCGTAATTAGGGGACAGAAAAAGGATGCGCCGCAAAGGATGCTTCAAGCAGGTGTTGTGCGTCTGCCTGAGGGTTCGGGTGTTAATGAGGGGAAATTCACACACACAGCAACGGCTCATTTACAGTAGAGCGCTCACTGTTTAATAGCCATCAAGATGTTGCACAAAATAAATAATTGAATTACCACCTTGTGATTGCATGCCTCCGCAAACCAGTCCAGTTGTAGTTTACATCCATGTCTATGCAGATTCATCATATTATTGACATGTCTGATTCCAGTGAATAATATCCAGTGAGCAACATGCCATCTTCACCTAGAGACGAGTCCTACAGAGAAGCTCAATATCAGCTTGTGGTGGGTTCCAGAGGACAGTGCAGGCAGTGTGGTTGCGCTAGGGCCCGTGGGGGTCAAGGGGCCCTTAGAGAGAGCGGGCCCTCCAACAGTGTGTCGGGTGGAGAAACTTGGAAAAATTCAGATTGCTACCTCAGAAAAAAAAAACATGTGATGTTATAAGCGGTAGCTAGTTTAGCCGCAAAGACTGCAAGCTGAACCCATCTGTAAGAGGCAGACAGTAACGGGGGCCCGTCGCAACTACCTTGAGGCAAAGCTCATACAAGTACCTTGAGGGCCAGATCAGTAACGAACTGGACCCACTACAGGAGGACAGAGCAGACTCGGATCCTTCAGTGTGTGTCTAGAGGTGTTTACTGTCGATGTTGCTGGAAGGAGGACAGCAAAGACATGCCTCTGAACTGTAAATTGCTGCACGGCTTTATCAGTGGCTGCATCTTTAACTTGCAGATATTCTGAGGAGAGGTAAACACTCTTTTGAGCCGACATGTTGAGAATCGTGTGTGTTGGTCCTCTCTGCCCTCCCTCTCATTTGTTCCCTCTCTTTACGCCGTCATCACTTGTCCCGGCAAGGCATCACTGGGTCGGCCAACTCATTCAGTGTCGATTTCATTTTGAAGGGTTATCTTTCTAAATTCTCGTTCTCCCCAAAGCCCACTGTGTTTCAGCTCACGTTAAAACTCAAGACGGCGCTCCTTGTCCTTCAGGAATCTGATGGCAAAATAAACTACAGAAAGTAGTGCGAGACGCAATAAAATACAATACGCACGCTGCTTTGTGTCGCCGCTGGCTGGCGTGTTGCTGCCGGAGATATACAATCAATTCTTATGGATTCAATTCAGACATCAGCAGCTCAAATTTACAGGTGAGTGAGGAAGACGTGCAAGGTAAAGAACTGGGGGGGGGGGGGTCATTGCTTATTGTATACATGCGTCTGTGTGTGTGTGTGTGTGTGTGTGTGCGCGCTTATATCAGTTGTGCACGTGTGTCAGTTTGAATAGGCACATTTGTTTTCATTTGGCTTCTCCATTCCTCAGCATTATTGCATTTCACTTCCTGTAACAATTCTACCTACATGGTTATGTCTGCTCCTCCTTTTTTTAAACTTTATTCCTTCCTCATTTCCTTTTCCCTTCCTTCTTTATTTGCTTATTCATCTCTCTTACTGGGCCCTGAAGACCTCTCATACTCTCTCCTCCCTCATTGTCGTGGTGCTCTAGTAAAGGCGATTATCTCGACTCAGTGTGAAGCTCAGTTAGAGAGCTGACGACTACAGCACAAACAGATTACACATTGCAGTAACATATCCTTTCCTTTTCCACCTAATCATTTCCTACCGTTTTCATCAATAACACACCTGAGGTAGCATGACTTGGATACCCTGGAGCACTTTAAATAGCCAAGTGTACTGACACACCGTTAATCAAACCCAGTAACAGAAAGCTACAAGACCCGAGGGGAGAACTCTGTGTTTCCCGTGTTCTTCTTTGATGCTCGGTTACGGTTGATCAGTCTGAATGAGGACAATCAATAAAGCCCATTCCCAGCTCTCTACACTGAAAAAAATTGAATAATCGCACAGAGTAGCGAACAAGCTCTTTAAGTCTTCTTTTTGTCATGTTTTTATTTATTTTTTTAAATCCCCTTGTTGAATCGAAGTTATTTTCTCTGCTCTTCTAAATAGAACCCGATTGATTTTCTTTGGGGGAAACCAGAAATGCCCACAAAAAAATTAGTCTGATGTCATTGTAAAAATCCATCCATCGCAAGATCTGGTACAATCTGATGTTAATCTGATAGTGGTACCGAGAATGCGTTACTAATGTCCCTGTTCAAGTACAAAATGTAGAAAGGTGCTTAATGAATGCACGGCCTTTACCTCGTTGTCTGCAATACAATGGACCCCCCACACACACACACACACACACATCTAACCCTTCATCCAAATGCTAAAGGACGCTTCTGAGATGACGAACGGGTGGATGTGAATGATGGATACCAGTTGAGACGGACACGTTGGGTTTAAGAGCTGAGGCAGGCGTAAAAAATAAAAGCAGTTCTCCTGCAGCAGCAGCATCCAGCTCTCTGGCCTCACCAGGATGTGAGAGAATTCAATATGAATCATTCTCACAGAGAAGGCGCCCCCATAAAGTTGCAGATGCACTGAAGTACAACTAGAGCGCCGGGTCATCCTGTCTTTAGTCTTGTTAATGTAACCTGGATGGTGCATACAACTGTCACAGCCTGCCCGTGGCATTAGCAAAGTAAGCAGCTGCTAAGGACCGTGCTCTGGGCAAATTACACACCTCAAGTTTCTCCATAATAACTTACGGTGGGTAATATTTAATGCATGTTTTATCCTTTCATTATTTGTTCTCAGCACTAAGAAACTGTACTGTACATCATTTAAGCTGTACCAGCTTCATTCATTGTGTTTCTTGTCTCTCCTTTGATCTGCAAAGCACACAGTTCATTTGAAAGCTGCTGACCAGTCTTTACCTAACTTTAAGGGTGAGTTCACCCAAATAACCAACAGTCATTTCCCAACACACCCCTGGGTATTTTACCAGACAGATACATTTAGTTCGGCCCAGGTTTTCAGAGATCTGCTGCAAATAATTGAAGTAAACTGAATTGAATTTGTAATGCTCAATGCATTGAAAGTTGCTTTTTGAAAAAGTCAACAGCTGCAAATCTTGATCAACTGATTATCTGCAGTAAACGGGACATTGTTTTGAAAAGAGACTTTTCAGCTGAATTCTCTAAATATAATTTCTCAATATTTTGAGCACCATTAAACAAATCTGCATTTAACTCAACTGTTGTGTTGTCAGAAATCACTGCTGCAGATATTGCATGTCAGAAGCTCAGCGAAATCAGTCTGGTTAGAAGTGGAAAAAATATGTTCTTTGTGAAACGGGCAATTTGTTACTATTCTTCAGTATTCATAATCACGGCCAGTGGCGGCTGGTCCATAGAGGGCGCTAGGGCGCCGCCCCCCCTAGAGCTACAAAAAATAAAAATAAAAATAAAAATAAAAATATAAATAAAAATAAAATTTAAAATAAAATAAACTATACAAATTGTCAATATTTGTGTTTTTGAAACATGGAATCACCCAGTAATATGTGTAAAATATGATATCTGCGGTAAATATATGCTTTTCCTGCTTGTCCTCTCTGCCTGTCTGCTCTTCCTCTCTGTGTGTGCACGTCTCAGCTGGCTGGGGCGCTGGAAAAACTGCCCCAAAGAGGCGGGTCTATAAAGCAGTTTAGCCAATGATGAGTAAAGATATAAATGAGTGACATACAATTCAGCCAATCAGCGTCCTCAAATAGATTCAGCTTGGGGCAGTTTTTTTCCTGCCCCAAGCTGCGCGTTCTCGTCAGGAGAAGTCTCTACAGGAGAGCGCCAGTGTGAGCACTACTCCTCCAAGACCCGTTTGAGAGGAGAACTGAGAGGAGAAACTACTGAAAGACCTGATCCCAGATCAGCCTGACCTCACAATCAGACAGCAGACTAGCAGGAAAGAGAAGCAGCACATGAAGCTTCTCTACTAGCTGTACACCAGACAGGTTTGACTAGCTGGATGACGTCATGATAATAACTTATTTATCTTTTTAAAACAACGGGGACAGAACCAGCATGGACAGTTAGGGAGTGAGGGACATGAAGCACCTGTCTGAGAAATGGATATATAGTTATATATATATATTATTATATATATATATATATATATATATATATATATATATATATATATATATATATATATATGTGTGTGTGTGTGTGTGTGTGTGTGTGTGTGTGTGTGTGTGTTTTATATTATAGTGAATATTATTATATGACATATATATTATTATATTATACAGAATATTATATGATATATATATTATTATATTATGCAGAATATTATATGATATATATATATATTATTATATTATACAGAATATTATTATATGTTATATATATTATATTATACTGAATTCCCTGTGAGGGTGACTAAAATAAGATGTCCTGACGTGTTTGTGAAAGTGTTATTTACTGCTTTTTTTCGTGTTGGAATAAATGTTAAATATTTAACTGCAAAGTAGTAATGCGCGATTGATACCTTAATTTGTTTGCATTAAATCATTCTGGGATGTTTGCTGAAATTGATTGGATGTGGCACAGCCCTACCAAGAACATTTTCCACCAGCCGCCACTGATCACGGCGATATGTTTTAGTACCTCTTGAAATATAAGACAGAGTGGTATGGTAATTAGTTTCTTCTATACATATTTCGACATGGCTGACTCAGGCTATTGTGTGACCATATAATGTGCAGTTAATGGGGCACACTGTACCACTGCAATCACTTCAGCAACAATTTGGTGGAGGAAGAGTGGGAACGTCAACCTATGCTTAGCAACCCAGGAACACCTCCATACTGAAAACCAATTATTTAAAAATACACTTTTTTTATGAACCATACTTAAACTGCAGCAAATTCCCCAGAATATTCAAATCAATTTTGACAGCATGAATTCAAGGTCAGGTAAAACATATAACCGACGACACCTATATTAAATAAGAGCTTGTTGTGTTGCTCAAATGAGCAGAATTGAAAATCTGGGCCGGCTTAAACGTCTTTAGAAACTTCACTGATGTAAACAAACAGCAGTGTTGGAGTGATAGCGTTTAATATTCAGATAATAGATGGTGGAGGAATGGCATCGAAAAGACGGATGAAATTAAATGAGCGCCAAGGGCTGTTGAGAGGTGGAGGTAAGTTTGTATTTAGTGCAAAAGCAGCTTCAGATTTAGCAGAGTACCAGCTACATCTAAAGTCCCAATCAGTCAGTTATGCATGGAGGTATTAAACTAAGGGCTAAAGCTGGGCCTCGCTGCAGCTCCGTCCCACTCAACTGGTGATACTGTCACCATCCATCAATCCCTCACTGTCGTCATTCCCTCCTTCACTCTGTCAGAGTCACTGCTCATCTTCTGCTCACCCCCCTCACCCATAACAACATCTCGTACCATTCTCTCTCTCTCCCCCCGAGCTGGCCTTTTTTCTGTCTAGTTTCCTTCCTTTTTTGCCCTTTATAGTCATCTCGCTCTCTCTTTTCTCTTCTTGGTCTTATCTACTTTGACTCGTCTTCCTTTTTTTGATTTAACACAGAACTTGGCTTGTCCAATTATATATGTATTATGTAGTCATTTCAAACTGTTTTTGTGCTTAGCTCTGGCAGATAATTATGTCTCCCGTGTCCTGATGCAAAATATCAACACAACAAACATGTCTTCTGTGGGCCGTGTATTTGTGCTGTTGTCATGTTACATGTGGGTCCAAGACCACCATTTCCCTGTATCCACAGAGAAATAAAAAGTACATCTAATCACCTAAATAACAGTTCTTTAAAACAGGTAAAGACAGCCTTTGTCTGCCTTTGAGGCTTTTTTGGCTACAACATAACCAAGATCCTGCCCTGACTCCGGATTTAACAGGCAGGCCATTTTAAAGCCAAGGAATGACCATTAGGAACACATACAGCTCCCACTGGGCAAAGCTTAGGGCGGCTGGGATCCAGGTCTATTTAATGAGTTGTGGCCCAAAGCTTATCTGTAAGTAATGTGTGATTAAGGCAGTGTAAAGTGAAGAGTTATGTCTGGACCTGCTGTGTTCTCTCCAGAGAGGCCTGCCTGCCTGCCCACATGGCTGCATCTCCTGGCTTACACACTCAATATTATTGATTACATGGCAATTGTGTTTGACTTGCTTCAACCGCAAAAGGCCCCCTTCTCAGAGGGGAGTGGTGGCCCTCAGCGAGCAGCCAAATCTGGATTATCACAGCAAATCAATGGCAGACTTCTGGCCGCCCTCGGGCCTCATGAAAAAGCCATCGCTCATTAGCGCCGTGATCACAGACAGATTAGCAGACATTTGGCTTTGTCAGGGAGGAGGGAGGGGCAGCGGTGCTCTGATGAGCTGAGTAATGTCTTCCCTACCGCCCTCCTGATCTCTTCATCTCCAACATGACAGGACTTTCTGAAAGCCTTACTCAGCAAACTTCACTCACACGACAAGAGTGCAATGTAAACGGGATGGCATTTGGACTGCAGAGCATGTAGCGCTTTCTGAGTGGAAATGATAATCAAACTGACGCGGCACATTGATGCTGAGCAAACCGTTCTTTGGTCGGGTCATATATGAAATAGCTGGTGCTGATGTTCCACTTTCTTAAAAAATTATGAACCAACGTCTTTGGAAGAGAAGTTCAAGACAGACAAGGATATCTCTTGGACAACGACGCATAAGTCCAGCAACCAAAGTGGTTCCCACATTTTATTTGGACCAACCATTTCAGGCAGAAGGCAACATGGCATATTGTCAAAGCATGCTTCTTTAGAAAGCACCAGTAGAGGTTTACTTCCACATCAAGTGACCAAACCTTAATTTTCTAAGAACCATACAAGTGTCGCTCAAAACGAGTCAGAGGTTCATGAATTGAAGCAGGTCCCTGCTGATTAACTTCTTAATTGAGGGTTTAAGGATAGTGGGTGTCTCTTGAGACAAATTTGTGATATTGGGCTATATAAACACCTCACTTGACTGGAGTCTCCTCCCAATGAAAGATCACTAATGTCCTGCCAGGCAAACAGAGATACCGGTCCGTGGGTCATTTGGTACCGGGCCGCACAGAAAGAATAAATAACTTATATTATTTCCGTTTTATTGACTATCAGAGTCTGAAAGATGTTTTATTTTGAAAAATGACCGGATTCTCTCCCAATTTCATCCGCCTGTGCCCATTGACACATGTCAAGACGCTTGTCTCGGTCACGTGATACGTTACCTCAAAAATGAAGCCCACAAGTTAGCGAAAATGAGTAAAAAACTTTTGGAGAGCTTCTTTGCCAAGGGGGAAAGGCCCACCAAGGAGACAGAAGAAGAGCCTACAACTTCCAAGAAAAAGAAAGCTTAATTTAACAGACAATATCAGGAGTCTAATTAAATATCAGGAGTAATTCTCACACGCCAACAACTCTGCTGGTGTTTTGGATTAAAATCAAGGCTGAGTATCCTGAGATCGCCACAAAAGCACTGAAAACCCTGCTTCCATTTCACACATCCTATCTTTGTGAAGTGGTTTTTTTTTGCAGTGATAGCAATCAAAACAAAATGAAGTAGACTGGACATAAGGACTTTATGTCCAGGCGTCATTGTCTCCCATTACCCCCAGATGGGACAGTCTCGTTGCAGAGAAACAAGCTCAGGGCTCCCACTGATTCAGCGTTATTGTTATTTTTTATGCATTTTATATTTGTTTTCATGCCGGCCGGTCGTATCATTTTATTTCGTCGTGTTTATCCGCCACACCTTGAATGCCGGTCCGTGAACATATTGTCTAATATGAAACCGGTCCGTGGTGCAAAAAAGGGTTGGGGACCACTGGTGTAGGGGACTCATAGGAAACATGCAGAGCCAAACTGAAACTTCTTTGATCCCGTATGGGCTGCCAGTGCAGATAAAAACTGTGGGAGGGACCTATGAAGATGGTTATTATCAGAACAGGACGGGAGCGCTGCAAAGAGCCGCATTACAGCAACCTGTCACAAAACGCATGAGCAGGCCCAGCTCATACACACCCTGGCTTGTGTTGACCAACACTAAGGTGTGTGTGTGTGCGTGTGTACGTGTGAGACACACAGGGACATTTGGCCTGAGGGAGAGTAGTGTTCACTTGGAGTAAATAGTATGGGAGAGAGGCCTCCTCCTGTGCCGCACACAGAGACAAAGCTGGATCAGAATCAAGTCATTTGTCAAGTGGAGGCTGAAGAGCCGTGTCTGCAATAGGAAAAACTCATTAAAACTGATGTTGCAATGATGTCATCATGCTAATGACGTTTCATCTTGTAGAAAAGTCAGCTACTCTGCTGCAGGGTCTTTGCATGCCGCTCAGGTGACATGGTGAACGAGAGCAGTTTAGATTAAACCACTAAATTACTCAGTATGTCTTTAAAAGACGTCATAATGTACTCCAGGCTCAGAGTAGGCCTTCAAGCTATTTCTGCCATCCATAGCGGATATTCACTTGATCTCCATCTACACACAAGATGAATGTGCTACTCATAGTATTATTCACTGAAGTACACTGTCACATCTAAAAATATAAAACAATTAAATTAAAAGAAATTCATACACACTACACTGCTCAGGCTCCAGGTGCTTGAATACGATTGGAGACACTGGTACTTGCCTACTGTGCTGCGAATGGCTCAGGCCCAGCCCAGTATCATGGCAGATAGTGAAATACAATCTATTGGGTGTGTGTACATGGACAAGAATTTTCCCTTTTAATTTTTCATGTTGCTCTGGACAAAAATAATGTGAATGAAAAGTCAATAAGAATCTTTTTTTCCATGGTGGACAAAAAAATAAAAGGCAGGACTTTCCACCACGAGACCGGTGTTGTGGTTTTATTGTTGTGGATTTGTTGCCTAAACCTTTAGCTGTTCAGAAAAAAAATCTATTACAGAAGAATCAGCTAAAATAGAAACCAGGAATCAGAATGTTTCTGACAAATATAGTTTTTGTCAAACAGAACAGATTCCTACAGCTATATTCATTAAAGTAAATAATAAATATAAAATGGTGCACAGAAACAACATAATTGGATTTCGGTGAAAAAAAAAGAGCCACAATGCCTCATGAGATGTGAGATTCAAAAACCAAAGAAATATGCTAAAAAAGGATGTAGGATGTAAACAACCATGTCTGCTGTTTCCACCACCTTTTTAGCTGAGTGCAGACTGACATAACAATCTTAGCTCTCTGGTTTTAGGCTTTTAGTGTTTTTGTGGACAAATTGTGGTGAGAACATAATGATACACTCCATGACTTTTCCCTCTCATCCTTCTACTGATAAAAACAAGACAGATCAATACGCTGTCATGCCCTTCTTGTCCTCTGCTTCACTTTTATTCTACTGAATCACAATGTTTTTAGCTTCACCCGTTTCACCATGTAGCCTATAACCGTTTTTATGAGACAACGAGATTTATTGTTAATGAGTTTCCCTCGTTTTATACTGTAATCATGGCCTTCTCACGCCATTCCTCTCAATGTTGTTTGCCTCAGCTCCCCACTAGCCTGGGATTTCTCCCTTTCTTCATGACTCAAACACTAAGCAAATTCAAAGCCTCCATAATGTGAACCGATTGCCTCTTCCCCAAATTTTCATGCCAGTGTTAAAATGCCTGTTTCTTAGCCAGGCTTACTTTTTCACTTGGCCATTATCCGCTGCAATGAGCTTGGCAAAGCCATCCCAAGCAGAAGCCTGTGTGTATATCAGACAACATAAACACAGACAGCAGTGTCAGAGGGCAGCCGATAGCCTGTAGAGACTCATTTATCTCCTTTTGTCTCCCTCTTTGTTAGAGCGCAGTCATTCTACCCTGCCAACAGCTGACTGTTTCAATCCCAGTTGAAAGATCAAAACACACCATTTAGTAGCTCCTCTCCAGCACAGATGACCTTTGCATCTCAACACTTCACCTCTCTGCCTCCCATCTCGCTCCACCCTCACTGTCTCTCTTCCCGTCCTGTCTCTCCCTGTGCCGTTTCAGCCACACTCCATGCACAAATACCAACGACAAGGGTTTGTCACACAACAAAGCTGCCATTAAATTGCTGTTTTTTGTTTTGTTTAACTAGCCATGGTTTATTTATTTGCAGGGGAGAACACTCAAAATGTCAAATGCTACCAGCTTCGATATGAATCCCCAACGTTTTAACGGTGAGAAATGAGAGGCCTCCATCCCTCCTTCAGAAAATTTAAATTTTCCAAATTCCTTCATAATGGTTTCATATTTACATAATTAAAAATCAATACAGGGATTAGGAGCAAAGATTATCGTGGACGGTTGGGTTTACAACCAACTATTTAAGCAATCATCTTTAAAAAAAAGCTACCGTCAAAGATCGGATCTTCTGTGCGACTCTTTGCCCACAGTGACAAATTTAGGAAGGCATGGCTTCACATTAATAAGTACAGCAGCAAGCAGGGACCGACTGTTCACCGGCAGCAGGCTGAGCTAAATCCTCCCTTCCCTCCTCTCCAACCCGTTTTCTTGCGGTTCTGCCCGACTGCCTCGTCTGATTTAATGACCACACACAGCTGGACCAGGAAAGAGGTGGATGTAGAAATGAGAAAAGTCGGAAGCTCGCAATGATCATAATTGCAAGTACTAGCAATGTTGTGTAGACGGCAAAAGCAGCTTGGAAAAGAAAAGAAAAAAAGACAGAAAACTGACATTTAAGGTCTGAGAGTTCCGTGTCAAACGTCGTCATATAGAGACCGCTGTGCTCAAACCACAACAGTGCATTATTCTGTCAGCGAAAACACACCACTGTACAAACACTGCTGCAATAAAAAACTATTTCTGTCTGCAACCCTTTGAGACAATCAGACTCATATCCTGAATATGTGTCAGTAAGCATTTTAGTAAAAAAAAAAAAAAGGCATTCATGAGCCATCGCCTATTAGTTACTCAAGAGCAGGTATGCTAAACTATTCTGATGCTTTCACACATGTGATCAATGCCAAAGCATTCCCAGTAGCTCCACTCACTATTTCCACACATTAGCTAAGCCACATGAATTATATCACTAGCATAAGAAGTGGTAATTCAATAACCACCACCCCCTCTAATCTACATTGCTTTCTCTCCCTTTTCGCCTCCACAAGTTTACCATTCCTTAACACTACAATAGTTCTCTGCTTTCTTGTCCTCACGCCGTGCCCTGAGACCTCAGAGGACAGTCCAGTAGAGTCACTGTATCTGCAATTCATTCTTCTATCACTCATATTGGGTTTCATTTGAGCCTGTCAGTCAAGGAGTCTGTCAGATATAGACTCTCCACTTCACTCTTTTTGTGTTTTATTCTGAATGAATTCAGAGAGTGACAGACACTCAAAAATCAAAACTGTCAAAGAGTCATGCTATCCCAACTTAATGCATGAAAACCAGCAGGAGGTTCTCTCCAGTTCATCACATACATCATAGGATTCTTTGAGGGAGATGATATAGCAACAATCATTTTAGACTTTTGCAGCATATGTATATTTTCATAGTATACCTTGATTTAGTAGAAGGGGTGACAGTACTTATAAACGTGTGGACCACAGTGAGGATGACAATGAACCTACAACCTGGGACTACCGAGGCCAAAATTGCCTTGCAACATATTTCAGCAGGAGTAGTGAGTGACAGCATTTCCCCAGAGTCAGTGTGTGAGTGTGGTCACTCATTTGATGTCATATAATGCGGATTCCTGTGTAACCCACCTGGAGCACATCATTATATGCACCGTATAATGTGAAAGTTTTGGAAGCAACAAAATATTATTACTCATGGCCAAAAATTGAGTATGTGAATTGTATATTAAAACTAATGAATACACATCTGTTCCCTTATACTTATATTGCACTACTGTTGAACATATACAAAAGTCAGTGTATGAAAACATTTATGATTTAAAAGTTGCTCTAATGATTTAATGTTAATTTGCATTTAAAGCTTTGATCAACTTTTAAAGCTATTTGCTAGGTCAGTCAGCAGTGTGCAGTAAGCCTGCTGGGAAATATCACAAGCCATATAATCTCATCCAGACTTATTGAAATATGATAATATGACCAATCAGGGCAGGAGGGGAATAAAAAAAATAATAAAAATAAAACACTGCATTGCAATAAGTTTTTGTTACAACAGCTGTCTAAGCAATTCCTGCAAGAAGACTAAAGCACCATTCTATAAAACATTTAACAATTGGAAGACTATACTGTCGTATCTACCGTTACAAGAAACGTGTTAAAAAAAATGACTGACCCAGGCTACAGGATTAATATGTTACATTCTGAAATTGAGTGGTGCTCCTCTTGAACCTGGCGCTGCGTCGCCTGCCCGCGTTCAGGTGACACATGAATAAGTGAGTGGGCACCAAGGCGCTTCCCAGCAGGCACCTCTTGAGTCGCCGGGGCTACCTGAGATAACACTGTATACCTGACACCCTTCACGCAGGGCATGCACACCACCTCACATTTACTGGCCACTTAATTACTCCGATAACATAACAGCAACAGTTGGAGTCGACCACTACAGAAAGACAAAAACAGAACCTAAATGAAGTGGTGGTAAATGAGGAAAGGACATCGCCTTAAACTTAACCGATCCTCTCGCTGGACTGAGAGCTCATGGAAACACGACTTACATGAATCAATCAACTACTTCTACAACTCTTCTT